>BSBK01001703.1:0-600000 GCA_027943335.1 Chamaecyparis obtusa
TATATATATATATATATATATATATATATATATATATATATATATATATATATATATATATATATATATATAAGAATATGAATGAAGCTATATATTAACAGGCTCTTGTTATTGTAGGAGTTTGATATTACCATTGTAGACAAGCTAGACAAAGCCAATGTGGTTGCTGACTATTTGTCAAGACTTCAAATTGCTGATGAAGATTCAACTCCAATTGAAGATACATTTCTAGATGAGCATTTATTTCACATAACAATCCATACACCATGGTATGTAGATATAGAAAATTATCTTGTTGCAAATAGAATACCAGCACACTTCTCTTACAAAGATAGGAAGAAGCTTGTAGAGAAATTTTTTCATTACTCATGGATAGATAACAATCTCTTCTACACTGGACCAGATCAAGTTATGAGGTGATGTGTCTGAGAGGATGAAATCTATGACATACTACATTCCTGTCATGATGAACCATGTGGGGGCCATTTTGCAGGAAAAAGAACAACATTAAAGGTACTTACAACTGGATATTATTGGCCAACATTACATAAGGATGCAACAAGTTATACCACTAAGTGTGACAAATGCTAGAGGATGGGACGACCAACCAAGTCAGATGAGATGCCACTCAATCCATAGATTGTTGTCACACCCTTTGACAAGTGGGGTATGGACTTCCTAGGTCCAATTGACCCACCATCAAATGGAAAATCCTACATCTTGGTATGTATGGATTATTTAACTAAATGGGTGGAAGTCAAGGCAATGAAAATGCACAAGATGAGAAAGTCACTAAATTCCTCTATGAGGAGATATTCACACGCTATGGGGTTCCCAGAGAACTTGTAGCAGATCAAGGAGCCCAGTTCACATCAAATTTGATAAATGAACTTATGGAAGAATACAACATAAGGCACCAGAAATCCAGCCCTTATCACCCTTAGGAAAATGGGCAAGCAGAGGTCACCAATAGAGAAATTGAGGCCATCCTGACAAAGACAATGCAAATACACAAAAGAGATTGGAGCAGCAGATTGAATGAAGCTGTATGGGCCTACAGAACTACATGGAAAACAACTACTAGATTCACCCCATTTGAGCTTGTGTATGGCAAAGCAGCAATGTTGCCTATTGAGTTTGAACATAAAACATTATGAACTACTCTGGAATTAAATATTAGTCTTCTTGCAGCACAAAAAGAGAGACTTCTCCACTTGAACACACTGGATGAAATGAGAAAAATAGCTTTGGAAAGGACTGAGATCATCTGACAACAACGAAAGAAGTGGCACGATGCATATATCAGGAACAAACAATTCCAAGTGGGGGATTGGGCTCTCCTATATGATTCACATTTCAAAGAGAATCCAGGAAAGTTGTAGACTCAGTGGCTAGGACCTTATGAAATCTAGAATGTCTTTGACAATGGAGCCATTCAACTGAAAACCATAGATCCTGTCCAGTTCAAATTGCTTGTAAATGGCCATCGGTTGTGCCTCTATCATAAACCACAGACAAAAGATGAGTTCCTGTAGCAGTTCCAACCAAGAATTTTACCAGCTCTTCCAGACACAGTTCCTGCAGCAGAGGGTGCAAACCTTCTTCCTACAGCCATGCCATAATGCGTCTTCCATGAGAAATAATAATAAAACCTCATTCCAACTGAGGTCAATTCTTCCATTCATTTTTTTTTTCTTCTAATCAACCCATCTCATTTCTTTGTCTACCATCCACTCACAATCCATGTCACCCACCATGTCCATTTCTATTGCTTTCAATAAAACATGTCGTCAACACCCTTTTTCAACAGCTACCAGACTTTTCCACCTCATCAATTTGCATGCGGATGCACGATCGCCAATTATAAGGTACACCATTATTACTTTTTACTCATTTTTAGTGCATAGGTTTCAATAATTATATTGAATACTACATTAGATGTATTGTATGAAGCCTAAAGCCAATTTCCCAATCCTTTACCAAATTTTTAATTGTGGACACTTGTCAAAATTTAGTGGGGGACAGGGGAAATTGTATTTATTCCAACTGTCATCTCTATGTCACCCTAGTCATGTCCATGTTACATGTACTTTGGCGGTGGTCTGTGTTTAATTTTAAAATCTTTTTGTATCTATCGTACCTTTTTATTGCGATTTTGGGAAAAGATCTCCTATGATTGACAAGACTTAAGAGGACTATGATTTATTACAAGAACACTTCTAGTTAAACCATTAATGTCCTTCATAATTAATAGCATCATCATTTTCCATGCCAAACACAATGAAGTCATATTAAGGGAGTATGGTACCGACATTTTTCAAAATGATAGATTAAATTCTGAGAAGAAGGTATTTATAGAGTGTTGAGGGGTAAACATTATTAGGGTGGCAGAAGAGAAATTGGACTTTTTGAGGATGGGAGGACAGTTACAGAGGCATGAGCCAGTCGTTCATCATATTCTACTTGCAGATGTGGAAGCCGTTCGGTGGTTTAATGCTTGTGGATGGCTTGGTTAGTTCTTGCAGTTAAATGAGCTCAATGAAGAAGTAACAATGGAGTTTATGAGAACATTTAATGAGGGTGAGGCCACTGTATGGGGATTATCAGTGATTGCAACTGAGGAGTGGATAGCTGAAGTTATAGGACTACCATTGGTTGGAGACCATTACCCAAATGAACATGATGCCAAGTCGTTGCGGGTGCAGTTTTCTCGGTCGGGTGACCCTCCACTAGAAATTTCAAAGCAAGGATGTAAAAGAATCTCTCTTCCAACACCGTATCTAGAATTGGCAACTCATATCATCAGGTATTTGACCTATGAGGGCATATTCTCAAACTTACATGCTCACCATTTTAAATTGCTTAGCTGTGTAAGACATAGCATTCAGGTTAATGTTCCCAATTTCCTTTATAATATGCTATGTATTAGTGCTAAAGAAACTCAAAAAGGAAAGGTGAATTCTATTACTCATCATGCCCTAGTCAAACTCCTAGTTGAAAAATCACTTAGGGATTCCTCCCCTATATCATGGGCATAGTTTATTGAGTTTAAAACCTTGCAGCCTCGGGCTAACATCGTCCCGGAGAATTTAGGGATTGAGGAAGGAATTGCAGAGCCTGCTCAAAATCCAGTTGAGGCAGAAAAAGAACTGGCACTATCCCTTGTTGATAAACCTGTTGAGTCTACTTTAGAAGGTGATATACCTAGTTCTTCTAGTGGTAAAGGCAAGCATAAGGTTGATGAGAGTAGCCCTAATCTTGAAAAGAGACCCCAAAACCCTCCTGCTAAAGTGACAAAGAGAAAAAGGTCCACTCCTGCAGCAACTATTCCTACAACATCTACCCTAGTGTCAACTAAACCAAAGCGAACCTGCAAGGTAACATAAATTAATGAGGGTCCTATACGAAAGCCCTCACATGCGAGGCCAAGTATCCTTTGTTTCCTTTGAAAACCTGAACATTCCAAGAGTAAAACCTCATGTAGAATCGATGGTTGAAAATATTCCAGATGACTCCCCTACTGAGCAGTTAGAGCCCCAAAATGAGGAGACATGTGAGAATAAACCTGATGGTGAAATTCCACAAGATGATCAAGCAAGGTGTGAGTCAAGTCCTGCTATGGCTACAGAAAATGTCCCTGAAAATGTTCAACCTACTTCCCCATCAATCCTTGTGTATTCTAATGTGTCTGTCACACCCTATAAATATTCCTAATATACTCATTATTTTCAGCAAGTTGCTAAGGACTGGAAGAAGAAAGCTATGGTCCAAAAGTTTCCTCCATCTACAATTCATTTTGTATTATTTGGTTTATATAATTACTTCATTTTTCAAAAGGTCTTGTGGAAACAAGAGTGGAACCAGATGAAGAGAATAATAATTGACAAAGATGAAGAGATTGAGTCCCTTAAAGAACAGCTTGAGAAGCAGAAATAATAGATGAATAAAGCCCTAAAGTTAGCAGACCAAGTTATGGCGTGTAGGCCACCACCTAGGGTGTCTTCTGTTTTCCTAAAGGAATAGTTTCTGTTGTTTCAATTAATGATGACGATAAAAGATGTTGATTGTGAGTTCAAAAATGCACAAGATTTCTACAATGTGTATCAGACTTTTCCCTCATGGCAGAAAAATTTGTTGTGTGAACTCTATCTACACAATTTCCTAATTCCACATGAGACAGAGTGGAACCCTTTGCTATACATAGGGGATGTTCACCTTAGGGCTTTAATGTCTTGGATACATAATGAAACCAACTATGAAAATTAGTTGAATACCTATAGAGATCTTGATAAAACTGAACCGTTACCACTACAGTTTGAATCACTCAGGCCTGATGACCTTTTGAGAGATTGGTTCAGATTAACCTATGGGAAACCAAAACTAGAGATACGGGAGAAGGTATTTGTAGAAAGAGAAAAAGTTTATAGAGAATATCAAACACTTCCAAATTTTACACATCAAAGATCCTTTGCAGGGCTTAGAAACAGATGGAACAGACTGTCAAAAGCCTTTAAGAAGGTAGAACCACATAGTCCTATTAATTTTGAGGTAGTTGTTCACAAGGTAGCCAGATACATGCAACTAGGATGACAAGTCAGGAAGGAACTGTGGATACCATTATCTTTTCAGCCTCCTACACTTCTCTAGCCTTTGTATGATAATGATGCTACTCACATAGATCCATTGGTGGAAGAGCACATAGGTGATCACTGGGAGCATACTAGGGGATTCTACTACACTTTCAAGAGCAGGAAGAAAGGAAGGTCCACAGTTGGTGATTTCAAGGCAATGGCAAGGAAATATAATGCTTGAGGACAAGCATTTCAGTAGCAGGGGGCAGATGATGAGGCACATTAATGTCTCAATGTTGACATAGTTTTTATAATTTGGACATACTCTTTTATGCTTTGTTAACACATTTATGAACATTTGTAGTAAATATCCTATGAACTTATGCCAAAGTCAACTAAAACTTACTAAACCTATGGGTAGTGTGTATGACATGTTTTGCTTGATATTATATATAGAATGCAGTATTTCATATAAATGTTTTAAGCTATGTTTTAAATATTTGAGTAGAAGTAGGAATGTTGCTTTGCATGTGCATTTCAGATGTTGCTAACTTTTTAGGGAAATGAGGAGCGACATGGAGAGTGGTGACTGATGCATTTAAGAAGAAGGATGATGGAGATTAGTCATGGCAAAGGAAGTGCAGAGCAGTTCTGATGAATAAGCCATGCCCGTGAAGGAGTTGTTCCAGAGAATATAGGAATAAAACTTGCTATATTTCCTGCAAGTTGTTATTCTGTTGCTTGACAATAAATGCATTATGTCATGGTTAATTTTCCACCTTCTCTTTTGGCGATGTTTGTTCAAAGACTTTTTATGTTCTATTTGTAATAAGTTTCCAATCCACTATATAATGGATTTGGATCGTCTTAGTAAGCTAATGAAAAATTAGATAATACTATAATAGATTCAAAAGTTACTTTTCTATTCTTCATGAATTGTTCAGTTTATGTAATGAAGGAAGGATTTTAATGAAGAAGTGATTTTGAGTACTTGTTGTGTTCATAGTTAGTTGAAGCCAACCAAGGGGGCCCATGTGGGAGGTGGAGTAGATTTAGATAGAATAGATTCATTTCTCGTAGTTTCCTATTTTCATATAGATTTATTGTATTAGTCTTGCAACATTGTTACTGTGAAGTTCCTACAACACTTGCAAAAAATTATCATAGTGAATGTTTTGAGTTGTTAACTAGTTTAGGTTCATTTTCTAAGCTTTCTTCAGTTATATGTTGTTAAGCCCAAGTGTGTTTATTGTTTTGTAGCAATAATATAGATTCTTTCCATGCATTTTACTTTCCTGCAACATAGTTGTTATGGCTCTTAAAGGAACTTAGTGCACATACCGTAATGACCCATTTCAAGTCCTACATCCATGGGTTGACAATTCAAGTGTATTTCATGATGGAAATAGGTAGTCCTTAGAATAGATATGTTATCCTTGAGAGAGACAATGGTGTGATTATCTTCATCTATTATGAAACTATACACTCATGTTGGGCATTATCCCTCAAATGTACGTTAATTGCCACCTTTGGCAAGGCAGTCTCACTCCTCATTTTACAACCAAGGGCAGCCATCTATGGTCCAAGGTTTTAATTCAACTAACAAGTGGAGAGCTTCTCAAGGTATTGATCTCTTTTGTAGAGAAGTTCTTGATTCATCTCAAGGTTCTCGTTTAGGTGACCAACTCCTTGGAGGTCCACAAATAGACCCATTGATTTCCCAAATTGGTAAAAGGGTAGATGCAATTTTGGAAAGAGTATCCCAATTGAAGAGAAATGGAAACTCCAGTGAGCATAAAGTTATTGTAGATCCAAAGGGTGTATCTCCTCCATTGACAAATATAATTGCTTCCAGAGACTTGAGTTTAAATGGAGACTGTCTATCCCCAAACATGCCCCAGTTGAGCAGATGAACCAGATGTTTCTTGAGTAAAGAAGATAGTGGTTTATTAAAGCATCTGCATTATCCCACTTGCTATCAATTACTACTTTTTAAGTGGCTTGTCAGCTGCTTATGTGTGGGATTTCTATAATATATAATGTCCTCAAGGAAGTACATGCCAGTTTTTGTAAACATTTTCTGTTGTAAAGGGTTAGTGAGAAATATCAAAGAAAAGGTTCTTGCATGTATTATGTAGACACATATCAATTAGGAAACCATTGTTCTCCCATTACATGGCAGAAATGCCTAGATTCACTTTGTCACTATCAATAGGTAGCAAGATGAGGGAAGAAATATTTGTGAAGAGGAAGTACAAATATTACTGTCCAAAACCATTTGGAGAGTAATATTCTTCTCTTGATTGTAATAAGAAACTCAAAATGCAGAAGACAACAAATAGCTAGGGCATTTATTTCCTATGACTTATGTCAATTTCAGTTCAATTCCTATTGATGATATTCTCAATGTGTAAAAATAAACTGATGTGTTATTTTAAAATGGTGTTGACTAAAATTTATGAACATATATCAAATATCCATTTTTTCCAGAATTTGAAATAGAACCAATGGTAATATAATAAAATTTGTGAATTTCACATCCAATCATTGGATGTTAATCAAAAGTACAACACAGTAATATTTTTGAACCGATAAAGAATCTTAGTCTTACTTCAAACCTACTCCCATGTATGTGGGTTCTTGGAGGTATCTACTAAACAATGTGTGGATCTGTAATGTCCCTATCCAGGACCTTACTCACTTTGCTTAAAAATCCTAATTAGAATTTTGAATTCTAATGCCTGCTGTGATATTATTTAAGTTTTTTTTTCTATTGCATATAAATTATAAACTGTTTAGTACAAAAAATATTAGAGCTGAGGACTTAAAGTATTACAAAACTTCTGAATACTACTGAGAAAAATAGTCTATTACATTAGAGTCTAAATAAGATATGTAAGCAAAAGGAAGACCATTGAAAGTTCAGGAGGGAGTGTCTCCCTCTTCTTCATCATCATCATTAGTGTCTAGGGAGACTGAGTTGTATCCAATGACTCTGAAATCTCTGTCACCTGTAGCCCTCATCTATTTTTGTAGATTTTCTTGTCTCAGCTATTGGATAAACTTCGTAAGGGTGTACTCAAACTCATCATTTTCTTTCATTGTGGTATATCCATGCGCAATCTCAGATTTATCTATGGTAGTCTTCCCCTCCCTCGGCACCTACAAGAACTTGCTCTCCTTCATCTTTATAATCACCGTGACCTGAATGGAAATATCAAAATAAATGAGTCTCTTGTGAGACTGGGTAAGGTTCATGTTCTTACCTGCAAGCACATCATTATTTTGAGCCTTCCAAATGAACCACAAAACAACAGAAGAAAGAAAAGACCAAAATGAATTATAGAATTTTCTACAGTTGATAGTACCAGAGATAATATTCAGTGCATTAAAGTGGGTCTTAGAAGCCAGTCCAAAGATATTCCATATTTCAGAGGCAAACAAACACTCAAAGAAAACATGGGTGACAAATTTTAGTTGTCTACACACAGAGTAGATATTTGGTTCTCCACTGGGTTTCTTAAATGGCAGCTTATGTAGGAATAGTTTCCATAGAAAGCAAGAGATCTTTGGTTCAACAGGTTTGGTGCACAACATTTTGAAGTATTTCACCCATTTAGGTCCTATATTTCCAAGCCCCACTTATGGTTAACATGAGTAAATATGTCACAATTATTAGTCAATAATTGGTAAAAGTATTTACATTTACCAAGGTGGAGGGGAGTACTTCAGGCCAGCACAATTGGAACTTACAACAGGATTCAGTGCAACATCCTTTAATAGGACCCAAGGAGTTAGAGGCTTCTTTAAGGATAGAGTAGGTTCTCCAATGGGTATGGGGTATATTGAATTGGGATTCAAACCACTCCCATGAGGGAAACTTACCTTGTTGAATGATATCACCAAATGTTGCAATACCAAGCCCAATCCACTTCTTTGTAGAACACCCCTAAAGAAGGGCTAGTTTTTTACCTCCATAACTTAGGTTCCACCAAATGGATTTGATCCTACAAATATTCCCACTACTCTCAACTAGCCCATTGTTGATTAGAAAACCCTTAACATACTTCCATGCCTTCCAAATACTCTTGAAAACACTAGATCATTGAACAACTATATTAGCATCTATAGTGAGAGTATCAATGAAACTAAGGTTCTACCAATATTTAGGTTTGCTATAGTGTGCCATCTGCAGATTGTTCCTCACCAGTACTTTCCATGGCTCTTCACCCTCCCCTTCCTTAGCTATCCACTTGATAGGCAAGGTTATGACTTGAGATTTGAGGTCCTTAAGGCCTAGACCTCCCCAGGATCTGTCCCTTGAACACCAGTCCCATGAAACTGCATGAAATCTTTTATTCCCTCTGCCATCTAACCATAGAAAATTTTTGATTACCTTTTGGATAGAGCTAAACTGTTGTTGATTAAAGAGTTGTATGGAAGAGAAATAGATTGGATGGGAAGAGAGGATCTTCTGGCATACTTGAAATATACTAGGGTTAGAGCTAGGATCAATTGGATTAATCTGGGAGATAGAGGCTCCAAATTCTTCTTTCAAAATCTTAAGAAAAAAGAAGCTAGAGATAAGATTGCTAGTATTAGAATTTAGGATTCTATGGTATCTTCTCAGCAAGAGATCCTTAGAGCCTTCTCCTTCTTCTATCAAGACCTCTTCACTTCTGAAGATATTGACCCCTCCATGGAGGAAGCCAGGGACAAGATTAGAACCCTCATCCCTAAGAAGATAGGAGAGGAGGAGGCTAATCTGTTAGATAAGAATATATCAGAGGAAGAAATCAAAGTAGCCATCAATAGAACGACTAATGATAAAGCTCCGGGTCCAAATGGGTTGCTGATTGAGTTTTACAAAACCAACATAAATTGGATTGTGCCTAAACTTCTTCATGTTTACAAGGAAGCTATTGAAACATGCACTCTTGGCCCTAAGTTAAATGTTGGCCTCATTAAGCTCATTCCCAAAGAGGGTGATAGGCTTCTAATTAAAAATTGGAGACCTATTACACTGCTAAATGTTGTCTACAAGATATTAGCCAAGCTCCTTGCTATAAGAATTGAGAATCTTCTCCCCTCAGTGATTAATAGCACCCAAACAAGATTTGTCAAGGCGAGGTATATCCTTGAGAATCTTATCACCTATTGGGAGGCCATGAACTGGGTGAAAGACACAGATCAAAACTGTTCCATGCTCCTCATATATTATGAGAAGACATATGATAGAATTGAATGGAGGTTCATTATAATGATGTTGGAAGCTCTAGGTTTTCCTCCCCTCTTCTGCAAAATGGTTTCAACACTTCTATATAGTGCCATGGAAACAGTTGAAATCAATAGAGTCATATCAGAATTCTTCAGCCTCTCCAGGTCTATCAGACAAGGTTGCCCTCTAGCTCCCTCCCTGTTTGTTATTGCAACAGACTCTTTGCACTGCCTCCTTAGAGATGATTCCTTCTCCCCTAAGGTGAAAGGTGTCCTTCTCCCCAATAGTCAGGAAGTCTCCAATGTCTAGTTTAATAATGAAACCTCCATCCTCCTTCTCCTTGAAGAGTTGAATATGAGGTTTCTGATGAACAAACTTGACCTTTTCTACCAAGCCTCCGACAACAAAGTCTCTTTATCCAAATCTATTATGTTGGGATGGGATCAGAATCTGCCTAATTGGTGGGGTAACTTTGATTTTGCTTGGGGTGGTCTAGAACATATGGTCTGATATTTGGGTATCCCTTTCTCCGTTGCTCCTAATCTCAACCAGATGTGGGATTAGATCTTTGAGAGGATTAACAAAAAGCTCACTAAATGGGATAGTATATTATTTAACTTTGCCTTGCTCCTTACTAATTAATATTGTAATGAATTGGTTATCCTTCGCCTTCTCTCTCTCTCTCTCTCTCTCTCTCTCTCTCCTTCCCCTTCTCTCTCTCCTATTCTCTCCCCTTCCCCTTCTCTCTCTCCTACTCTCTCTCCTTCCCCTTCTCTCTCTCCTACTCTCCCCTTCTCCTTCTCTCTATTTCTCCTACTCTCTCCCCCTCCCCTTCTCTCTCTACTAATCTCTCCTCATCCCCTTCTGTCTCTCTCCTACTCTCTCCCCACCCCCTTCTCTCTCTCTCTCCTACTCTCTCTCCTTCCCCTTCTGTCTCTCTCTCTCTCTCTCTCTCTCTCTCTCTCTCCTCACCTTCTCACACTATCTCTTCCTCTCTTAGCCCCCACCACCTTCTCACTCTCTCTCTTCCTCAATGGCCACCCATGAATTTTTTAAATGGCTGATTGATTTCCTTTGCTTCTTTCAATGTCCATACATTATTTTTTTGCAATCTTCCAACCTTTCATACATAGTTGTAAAATACATATTAATATATTATACATATAAAATAATATATAATATATGATATATAATGTAACATTTAATATTAATATATATTAAATAATATTTAATGTAAAATGTATATTATATAATATTTAATATATAATTGATATTATATAATATTTAATATATATAATATAAAATCTAATATATAGTTTTTGATATATAATATATCATACGAAGGATGGAGAAATGGGAGGAGAAAGGGGAGGGAAAAGTGAAAAATCAAAATTCTGCTAGCATTTTTGGGTACCCAAAAATATCAGGTACATGAAAATATCGAGTACCCGATTAGGCTTGGTATTGCTTTGTGCACCAAACCTACATGGTCAACTATTGAAATGTCTCAAAAACATGTTTTTCCCCTGTTTCTTTGAGTTCTAGACTTCGACCATGTAGTTGATGACTTTTTTTTCACCCGAATTTGGTGAAATGAAAATGGTATCTTAAGGAGATTACCAACTTTCTATCAATATAATTGCTGTCAAATGTTGAATTTAGTAAGTAATTATTAGTTATTTTCTAATTGAGTTACCTCTAAAGTGCTGATTTATATACTAATTAAAAAATGACTATAACTTTTAGACGGTATAACATTTTTGAAATCCGAAAAATGCGTCACATTCTATGCTTCGCCTACTATAAGGAAATTTTTTTTTGAATTAGTTAAGGTGGTCAGACACAGGAGTTTTTCTAATTCTGAAAATGTTGTAGCAAAAAATTCATAATTAATTATTTTTTTCAAATAAAATTACAAAAAAATACGCGTCACATCCGGGCATGAGTCTACTACTTATATATAAGATATTATAATAAAATATTATCATTTGATTATGATTAAGGTGGTCAGACATACACCTACTTTTTTTCTTTTTAGAAATTTTTGTACTGCTGCATTGAAATCTATACTTTTCACCAATCATGCTAACTTTTTTTCAAAAAAGGTTTAGTAGTTTAGAAACTACATTCAATTTTCTACATATTCTATTCTTACAACTTTTGGATATTAGGTTGATAGCTAGTTGAAATTTTCACGTCAAGTTGACTAACCTTGATTTGCTGATTTTTCATTGCCACTTAAGGGCATAGTTTGGCCTCTCATGATCTTGCACATACCCACATATATATAGATAGATAGATAGATATATACGTATATATATATAGATAGATAGATATATACGTATATATATATATATATATATATATATATATATATATATATATATATATATATATATATATATATATCTACATATCTACATACATATATACATATATACATACATATATACATATATATATATATATATATATATAGAGAGAGAGAGAGAGTTATTGACTGATACATATCTTTAAGGATCACGATACTTATCGTGCGACTTGAATAAGACTTAAGGCATCGTAACACATACTATTATGTGTTACGATATATATATATATATATATATATAGAGAGAGAGAGAGAGAGAGTTATTGACTGATACATATCTTTAAGGATCACGATACTTATCGTGCGACTTGAATAAGACTTAAGGCATCGTAACACATACTATTATATGTGTTACGATACATAATACGTACTGTAACACATATAACGGTATGTGTTATGTAACACGCAATATATATGTCTTACTATACGTATTATGTATTGTAACCAAGGCATATAATCTCTGCAATAAGCTTTGTATAACAGTGCCATTACATATGTGTTATGAAATGGTATCTTCTCCAGTGGTTAATAAATAAGAACATGTCTCTACATGAGACATGTTCTCTTATTTGATATTTATACTCAATGAATCTGCATTTGAGGACACATAAATAAAAAAGTAGTGATCTTCCAAGTGCAGATTTATAGATAGAATAACATTTACATCAAGTACACAACCTGGTATAAAACAAAATTAATATATCACCTCGGATTTAAGATATTTAACAAAAGTGAATGGGATAATGTTATGGTGCAACCCATAGAAAAGGCATGGGAAACTAATAGTGTTTTAGATTCAAATAAGATGAATATGTAGAACAAGAATGCTCCAATAATGAGGAAAGACTTTTCAAAAACCATTATCACTCTTTAGAGGAGGATTATGAAATTCAGGATCCTGATACAATACATGAGGACATCAATAGTGAAATGAACAAGGAGATAGATGAACCAGTGATTGATTCATTCATAGATGAATATTGTGATGAGACAGCCAGTGATGAAATAAATGGGGAAATGGGTCTATTCAACAGTGAACAAATTTCCAATCTGCTAAATATAGAGTATCAAACATTTCTCATAGGAGTAATTTAGGTTTTGCATACCCTACATAGATAGATTTTGATAGTAAAAAGTCTACAAAGAAGGATGAATTTTTAGACAAAAATACTAAGGAGGAAACTTTGACACTTGACAGTGAGCAAATTTCATATCTACCAGATATGGAATATCAAAAGTACACTTGTAAGTGCAATCCTGAACCTTTATACACTGAGTACATATGTAGTAATGACCAAGTGAAGTTAGAGGAAGTAAGTGTTTTTTAGGAGAGGATTGCATTTAATAAGGATTTTTATTGTAAGCAACAGATGGAAAAAGCATTTAGTTTTGAGAATAGCTTAAAAAAATTCAAATCCATTATATAATGAAGCAACAAAGGAAAATATATAAAAAAAATCATGTGATATTATAATCAAAGACTTCCATATATTCTCAAATCCATTGTATGAAGTAGAAAAACTCTTTCATAAGATCAAGATGACTTATATGAAGTTCAAAAGATGACTTATATAAAGTTGAAATGAAGTCATGTACACCATGTGATTTAAAGATTGAAGTGATGGGTGACGCTTCAAATCGAGGATATCTAGATAATGATATAGTAGATTCCAAGAACAAGATAAGAGGTGAAATACAACATCCCTTAGTCAGGGCACTGGCTATCTGGCTGAAAATTTGCAGCGGCCAGTGCCATGCTCAAATTTATATGCATGTGATGTCCATGCCTTTGAACGTCAAATCAATGAAATGTCAAATCAATGAAAAGAGTTGCTGCTACATACCATGGCTCAAGTAGGTGCAATGCAGTCATCCATCAATCAAATTAACCTACATGTTCTTGACCAGTATTGGATAAACTGTAAACTAAAAGGTAAAATATTAAGGGAAGTTTGAAAACAAAACTAAGTGTCCCTATGGTAAGATATGTGTTTTAGTTTTTAAGATATACATTTCTGGTTCAAGTTTATTATTTAATTTTTTTTTTATATATTGTTAATACAATATGAGTAGGTTTTTAAGTTTTTATTATTCTAAAAATATTATATTGATGATTAAAACTATTATTAGATTTTTTTAATTATTTATTTAATATTTAATATTAATATTTTAAAATATTTTAATAATTATAATTTATTATTATGTAATTAAGTTATCATGTTGTTTTAAAAAGTCTTTGGGTAAATTTGTAATCTAGATTTTGGTTTTAAATTTATACATTAGAATTTATTAGTGTTCAAATAAAAATATTAATTTAATTTTTAATAAGATTCTATTTATGTATTTATGTGGTTAATTTTATAACGATTTGTTATTTTTAAAAAAAACCTTATATTATCATTACAATAATTTATAATGTTTATCTATAAGAATTCTTAGTTATCATATAATTTTGTTGGCTTTGAATATTTAATAGTTTGCAATTGTGAATATTTTAGTTTTTATTTAATAGTTTTATCATAATAAGTTAAAGTTGGTTGCTATATTACTCATTTTATTGTCAATTTATTGGTAAATTTATAGTATTAGAGCTTACATGTTTATACATGTATTATGAAATTCGATAGAGATGTTAAAAAATTAAGCTGCATAAGAACCCTAATATTATTGTAGGTGAAAGTGATCAAATATGCGTGTAGCAAAAAACAACTTAAAAAAATATGATAAATGGTTATACTCTTAAGAAGTTGAACTATAATCAATACCTTGTTAACATCTATGTTGCATTATAAAGATAAGTTAAGGAAGAAATATGAACATGTTTTAGTATCACTATCATTCTACTACATTCTATCAAAAAATTCACTACAAAGTAACAATGATATAGTATTGTTATATAATTATAAGATTGCCCTTTGAAGATTTTGTATTTACCAATTTCATTATTTATACAAGGGTAAATCTTAGACCAACTTAGTTATTAATAACAACAATTAGTTATTTGAATATATAAATTATTAAAATTCTATGTATATTAAAAATTATTAAAATAAATAAATACTTAAAAATATTATAAATTTAAAAAGGATTAAAAATATTATATATGTTAGAGTAATAAAGTGTTTACTGATTAATTGAATCATATTGATTTAATTATTCAGTCACTTATTACCTCTTTCGACTTAAGCTAGACTTTAGGCATATAACAATTAATTTCTTTATTAATTATTATTATGCAACATAGGGTTTTCCCTTTTTAGGTTTTCTAATCTCCTTTTATAAGGATGGATCTCATAACACTTTGTAACCTTTTTCTGATTTTTCATTATTAATTGCAACTTTTGTTTTTGCACATTAAGGATTTCTTGTCTCTCGTGAATCAATACGTTTAGGCCTCCATAACTGTTTGCTTCTTCTCTCTTTTTGTGACAAGTGTTTGCGTGCAGGTGTTCTTGGGAGCTGTGGCTTATTTTTTATCAACTCCATCATGGTATCAGAGCTTTAGATCGGCTTGCCCCTATCCTCTTATTGAGAGATTCAGCTATGTTCGTTAGATCTACGTTTTCAGAGAGGGTTTCCTATCAGATTTGGGGGGACCTATTTTCTGGTCATCTTTGCTGCAAACAGACCTCACGATTGCATTCAGAGCGTCCAAGAACCCCAAGAGCCATATAAAATTTATCCAATTTGGACACAGTTGGAATTTGTGAGAAAAAAATTTACAATAAGCTTCGGCATGGATCTCGAGGTGTTCAATATTTTTTGGAGGACTTATGACCCAAACAAACCTCACAATTACGTCTGAAAGGCTTGAGATAGTCAAAATCCATATAAAGCTTGTCGATTTTGGACAAGTTGCCATCTGAGGCAAAAAAATTTTGCCATACCAGGGTCACACGACCTTGGCACGCAGCGCAAGGCTGCAGTATGGCAATTTTTTAAAAAAAATATAATAATTTTTTTTTGGGGGGGGTGCTGCCCAGTGGCCATCGCACAATGACAGCTCAACGACCATCGCCCATAGATCGCATCGCCGCTCTCTGCACTGCTCGTGCCGCCGCTTGTCCCGCGCCACCCACCCCGCGCTCTGCTCCGTCACCTGCGCCTACGTTGTCGCTCGCTCCGTCGAGCTCTTGGTCACATCAGCGACCACCCGCTAGCCCTTGTGTCGTTGGTCTTAGCCCCTGGTCACCCACATGACCATGGGCCTTTTCCTTAAGCCCCTGACATTTTTACCCTATGACGACCATTTGGCTGTCATTTTTAACCTCGTAGATTGATGACATCAGTAGTCTTTGCACTTTGTTTTGGCTTTTTGGAGGTACCTAGGCTTTTTTGTGAATATCTCAGGCATCTAGGATCATAATTGGGCGTGCGATATATCGTCAGAAAGCTGGTTCCGAGCCCGATCTAAATTTTCTGGTATGGCTTTTTGATTTTGCAATTTTGATGCTCTTTTTGCTATAAAAAATAGATGTTCTCTACGATCGTGGCATTTCAGACCTCCTACCTTCCAGGATCTGTTTCTCTTGCATCCAGGCTCCATTTTCAACAAACGAGATATTGTCAAAAAGCTCTTTGTAAGGTTTTGTTAGATTTGATGGTTTGATGTGATTTTTTATCCTTTTGCTGACATCACCCATCCTCAGATCCTTGCAGACACCTTTGGGCCCTCCAGCACAGCTATTGGTTTTTTGCTCATATCTTGAGCATGCGGTGTCAAAATTTGGCAAATGAGATATCATCAAAAAGCTGATTTTGAGCTCTTTCCAGATCTGGAGGTTATTTTCTGGTTTTATTTTTTTAATGGTGTTTTTCTTTGTCAAAGCTAGATCTTCAGTTCTACACTCTGGAGCTCTATCTTGCACATTCGGACTCCATTTTCAGAAAATGATATATTGTTGGAAAGTTTGTTCAGAGAGCTTTTCAGTGTTGAGTCATTTTTCAAGATTTTGCTCCATGTTTATTTTATTCAGATTCTTTCTTTTTTGTAGTCTTGTGGATATCTTAGTTGTTTCAAGTCCTGGGATCTCTTCCCTTTGAGGGATGGCTTGTCTTAGGCTATTATTTTGTTTCAGCAGCCTTTGATCTTCTTTGAGCACTATATAATTCATTTTTGTAGCACTCTTTTATGCACACACACTGAGATAAAGTGTCATTCTATTGCTTTGATGGGATCTTGCACATGTTGGTGCTATATGTACTCGCACTCCATTATAAAGTTCCAGGGGGTTTTGATGTTTGCCATCTTTTTTCATGTGAGTGTTCCTCCAACGACATTAGCCTCAAGTATCTTTATTTGTGTTTGTACTCTCTCTCGCACATTCGATGTTCCAGATTCTTCTTCATCATGTAGTTCATATTGAACAATCTTTTCAGTGCACCTGTCTTTACTCCCTTGTCAATAGTGTGGGGGGGTTTCTACTATTGGTTCTACTGCTTCCTTGGTTTGATAGTGTGACATTTAGTATTTGATCCTATGTACTAGGCGGTTGTAGTGGCTGGGTACCTATGCATTTTGGTGAGATGGATCATTTAACATATGGACACTCTTTTCTTTCCTATTTTTGGATGCACTCTTGTAGCTTTGATTGATCAACTCTTTAGGCTTTTGGTGTTTATGCCATCTGTATCTTCGAGTTCAGGTGTTTGTCTTTGTTTGCCTCCTGATTTGAGTAGTATTATTTGAGGGCACTCATGCAGATTACAGTCTTCTCTACCTGGTCATATTTTTGTGGAGGATCTTTAGATCATCAATTTCATTTTTATAGAGTTTGCAGTTTCATGCTTCAGTGATGTTGTACATGTTCATATTTGATCCTATTTTCTGGAACATTCCTAGTTTTCGAGGCTTCTTCAGTCCTTCAGACTAGTCTTTGTCTCTTTTTAGAGTAGAGTTTTTCCCATGTGGTTTTCTCTATTTCTCTACTTTGTAGAGACTCCCTTTTGTACTTGGGTACCTGATCAGGTCTTTGTTGTCGGGACCCATTTGCTTTCAGTTGTTCTTTCTAGGTTTTTAGCTTCTCTCAAATTTTATCTTAAGTGGGGTGTTAGAGTAATAGAGTGTTTACTGATTAATTGAATTATATTGATTTAATTATTCAGTCACTTATTACCTCTTTTGACTTAAGCTAAACTTTAGGCATATAATAATTAATTTCTTTATTAATTATTATTATGCAACCTAGGGTTTTCCCTTTTTAGGTTTTCTAATCTCCTTTTATAAAGATGGGTCTCATAACATTTTTTAACCTTTTTCTGATTTTTCATTATTAATTACAACTTTTGTTTTTGCACATCAAAGATTTATCCTCTCGTAGATCAATGTGTTTATAGTTGTTTGCTTCTTCTCTCTTTCCGTGACAGGTGTTTGTGTGCAGGTGTTCTTGGGAGCTGTGGGTTGTTTTTCATTAACTCCATCATGGTATCAGAGCTTCATATCTTCTTGCTCCTATCCTCTTCTTGACAGATTCGGCCGTATTCATCAGATCTACATTTTTAGAGAGGGTTTCTTGTCAAATCTAGAGGGGACCTATTTTTTGGTCATCTTGGCTTCAAACAGACCTCACTGTTACATTCATAGCATCAAAGAACCCCAAGATCCATATGAAATTTGTCCAATTTGGACACAGTTGGAATCTGTGAGAATTTTTTTTTGTAATCAACCCCGACACAGATCCTGAGGTGATCAGTATTTTTTGGAGGAATTCTGGCCCAAACAGACCTCACAGTTACATCTGGAAGGCCCGAGATAGTCAAAATCCATATAAAAATTATCAATTTTAGACAAGTTTCCATTGAGGCAAAAATTTTTTTCCATACTAGGGCCGCACGACCCTGGCACATAGCTCGAGCCTATAGTACAGTGACTTTTTTTTAAAAAATATAATAATTTTTTTTTTTGGGGTGACACCCAGTGGCCACTGCCCATAGACCGTGCCACCGCTCTCTACGTCGCCGCTCATCCCGCGCCACCCACCCCGCACTCTACTCCGCTGCCCATGCCTATGCCACTGCCCGCTCCGCCGAGCTCTTGGTCACATCGGCAACCTCACGCCAGCCCCTGTGCCCCTGGTCTTAGCCCTTGGTCACCCTTGTGACCATGGGCCTTTTCCTTAAGCCCTCAGTGTTTTTTCCCTATGATGGCCATTTGGCTATCATTTTTAACCTCATAGATTGATGACGTCAGTTGTCTTTGCACTTTGTTTTGGCTTTTTGGAGGTAGTTGGGCTTTTTTGTGAATATCTCGGGCATCTGGGATCATAATTGGGCGTGCGATATATTGTCAGAAAGCTAGTTCCAAGCCTAATCCAAATTTTCTAGTATAGGTTTTTTATTTAACTATTTTGATGCTCTTTTTTTCTATCAAAGTCAGATGTTCTCTGCGATCGTGGCATTTCAGACCTCCTACCTTTTAGGATTTGTTTCTCTTGCATCCGGGCTCTATTTTTGACAAACGAGATATTGCCAGAAATCTCTTTTTGAGATTTTATTAGATCTGATGATTTTATGTGGTTTTTTATCCTTTTGCTGATGTCACCCATCCTCAGATCCTTGCAGACACCTTCTTTGGGCCCTCCAGTGTAGCTGTTAGTTTTTTGCTCATATCTTGAGCATGCGGTGTCAAAATTTGGAAAATGAGATATCATCAAAAATTTGATTCCAAGCTCTTTCCAAATCTGGAGGTTATTTTTTTTGGTTTTATTTTTCTAATGGTGTTTTTCTCTGTCAAAGCTAGATCTTCATTTCTGCACTTTGGGAGCTCTATCTTGCACATCCGGACTCCGTTTTTAGAAAATGATATATCGTTGGAAAGCTTGTTCAAAGAGCTTTTCAGTGCTATGAGTAATTTTTTCATATTTTGTTCAATGTTCATTTTATTTTGATTCTTTCTTTTTTGCAGTCTAGTGGATATCTTGGTTATTTCAGGTCTTGGGATCTCTTCCCTTTGAGGGATGGCTTGTCTTAGGTTGTTCTTTTGTTTCAGTAGCATTTGATATTCTTTGAGCACTGTATACTTCATTTTTGTAGCATTATTTTATGCACGTGCACTGAGATAAAGTGTCATTCTATTTCTTTGATGAGATCTTGCACATGTTGGTGCTATATGTACTCGCACTCCATTATAAAGTGCCAAGGGGGTTTTGATGTTTTCCTTTGTTTTCCAGCTTCTTTTTTCATGTGAGTGTTCCTCCAATGACATTAGCCTCAGGTATCTTTATTTGTGTTTGTACTCTCTCAACAAATTCGATGTTCCAGATTCTTCTTCATCATGTAGTTCATATTGGTTGATCTTTTCAATGCACCTGTCTTTACTCCCTTGTCAGCAGTATGGGGGGGTTTCAACTGTTGGTTCTACTACTTCCTTGGTTCGATAATGTGAGCCATGTATTTAGTATTTGATCCTCTGTACTAGGCGGTTGTAGTGGTTGGGTGCCTATGCATTCCGGTGAGATGGATCATTTACCATATGGACACTCTTTTCTTTCCTATTTTTAGATGCACTCTTCCAGCTTTGATTGATTAGCTCTTCAGGCTTTTGGTGTTTATGCCATCTATATCTTCGAGTTCAAGTGTTTTCCTTTGTTTGCCTCCTGATTTGAGTAGTGTTATTGGAGGGCACTCATGAAAATTACAGTCTTCTCTACCTGGTCATATTTCTGTGGAGGATCTTTAGATCATCAGTTTCTTTTTGATAGAGTTTGCAGTTTCATGCTTTAGTGATGTTGTACATGTTCATCTTTGATCCTATTTTCTGGAACATTCCTAGTTTTGGAGGCTTCTTTAGTCCTTCAAACTAGTATTTATCTCTTTTTGGAGTAGAGTTTTTCCCATGTGGTTTTCTCTATTTCTCTACTTTGTAGAGACTCTCTTTTGTACTTGGGTATCTGATCAGGCCTTTGTTGCCGGGACCATTTGCTTTCAGTTGTTCTTTCTAGATTTTTAGCTTCTCCCAGAGTTTATTTTAAGGGGGGGAGTTAGAGTAATAAAGTGTTTATTGATTAGTTGAATTATATTGATTTAATTATTCAGTCACTTATTACCTCTTTCGACTTAAGCTAAACTTTAGGCATATAATAATTAATTTCTTTATTAATTATTATTATGCAACGTAGGGTTTTCCCTTTTTAGGTTTTTTGATCTCCTTTTATAAGGATGGATCTCATAACACTTTGTAACCTTTTTCTGATTTTTCATTATTAATTGCAACTTTTGTTTTTGCTCATCAAAGATTTCTCCTCTCTCGTGGATCAATGCATTCAGGCCTCCATAGCTGTTTGCTTCTTCTCTCTTTCTGTGACAGGTGTTTGCGTGCAGGTGTTCTTGGGAGCTGTGGGTTGTTTTTCATCAACTCCAATATATAAATAATTAAAAGCATTTTTAAAATAAATAAATAATTAAAAAATATTATAAAGTTAAAAGTCATTAAAAAATGTTATGTTATAAATGATTAAAAACATCAAACCAAACACTTTCAATTTATAAATATTTAAAATCATTAAAATAAAAGTAATAAAAATACACATCCAAAACAAAAGTTATAATTTAAAAATAAAATTCAACAAAATAAATTAAAAAAATAAAAATCTTTAATAATTTATATAAATCGTGATGTAGAAACAATTAAAATGATTTGATTGATAATGACACACGTATGATTTTCTAAAAGTTTGATTTGACATGTCAATATGGGCATGTATGGAGGCGACAACATGACCATGGAAGGGGCTGGTGCAAATCTTCGACTATTTAGCAAATATGAAAATCTAATCGGCAACATCTTTAGCAATATGTCTTTAGAGGTGGGGGCATAAAATTTGGTTTTGAATTTTGAAGGAATTTGAATTATGAAATAAATATTTTTATTGTGCCTATTCTCTGTTGTTTAAGAGCTATCTTGATTAAGACATTGAATTTGTTATTTTTTGGTACACACATATTTGATCACTTTTGCTTAAAAAATAACAAATGGTCACAATTTGTAGTCATATGTATTTTTGAAAGATAAAATTAACCACAAAAATACCTAAATAGAATCTTATTAAAAATTAAATTAATGTTTTTATTTGAAGAGTAACTAGCTAATATATACTCTCTATATAATACGCCGAGATGTATCGAGGCGTTGAATTTTTTCATCATTAATAATACGCCGAGATGTATTGAGGCGTTGAATTTTTTCAACTTTAATTATCATTAAAGGTGAATGATGAAAAAATTAAATGCCTCGATACATCTCGGCGTATTATATATAGAGTATATATTAGCTAGTAGCAGTTGTAGCACGCATAAAACATTGAATAAATTAATCTGATTAGGGTTATAATTGTACACACTAAAATGGTGCACTTCTATGGATCATTACATGCAAGGAAACTCAATAATAAGCCCTCACAAAGTGATCCATAGCTCTCTATGCATGGAGTTGCAAGGAAATTATAGGTTTGCTCTCAGCTAGAGCTATGAAGCATATGACCTTGCTAGTCAACCACACAATGAGAGATTCACAATGAAGACAAGGGAAACAATGCCAATATCTCCAATGAAATCCAAATAAATGCAATGCAATGCAAACCTATATGAGAATGCAAATTACTCTATGAAAATGAAGATGCAATTTAAGCTATTGAAAGGAAATAACAAAGGATTACAACCTTTCTAATTAGACTATGTGAGATTATTCTATTGCATAAAATGAAGTCTATACTAGGAATGCCATTATCATGCAACTAAGAAAGCAAATATGAGAACTATGGAATGCAACAATGAAAGCAAGTCTTCAAAGCTTGGATGCAAGGTGTCTTCAAAGAGAGCTCCAAAATGATCAAGATTTCCTACAGCATAACATTAGCATAAAAACATGATATATGAAAATGAAGGAGAGAGCTCTCCTTTTATAAGAAATGCAAAGGAATGGACCATGGAGATTAAGAGGCAAAAATCTTAATCAACGGTGGAGCTTGAAAAAGGAGCAATCCATGTGCACAAGTATCCTTCAATAGGAAAATAGTGGTTGACTTTATGTCCACATGAGACAAAAAGTGCTTTTTCCCTTTTTATAAAATAAGAATAATGCTTTATTTATGCAACTTAGGATAAGAAGAAAAGGTGGGAATTTTTTATTTAATTGAAAGGGGAGGAAATATTCCTTTTAATTAAATAAAGACTTAGGATAAATGGTTAGCCCATAGGATAAAAATCTAATATATGATCAAAATTAGGATTTGATCAATAAATTGATATAATGTTGAAATATTGATTTTTGATAAAAATGATTTAGGGATAAATAAATCAAATAAATGGGGCCCAAAGTCTAGGCGACCATTTTTGGGTGCATACATTTGCCCCTCTTTGACTAATGTGTGATCGATTTGGGAACACATGTAGTCAAAGAATAAAGTTGAAATGTGAGATCGATCTGGGATCACAAAATAACTCAGATATGAGGTTGATTCGGGATCATATCTAGACAAAGCATAAACAAAGGCCTTTGAACATGAGGTCGATTCGGGATCATATTCAAAGTAAGAGATAAGAATCTCAAATTTGAGCAAAAGCTCACAAAAGATGTCTGAATCAAGATAAATCAAGGTATCAGGGATGAGAATCCCATAAATACTACACCCTCAGAATCAAAATCAAAATCAGGTAGAGGAGAGACAACAAAATCGATAAGGTTGATCAAATCATAATAATAAAATCACAATCGAATGTAAAGGTCGATAGGTTAACCATTAGGCAATGAAACATGCCCCACTGATGAAGTAGAAGAATAGAAAATATAAGACTAGAAATAGAGCGAATGAAAGACAAGAAAATTTGAGAGACATGGAAGGAAGAAATTTCATTGAAAATCGAATGATGCCTCAAAAGGTTAGTCAACTGCTCAGAAGAAGGGGAAAATTTTGAAATGCCATTTTGACTATCAAAATGACCTCAGATTTTGATTTCAAGTCCGAAAATGGATCCAGGACATCAAAATTAGGTAAGGGTGCAATTTTTGCGCAATTTTGAGGTGTTTTAAAAATCGGCCAAAAAGTCAAAATGCTATAGGCATAGAAAAGGATGTGATGTGAAAGACAAGAAGTGAAAGACATGATTGAGAAAAGGAAAGGTGGGCGTAGTTGAATGACAGGTCTATGTACGATAAAAAGAAGATCTCTCTCTATATGCAAAGTGCAAAACTAAACTAATCATGAACCTAGAAATGCAAGCTACTATGAAAAGTGGTTGACTTGCAAGGTCACAACGCTTATAGACATCTAATTATCATCATCGAGCTTTATTGGTAGCATCGTAAGATCATACAATGCACACTAGTATGACTATGTGAATATGAATATGATCTTTATCAGATGGAAATGTGGGAATCCCACCTAGGCATCAAGGACATGTAAGTCAAGATGACTAGTGTAGTGAGATCACTTAAGTTTGATATGGTGAGATTATGCTTGTATCAAGACACATGAAAGTCATGATAGCTATAAGCATGCACTCGCATAAAAATAGTCAAGGATAATACCTTGTCAATCCATAGTGTCAAGTAAGACCAACATAAATACTCATGACAATTAGGACCAACAAAATATACCCACAAGTAGATAAAGAAATAAAGCATGTTCTCACTCCCTCAGTCTTCTAGCTATGCATCATCAAAAACTTATCAGGGGGAGACCACTCATCAAAGAAATCCTCATAGACAACACACAAAGAAAAATAAAGTCAACATATCTCAATGAGTTGATTGTTTAAGTGCATGTGTGTTGGTCATAGAGTCAAACTTTGAGTATCACATTTGCAAGTGAGCAATATCACATCATACTTAGACTATTGGGTAAGACATCTGATAAGTGTTAAGAAACACTCGACGCAAGGGTAGTGTTGAAAAACACTGTTTGGGGTGGTGTTGAAAAAAAAAACCTGTTGTGAAATGCCCCAAGAGACAAACGCACCTAAAAGACCTATGCTAACAAGTATGCCCCTTAGACAAAGACAAAGACTAATTCCAGACCAAGTCAAATAAGGTCAAGACATGGTGGAGAATGGCTAAGTGTCAAGGACGCATGCTAAGAAATAGGGATGCAAAGGCCTCAAGTAGCACTGTTTCCAGGTTTTCACCACTTGGATACTTCTTTGATTTTTTTATTTTTTATTTTTTTAAATTTTTTTTTTGTTTGAATTTTTGAATTTTTTTGTATTTTTTTAGGACTTTTTATGCTTTTTAGAATTTTTTCAGCATCATATATCAATTTTTTTGGTATTTTTTCAAGATCCATAAATATGTACAAAGGATGCCCCCAGACAAAATAGGCATCAAAATCTTTAAGCAAGATCACATTGTGCAGTCCCAATGTCAAGAAAGGTGGAGAACAAGAGAGATTAGCAAGCTAGTGGAAGAGATGGAAGACAAGAGAATGAAGGAGAATGAAGGGAAGAAATCCTCAAGAGCAGACTCCTCAAGAGTACCCAAGCTAGGGAGAAATTGTCATGAAAAGCATATTTGGACAAGTAATGAAAGACCAGCATGCGATAAGCCACAAAAGCGCAATGTAAGAGCATGAAAAGACGCAGTCCAAAGAGGGTAGACATGTCGAGAGACTTCATAGCATCGTATTTTACTCTTTTTTTATTAGATCAAGACCAAAGGGGAAAAGGATAGCGAATGACTAGAATGAATGGAGGAAAATGAATATGAAGGCTAAACATGAATGGAATGAAAGCAAGATCATTGTAAGATAGCTCACAAGATAGCCAAATAGTCATGTATAATTCAACCTTGTCAAGATCAAAGAGAGAAGATGGAATGGATAAAATATGTAGAAGAACTATGCATGATGCTTGATTGCCAGGTTTTCATCATGGTACTTATCCAAGGTGCCACAAGGGAGTGGTTTTCACCATAGGACGAATTTATTTCTCTTTACTTTTTCTACCAAGGTGTCTGTTTCTAGGTTTTCACTATGACACATTTTCAATTTTTTTTTCATTTTTTATTTTTCATTTTTCTATTTTTTTTAAATTTTTTTTAATTGGAGAAGACAAGCTTTTTAGATAATGCTTTTTGAAAGGATAAACCATGATATGCCAAGGATCCAAAATTATATGCTCAAAAATGCTGATAGGGAAAGGAAGATAGAAGAGAAAAATAGAGGATAAGACTTTATGTAAAGCAAGTGAGGTTGGAAGATAGGAGGAATAGGAAAATAAGGAAAAAGAATAGAAAGTAGAAGGATAATGAATGGAAGGATTGTGAAAGGGTAGATGGAAAAGAAGGCAAGATCAACATCAATGCACACCTTGAAGGGTAGCGAGAGGATGGAGAAAACGTGAATGAAGGACTACGAGAAGGAATATGACGAATGTTTAGCAGAGGTTGCGGTTCAGGCGTACGGAATGAAAGAATATTTTTGGAAGAGGATGAAGTGGACGCCTTTGAAAGTTTGAATGTCAACTTCACTTTTGGTTCAACATTAGACTCTTTCAAGAGAGATTTTGGAATCCATATAGCCTTAGGCTTCTTCTTTCCTTTTGATGATTTAGAGAGAATATCTTCAATGATGGATTTTGGAACCCATACTTGTCTTGTAGTTTTCTTCTTAGATATCTCTTTTGACTTTATGCCCCCATGTCGATTAGAAGAGACATGGTGATCTTTTTTTTTTTATGGATTCTTATGTTGCTTTTTTTTCTTGTATTGACCATTCAAGTTACTTCCAAAATACTTGGGACTTGTGGAAGAATAAGGAGAATATGACTAGTTTAGATGGTTGGATGGATGAAAATGATTCAAGGGTATGCATCTATGTTGATCTTGAGGAGAGATAGGCGATGGAGGGACGTAAGGACCCAAGATGGATGACGAATTAGGAGAATTAGGAGGGGAAAGTGAAGGGACATAAGAGCCCAATATGGAAGGAAAACGTGAAGCCCTTAGTATTGGTGGAGGAGGTCCAAGGATGGATGTGGAAGATGCAAAAGGATAATCAACAAGTTCATCAACATCTATATGACAACCAAGGACATCAGCATCTTTAGAGTGAGCATTAGGATTTGCAATAGGATCATGCACATCTTGAATAGGAGCACCTTCATTGATAGGATTGTTCAAAGCTTGCAAAGATTTAGGAAGAGAAGAAAGTGGAAGTGAACATGGAGTGGTAGAATAAGAAGATGGAAGACTTTTTTCTTGACAAGTTTCTTTGGATAGCATAAGTGCATCATTTTTTTTCTTGATTTTCAATAGGCTTATTATTGGAAGTAACAACATCATTGTCAATAACCTTAATGGAAGTATCATCTTTGGAGAGTGCAAGTGTAGTAAGGTTATTTTGTTTATCAATAAGCTCAACAGTGTGAGTAGTAACTTGATCTTGCTTAGGAGAAGACTTAAGACATGATGGAATGAATGAGGAAGGGTGTAAAGGATCAAAAGAACCATGAAACGGATAAGGAAAATCATGAAAAAGATTGGATGACATGGCGGGTTCTTGATCTTGATCTTTTATTATGTTCTTTTCTTTATCATGTTTAGAATCCTCTTGACATGAAGCCACTTCTAAGGACACGGAAGCATGTTGTAATTGTATGAAAGACTTTGGAGAAGATGGTGAAGGACTAGCTGAAGTAGTCATTATAGTGGATGAAGGCTTAGGCTCACTAGGTGTAGCATTATTAGAAGTATTTTCAGCCAAGTGAGAGTTAGCTTGAGTATCTTTAAGAGGTAGCTCTTGAGGATAGCTATAGAGAACCGCATGAAAAGCCTTAGGATCTTTGTTGGATGAAGGATTTGTGAAAGATTTGGAAGACTTAGCAGCTTTAGGAGATGTGTGAGTATTGGAGGAAGTAGAGGATGGAAGGGAACCATCACAAGACAAAAGTTCAACATTAACATGACCTTGCTTGAGAGTGTAATCTTTATTTTCAGCATGAGAATTCTTAGAGGAGAGATGCGCATAGTATCTACGTTTATAATTAGCATGAAAAGCTTTCTCTTCCTCAATAGAAGTAGATGTATCATATTTTTCACAACAAATATCATATTCTCTTTAAAAATCAGAATCATATGGATCACCATCACAATCTACCCAATACGAATCCCCCTTAGAAATCACAAGTGTACCACGAGGATGATGCTTAGGAATAGAAGTTTCATGGGTATCACTATATTGTCCATCATCATAGTCATCATAGGTGGGTGTATCACTCTTTATGGAAGAGACATCACAAGGACTATCATGTTGCTCTTTGTGGTATGTCTTCTGAAGAGAAGTAAGACTCTTGGGAGGAGTAGAAGAAGAACGAGATTGTGAAGAAGAGGAAAATGAAGACTTCATGGAGGAAGAAGACTTGGATAATGAGGAATTTGAATAATGTTTAGAAGAGTCATGATAAGACTTGGAAGATGAAAAATTTGAATGATGTTTAGAAGAGTCATGATAAGGTTTGGAAGATGAAGAATGTGAATAGTGTTTAGAAGAATCATGATAAGATTTAGAAGGTGAAGAAGAATGAGAAGATTTAGATGATGAAGCATGTTTGGAAGAAGAAGATCGTGATATGATCATGTCTATGATTCTAGAAAAGGCATCTGATTTAATCATCTTTTCTTTTATTTTTGCTATAAGTTTGTCACCCATGAGATATTTGGAAGGAGTATTGGAGTAATAAAGATACTCTTCAAATTGAGCAATGAGTTCAAGATCATCTATTCTCAAGAGAGGTTCCATGGCAAGGTAGTTGAAATTCATGGTTGTAGAAGAGAAGGAATCAATCATGGAAGAAATGAATAGAAGAGATGAATAGAGAAATGTAGACTAGATAATAAGAGGAAAGAATCAAGAAGAAGAAGAAGAATTTCCCATGGGAATAGAAGACTTCAGAAGAACATGGGAAATGGAGAAGAAAGAAGAAAACTAAGATTCATCTTGTGCAATTGATACCATAACGTTCATTGAGATGTTGAGCAACATGACAACACCTAGGATATGACAACTAGAGGCCTTTGACTAACTTGGTATCTTGTTATAATTAACATGAAAGAATGAAACTCTAGGTGATAAGTCAATCTCTCAAAGTGCCAATGCCAACCTAGGATAATTGAGATTCTCTATTTTCCAAAGAGAAAAATTGAAACGATAAAAAATAAAAAGGCATCACCAACACTGTCAAAGAGGTGCTTCCAACAAAGGGTGAATACCCTAGCACTTTTGAATCAGGAGGTTGGACTTGTATGCACCCTAAAATGGTCACCTAGACTTTGGGCCCCATTTATTTGATTTATCAATCCTGAATCATTTTTATCAATAACCAATATTTTCAATTTTATCAAATTCTTGATCAAGTCTTAATTTCGATCATATATTAGATTTTTATCCTTGGGCTAACCATTTATCCTAAGTCTTTATTTAATTAAAAAAGAATATTTCCTCCCCTTTTGATTAAATAAAAAAGCCCCCACCTTTTCCTCTTATCCTAAGTTGCACAAATAAAATATTATTCTTATTTTATAAAAAGGGAAAAAACACTTTTTATCTCATATGGACATAAAGTCAACTCCTATTTTTCTATTGGAGGATACTTGTGCACATGGATTGCTCTTCTTTCAACCTCCACCGTTGATAAGATCTTTTGCCTCTTAATCTCCATGGTCCATTTCACCTCATTTCTTATAAAAGGAGAGCTCTTTCCTTCATTTGCATACAATTTGTTTTCATGCTAATGTTATGCTGCAAGTTTTCTAGGTACATTTGGAGCTTTTGAAGACATTGAAGACTTGATTCATTTCATCATTTAGTTGCATACTTGCTTTCATAGTTGCATAATCATGGCATTCATAGTATATATTTCCTTTTATACAATAGAATAAGCTCACACAGTCTAAATAGGAGGTATTGTAATACTTGTTATTTTCTTTCATAGATTAGTTGCATTGTACTTTCATTTCATAGCTTAGATTGCATACTCATTCTTAGTTTGCTTGCATTGCATTGCATCCATTTGATTCTTGAAGATATTGGCACTCTTGCCCTTGTCTTCACTTGAATCTCTCATTGTGTGGTTGACTAGCAAGGTCATTAGCTTAATAGCTCTAGCTGAGAGCAATCTTAAAACCTTGCAACTCCATGCATAGAGAGCTCTAGGTCGCTTTTGAAGGGTTCCTTTCCATGGATTTTCTTTGATGTAATGACTTAGAGAAGTGCACTACTTTTGTGTGTACATTTTTGGCGCCCACCGTGGGGCAGAGTAGATAGCTTTGTCCTTTAATTTCTTGCATTTTTGTCATTTTTTAAATTATTTTTCACAAATTTTGCAAGTTCCAGTTTTCTGTCTCAGAGTATCGCACGATACTTCTCAGGCATATCGCATGATATACCTTACTATACGTGCGTGACACTTCACGTCAGCGAAGAATCACACGGCAGTATTGAGGTATATCGCCTGGCATCGTGCGAAGTATCGCCCGCCCATAGTGCAGTATATCACCCAGACTGAGGTATATCGCCCGACTACAGGAAACTGTATCGCGCGATACTGGTGAATTCTGAGGTATATCGCCTGATCTGACAGAGACTTGCATTTTGAGTTTTATCATCCGAATTTGATCATATTTAACTTTCTGGTTTACTTTACTGCATTTAGATAGATCTAATCTGCATCTATTAGCCTAGGTAAATAAGTTTCTTGTGTTATTTCATTTAGATTTTGGTTTAGCTAACCTTGTTGGTCTAACAAGTTGTGGTTGTAGGTGCTTCTTGCTTGAATATTTTTCTAAAATCACATGTCAAAGAAGGGCTACTAATGGTTTTTGTAGGGCTTCTCTAAGCATAAAAAAAAACAAATCAAGTGCTTGTTTAGATTACTTTTTATTGAGTGTGGCATATACTAGTTATTTCATTTCATAGGCACTTAATACTTTGTGAAAGGGATCTTGAGGTGGTAGGAGAAGTATGCTCTTCACCTTTAGGTGAATCAAAAAATCTTGAAGTTTTGGAAGCAAAGGGGTAATTAAATATTTGCTTGGTGTGTTTGGGAGAAGTTTTTGGGATAGGGGAGTATGCTCTTCACCCTTGTGGTGAATCAAAAATCTTTAACCTCAAAAATTATCTATTTTTGTTTAGTTTAGGAATCCTTTTAGCGGGCCTGCTCTTGAGCAATCAAGAGGAACGACTCAAGTGGGGACAACCTTGTCATCATTTTCCTTGGTGGCAAGTGATTCTAACTCACTATAATCTCAAGGCTATCAAGGACACCAAAAACCTTGGTAGACATAACACTTGTCTTTGCTTGGTGTGAGTAGCTCATGGGATTGCGACCATGGGGAAAATATTGAGAAAGAATGCTTAAGGTATTCTTGAGGCCGCGAGGTCCTAGTCTTTTATGAGGAGCAAGAGGAGTGTTGTGAATGGAAATCCTTATTAAGAACCATAGTTAAAAGCTACCCTTTTTTTAGCCGCTTATCTTCTTAGTGCAAGGATTGATCCAAGTGGAATAACCTGGATCACCTTAAGATACTCACCATATGTGTCCCTTTGGTTGTGTTATTTGACACTTCTACGACAAAGCCAATATCTCTTGTGGGAAACCACTTGGTGCGAGGCAAGGGGGCATCAAGTTGTGGGCTAAGTTGGTAAGTATTGAGCCTTGACATTTTAGGATAGGTTGCTTGAAGTGTTCTCGATTGTGTAATACCAGTGTGAACATTCTCAACATACAAACAATCGGTACCATTCATAAGGTGCTTTTTTATTTTGATATCATAATTGATTGTCTTGGCAAGGTTGCTTTTGCCCTTGTTTCAAGTGCTTGAAGACACGTTTGATCCCGTACTATTTGCAAACCTGTCATTTTACTGCTGTCACTGTGATTACATTTGAGAAATCAACCTTCAGACCAAAAATCTTGATCAAACAGACCCAAAAATGCAAACTTTACACAATCCTGGTCAAGAGTTTAACAATTCTGTAATAGTATCGCGCCCTGTCAAGCGAAATATCGTGCGATACTTCATGCCTGCTAAAAATATCACCTGCTTTGAGGAGAAATATCGTGCGACAGTTCACCCCTACTGGACTATCGCCTGACTTGCCTGGAGTATATCGCCCGGTTATTGTAAGTTCTATCGCCTGGTGTAAGGTGAAGTATCGCCCGATTATAGGTATATCGCCCTGGTAGCCTGGAGTATATCGCCTGGTTAATTTCTACTGTGCTTTCAGTTTGGTCAGTCTCAGCTGCTGTTAGTCAGATTAGGTCTTTGAGTAGGCTTCTCACTCTGTCATTAGGGACCTGTCTTGACTCTAAATCTCTAGTTTTTCCTTTCTAGGATAGCATTAATTGATTTACAAGGTCACTTTGGAAATAATTGTCAAGATTAGCGAGATACTCTTGGTGAGAAAGTTTGCTTCTAGGATTGTTAGCTACATTCTTGGAAAATTTTCAGTACTCTTATTGTCCAAATCATTTTCATTTAAATCTCTATTTCAATTATATTTTGGCCTAGTCCAACCTCCTGGTTCAAAAGTGCAAGGGTAGTCACCCTTTGATTTAAAACACCTCTTTGACAGTGTTGGTAAAGCCCCTTTTTTTCTATCTTTTCATTTCATTTTGGACAATAGAGAACTTTGATTATCCTAGTTTGGTGTTGACATTTTGAAAGGTCATCTTATCATTAAGAATCTTTCTTTCATGTCAGTTACAACAAGGTACCAAGTGAATCAAGGAAAGTGACCCCCTGTTGTATTTAACCAGTTACCACCAGTTAAGACTCGTCAACATCATAAGGGAAAAGGACCCCTTTTTGATCAATCTCCTAAGAGTGAATCTGAGGTTTGTTTTAAACCAAAGGGTAATCCTAGTGAAGTTATTACCTCTTTTATCCCACTCTCATCAAGCATGGATATGAGTTACACTTTCACTCGACAACAAATAGATGCCATGAATCAAACTCTTGAGGATATTTTCCAACAACATAGGAATACCAAGGAATATGGTGGTTCTTCTCATGTTAGTCCACTTGGATCACCCCCCAACAACACAAGATATTTTGATGCTCACCAACAAGCTGCAAAACATTACCAACAAACTCACTCAGACTCAGAATCACAACATGAGGATCAGAACAATGAGTCTAGTGATCACCACGTCAACACAGCCAACACCACAAGGCATTCAAGACAACCTTCTCCCCTTAATGATACCTCTCGATATGCGAGTACGAGGTTGAAAAGCATTGAAAGGGAGAAGCAAGCCTATTTAGATGAACAAGCTGCCAAAAGGGAAAAATTCAGACAATTGGAAGAAGAGGAACGTGCATTATTGGCTATAAGAAAAAGAGCCACCTAAGAAGAAGAAGATAGGCTCTATACACAACAAATCCACAACCGATTCAATGGGAGGGGTACCAATAGTGGGACCAACTCACCCCCATCTACTCCCTCACCCAGTCCTAGAAGAAGATCAAGGACGCCCTCACAATCCCCAAGTCCTAGGGGAAGAAGGATTTCAAGATATGATCGTCATAGGAGACAATCACCTCATGAACATTCAAAGCAACCCTCCCAACGAGCACATCATGGCTCACAACATGGAGGAAGATATGCCAAATTGGATCATATAGATTTTATGATTATGCAACAAGAACCATCCTTTCAAGCATATGTAGAAAGGTATGTGGAACAAAATAAGGATCAATTCCTAGAAAGTCTCATCAACAAGGGTGCTAAGGTCCCATATAATTTTGATGTAGACCGAAAGGTAAAGAAACAAGATCCATCAACTAATGAGGTGATCAAACAACTTCAAAAGGATATAGAAAGGATGAGGGCTCCTAAGAGCACATTTAAATTGGACTCCATATGTCCCAATCTAATTGACAAGAGTGTGGTGTTGGTTGAGTTTCCTAAGAAAGTTGAGTCTCCAACCTATGACAAATATGATGGCATTGGTGACCCTCATGACCATGTTAGACAGTTCTACATAATGAGCTTTTCTTTTCACCATGAAGACTCCTACTTAATGAGGTTATTCCCAAGGAGTCTCAAGGGACAAGCTATGGAGTGGTTTACTAACCTTACTCCTCTAGTTAAGACATTCAGAGAGCTTGTGGAAAGATTTGTTCAACATTTTGCTTACAACTTATCAAGGTTGGTCACCATGCTTGATTTGTGCAAACTCAAGCAGAATCAAGGGGAATCCTTCGTTACCTTCCTACAAAGATGGAGACGTTTATGCTCAAAATATTCAAGGACAATTCCTGAGGAAGAAAGAATAGATATTATCGTGAGCAACTTGGTACCAGAATTAAGGTATGAAGTAAGGAAGATCCCATTTAATTCTTTTGATACCATGGTAGAAGTGGCATGTCGCATAGAGGATGTCCTAAAAGAACAAGGAATTTTGGCTAAATAAACTAATAACAACAATGGCCAAAACAACAACAATAATGGTCATAAGGACAAAAAGAACTCTTATTGGAACAAGAATAAACAGGTGGTCAATGATGGAGTTGTTGACTCGTCCCAACCTAAGAATGAAGGATTTCTCAATCTCTCTAATGCGGTTCAAGCCATGAAACTTCAAACGTCTTTAGGACCACAAGAAAATAAACCCAAGTACCAAGGGAGACCTAAGAAGGAAAAAAGGAAATTTACCAAACTTGGGGACTCATATGCAGATATTTTCAAGATGTTAATTGCCCACAATTTGGCACAACCTCAGGATCCTGCCAAGCACCACATACCAGATCCTAAACCTCATTGGTGGGATGAGAAGGCTTTTTGTGTCTTTCACAATGGAATTGGGCATGATATCGAAAATTGTTTTAGACTTAAACATCTTGTCCAAGATCTCATTGAAAGTGGACGATTACAAGTTGATGGTTTAACCACTAATGCAGATCACAAAGCTTTTAAGGAACCCTTGCCCAAGTATGAGAGAGGAGAGAATTCCAATAACAAGAATGGCAAGGCTGCTATTAATTACACTTACACAAATGCTGAAAATGTTATTAATATGCTTGAAGTTGCTGATAATAATATCAACATGGTGAAAGGGAAGGACCCTTATGGATATGATGTGGAGTCAACTCCCATGCCTGATAAAGGACCCGTTGTGGTACTAAGAGGCCCTCACTCACAAAGGATGTCCCAAACCCTCAATGCTGTCACTAGGAGTCAGCCTCAAGCTCCCAATGTTATTAGAGGTCCTAGCTCTAGTAAGTCTAAGCAGCCAGTGTCAAAGGGAGTTCTTCCTAAATCTGCTATTGGTCCTAATTCAAACTATAACCTTATTGACCAATTACAACGTACACCAGCACGGATTTCAATTTTTGAGCTATTGGAATTGTCCCCTAAGCATAAGTGTGTCCTTGAGGATGCTTTGCGAGTAGCTAATGTCCCTAATGACTTAGATATTGACCAATTCCAGAATATGGTCAACCATTTGGCTAGCCCTCATTACCTCACTTTCTCAAAAGAAGACGACAAATCCATCAGTCACCCACATAACTTGGCCCTACACATAGAAGTCATGATCCACAAAACCCGTGTCAGGCGCGTATTGATAGATGGGGGTGCAGGGCTAAATATTTGTACTATGAGTTTGCTTTTGGCCTTGGGTTTTTCAGAGAATGTCATTGATACAAGGAAAAAAATCACAATCAAGGCATATGATGAAGCAGAAAGAAGTTCTAAGGGATTGGTTGTTTTGCCTATTCGCATTGGTCCAGTAGAAAAGGATATCTTATTTCAAATTGTTGATGTTGGACCTTTAGCCTACAACATTTTGCTAGGTAGGCCTTGGATTCATGAGATGCAAGCGGTCCCATCAACATATCACCAGTGTGTTAAGTTTCCTCATAATGGTGTAGAAATTTGCATACCTGGAGATAGTGCTTTGTCAGTTAATAACATTTTTGCTGGATCCCATGTACCTTTGAATAGGGAAGCTGACAATTCTAGTATTCCACTTGAACAATGCAAGGATAAGTTTAAGAACATAGATCTTGGGATGGGAGATTATAAGATTGATTCTTTTACAAAAATGCCAATCTCTCCTAGGTCTTATGGGAAACCATCACCAGATATGAAACCTTCATCATCGGCCATGACATTATTTGGGAAATTTGTTGAGTCTTCGGTTCCTATTCAGGAAGAGAAAGAGGAAGTTTCCGTAAGAGACTGGATCTATCATGAGGAAAAGTATCAACACAATGAGAATTTTTCACCTTCCCCTAAAGCCTATGGGAGGGGTTACACCTTAGTCAAAAACATGGGGTATCCGGGACATGGTCCCCTTAGTCACAGATTGGATGCTAGGGCCGAACCTTTGAATCATGCACTTTTTGCATGACAGGATAAATCAACAAAGGGTTTAGGCTTTGAAAGTAGTAAACCAAAATATACCACTGTCCTAGTCACCACAGACAGTGAGTCAGATTTTGAATACACACCAAACCTCTCTAATCAGCAAGACATGACAGATGATTGGGTCCCTTCAACAAATCTCCTTTGGGGAGATTCCATAGATTTGGCAATTGATAATCCTCCTATCCCAGTTGCGATGGATAGTGACTATATGGATGTTAGACTGAGAATGGAAAATGTTGCTATCCTAGCTGCGACAGGTAGTAACAATGCTAGTGTTAGAGAAGGGGAAACTTTTCCCAACCTTGAGGCTTCTACATCATGAGACCCAAATGATGATTCAGAAACAGACTCGCATGAGTTTGAATGGGATTCACTTTCAGAGGCAACAATTGATTTGGACATGGATGTTGTCCATACTTATAGTACTCAACCCAACGTGACTGACGAGCCTAGTGTAGGTCTAGAGGATTGGACTCCTCGAATTGGCTTAGTAGACGACGCTTCGCCTGCTAGGATAAATCCCGATTCGGGTATCTTAGGGGAAGACTTGATGAATCCCAATTGTATGGTCACTAGAGATAACACCTTTTACATAAACCACATTGAACCAGTCATTGACCTACCCCTTGTTCACTATGACCTAATCGACTGGTCTCAGCGCCATCAAGAGCCTAGATTCCTCACTTTTCAGAATGATTACAAAATTGCCTGCTATCTGAATGCTCTTGAACCCGTGGCTTCTTCCACCAGTGAACCAACAATGAGTATGACGGAGCCTGATATTAAGTACCTTAGTCTAAAAATAAAAGAAAAAGAGAAAAAGAAAAATAGGTCTAATGGCAAAAACCACTTTGTGGCAGTATCAGAACCAAAAATAGTAAAAAGAAATGACGTATCTGAGGGTGAAAACCTCTTTGAGGTGCCCAAGGATGGGGTAATTAATAACTTGCCGAGTTATTTTCAGGACAGATCATCAGTATTGATTGAGCCAACAAAACCAGTTAATTTGAACACAGAAGAAGCTCCTCAAATAGTTCATCTTGCTCAGTCTTTATTAAAAAAAGAAACCAAGGCATATGTACAATTCTTACAAAAAAAAAAATCAATTTTGCATGGACATATTCAGACATGCCAGGGCTTGACACAAATCTTATAATGCATCACTTATCCATAGCTCCAGGAGTCAAACCAGTGAAACAGAGACTCAAAAAAATGCATCCACATATAGCTCTCCTCGTCAAAGCAGAATTAGAAAAACTTTTGAGAGCTAGATTTATCAGAGCCATTGATTATGTAGAATGGATTTCAAACATAGTACCAGTTTCCAAACATGATGGGTCCATTCGTGTATGCACAGATTTTAGAGATTTAAACAAAGCATGCCCAAAGAATGATTTTCCACTTCCAAATATTGACATGATAGTGGACATGACCGTGGGTTATGAAATATACTCTCTAATGGATGGTTTCTCAGGATATAATCAAATTAAAATAGCTCCCGAAGACCAAGAGAAAATAGCATTCACATGTGCATGGGGAACTTATTGTTGGACTGTCATGCCATTTGGGTTAAAGAATGCAGGGGCTACATACCAAAGAGCTATGACCACTATTTTTCATGATATGATGCATAAAAACATGGAAGATTATGTGGATGATACCCTGGCAAAATCAAGAAAAAGGGATACACATCTTACCGATTTGGAAGTAATTCTAGATCGCATGGAACAGTTTCAGCTCAGATTGAATCCAATGAAGTGTGCATTTGGTGTCACCTCAGGAAAACTTTTAGGATTCATAATATTAGCAAAAGGTATAGAAGTTGATCCCGAGAAGGTCCAAGCAATTTTAGATATGTCGCCTCCAAGAAACATTAGTCAGATGAGAACTCTTCAGGGATGACTCCAATCCATAAGGAGGTTTATTTCACAGCTTGTAGATAGAGCACAACCATTCAATAAGACATTGCATAAGGGAGCCACATGTGTTTGGAACGAAGACTGTCAAAAGAGCCTTGATCAAATTAGATAGTACTTGGCTAATCCTCCAATTTTGATGCCTCCTATTTCAGGGAAGCCTTTGATTCTATACATTTCAGCTACAGATACTTCCTTGGGGGCATTGTTGGCTCAGTTAGATGAAAATGGGAAGGAAAGGGCCATTTACTACATTAGTCGTACTATAGTATCATATGAGGTCAATTATAATAACATTGAAAAGTCCTGTCTTGCAGTAGTGTTTGCTTCCCAAAAGTTGCGACACTATATGCTTGCTCATACTATACATTTGGTTGCAAAAATTGATTCTCTTAAGTACTTGCTTAGTAAGGCTGCTCTCACAGGTCGACTTGCTAAGTGGATGATGGTTTTGACTAAATTTGACATAGAGTACGTTGAGAGAAAAGCCATCAAGGGGCAAGCCATTGCTAACTAGTTAGCTGATTTTCCAGTTCAGGATAGTATGCCTATTTAAGTAGAGTTCCGAGATGAACACATACTGTATATGACCACTCGCACTTGGAAAATATTCTTTGATGGTTCTCACATGCAAAATGGATCAGGTGCTGGAGTATTATTTGTTTCTCCACATGGGTACAATATTCCAAAGTCTTACAAACTTTTATTCCCATGTACAAATAATATTGCAGAGTATGAAGCTTTAACCAATGGATTGAAAATGGCTATAGAATGGAACATAACAGAGTTACATCTCTTTGGAGATTCCCAATTAATTATCAACCAAGTCAATGAGGAGTATCAAACCAAGGATGATAAATTGATCCCTTACAAAAGGATGGTTGAATCAATGAGATGTTACTTCACATTTGTGACATTTCAACAGATCCCTAGGACATAAAACAAGGCTGCGGATGCTATGGCCACATTAGCTTCACTTCTTCAGTTGGAACAACATGAATCAAGATTCAAATTCCTGGTGGAAGAGCTGCACCACCCCATATTTGACTCATCTGAAAGCCATGTCATTGGCACCCTTATCACACATGAGTCTTCCCGATATGGTGCCATTTATTCATATCTTCATGATGGTATCATCCCTGACACATTCAACTGTTCTGAACGTCAAAACCTTATCCGCAGTGCCTCTCGCCACACCCTTATCTCTGGTGATTTATATAGGAGGGGTTTAGATGAGACGCTTCTTAAGTGCTTGGAAAAGGAGAAATCCAATCAAGCGTTAGCTGACATCCATGAGGGCATTTGTGGTGGACATTCCAATGGTCTCGCCATGGCCCGAAGGTTGCTTAGGGAGGGGTATTATTGGCCCACGATACAGATAAATGTAGTAGCCTTTGCTAAGTCTTGCAAAAAATGTCAGAAACATGGAAACCTGATTCATGCTCTAGGTAGGGAACTGATTCCTTCTATTTCTCTTTGGCCATTTCAGCGTTGGGCCTTTGATCTAGTTGGGTAGATTCATCCCAACTCATCAGGTGGACATAATTTCATTATTACTGCTACTGACTACTTCACAAAATGGGTAGAAGCTGTGCCACTTTCTGTTGCCTCAGGGAAGACTATCTCCTTGTTCATCTTGAATCATATTATTTTCTGATTTGGAGTACCTTCTGAGATTATCACTGATAATGGAGGACAGTTCAAGAATAAGGACCTAAAACATTTATGCAAGAAATTCAAAATCAAAAAACATTGGTCCTCCATCTATTTTCCACAAGGAAATGGACAAGCAGAAGCCTCAAATAAAACCATTCTTAAGATTCTTCATAGGACAGTGCACAAGAATGGTCGAGACTGACATTTACAGATCAATCCAGCACTATGGGCTTATAGAACTAGCATTCGTACACCTACAGGAGCTACTCCTTTTTCTCTTACTTATGGCACTGAAGTGGTATTGCCTTTAGAAGTAGAGATCCCTTCACTTAGAGTCTCCCTCAAAGGTTTAATTACAGATGAAGATTACTGCACCATGAGGTTACAGGAATTAGAACTTCTCGATGAAAAGCGTAAGGCTTCATTTGATCATATGAGGGTATATCAGAAGTGTATGTCCAAAGCATTCAACAAGAAGGTCCACCCTAGAGAATTTCAGATAGGTGATCTTGTTTTGCGAGAGAATCCTAAGAATCAACAGAACAGAGAACAAAAGGGCAAGTTCGAACCCAATTGGCTTGGACCATATGTTATTACAACAGCTTTTGGTATAGGTGCCTATTTACTGTCAGATCCAAATGGAGAACAGCTCCCTGATCCCATCAACATTTTGCACCTAAAGAAGTTCTATCCTTGATGCCCATTTTAGTTTGGGGGCATCCTTTGTACATATTTTATTGATCTTGAAAAAAATACCAAAAAAATTCATATATGATGCTGAAAAAATCCTAAAAAGCATAAAAAGTCCTGAAAAAAGAGCATCCTAGTGAAAACCTAGCAATAGGCGCTTTGATGTCTCATAAAAAAAAATCAAAAAATTCAAAAAATATAAAAAAATAGAAAAAGTGCCTTGGTGAAAACTTGGAAACAGGCGCCTTGGTAGCAAAAATACAAAAAAAAGAAAAAATGAAAAAGAGAAAAATTGCAATAAATCCAAGTGGTGAAAACCTGAAAACAGGCGCTACTTGAGGCCTTTGCACTCCCATTTGTTAGCATGCGTCCTCGACACTTAGCCATTTTTCCATCATGCCTTGACCTTATTTGACTTGGTCTGGAATTGGTCTTTGTCTTTGTCTAAGGGGCATACCTGTTAGCATAGGTCTTTTAGGTGCGTTTGTCTCTTGGGGCATTTCACAACAGGTGTTTTTCAACACCACCCCAAACAGTGTTTTTCAACACTACCCTTGCGTTGAGTGTTTCTTAACACTTATCAGATGTCCTACCTAATAGTCTAAGTTTGATGCGATATTTCTCATTTGCAGATGCGATAATCAGAGTTTGACTCTATGACCACCACACACGCACTTAAACAATCAACTTGCTGAGATATGTTGACTTTATTTTTCTTTGTGTGTTGTCTATGATGATTTCTTTGATGAGTGGTCTCTCCCTGAGAAGTTTTCGATGATGCATAGCTAGAAGACTGAGGGTATGAGAACATGTTTTATTTCTTTATCTGCTTGTGGGTATATTTTGTTGATCCTAACTGTCATGAACATTTATGCTGGTCTTACTTGACACTATGGATTGACAATGTATTATCCTTGATTGTTTTGCGAGTGCATACTTCTAGTTATCTTGACTTTCATGTGTCTTGATACAAGCATAATCTCGCCATATCAAAACTTAGGTGATCTCACTGCATTAGTCATCTTGACCTACATGTCTTTGATGCGTAGGTGAGGTTCCCACATTCCTATCTGATATAGATCATATTTAGATCCACATAGTTATACTAGTGTTCATTGTATGATCTTATGACGCTACCTAACGCTCGATGATGATAATTAAATGTCTATAAGCGTTGTGAACTTGCAAGTCAACCACTTTTTCATAGTAGCTTGCATCTTTAGGTTCATGCTTAGTTTAGTTTTGCATCTTGCATATGGAGAGAGCTCTCCTTTTTCATCTTACGTGGACCTGTCAGTCGACTGTGCTCACCTTTCCTTCTTCTTGATCATGTCTTTCACTCCTTGTCTTTTTCATCTCGAACCTGTTCCTGTTCATCACAAGGGGTTAATCATATCATCATATCTGTATCTTAAGAAATGTCATTTTTAGAAACATGAGTCTATATCATCCACATGAGAATCAAACATACATCTATAAGAGAGAACATACATGAGCATATACATAAATATTTTGAGCAAAATGACAAGAGAATATACAAACTGATACATCCATCACAAGTAAGACATAAACACATGATATATCAAAAATCCAGTAATCTCATATATAAATCAATGTCATGATACAATACAATATGGGATCCCAAAATCTGGATCAATGTCTCAAGATATGTCTATACACCTAAACCCTAAACCTAAGACTCGCTACCACCCTCGTGAGGAGCTCGTGGTGGTGGAGGGGGCATGGCTCTCCTGTCCAATACCATGTCTGATGCCCCTGCCCTCTAAGAATACGAGGGTGCTCTATGTTCCTCTAGCATTGCCTGAAGATAGAGTCTGTGATAATAAGCTGCTCTAGCTGTCTCTCGCCAGATCTCTAGTGCATCTGCCTGCGCCAACGCCTTGCGATGTGCTATCTCTACCCTAAGATCAACTATATGCTGATCTCTCTCTGCTCTCAGATCTGCTAGCTACTGATCTCTCATAACTATCATCGTCCTCAGCTGCTGCATCTCTATCTCCAGAGTCTGTATACGCGCTCGCAGATCCTCCCCTCCCGTAGGCTGATCCTACTATACCTCTACCTGCTGGCGAGCTGATCTCGCCTCATCATCAGGGGTCACCGATCTATGTCCCCGTGACCATTTCCAGCCACCTGATCTGGATCCCTCCCCTCTCTCCATCCCCCTCCCTCTCCCTCTCCCTCTCCCTCCATCTCCTCCATCTCCTCCGCCTCCTCCGTCTCCTCCTCCATCTCCCCCATCCCCTCTATCTCCACCCTCATCTCCACCTGGTGCTGGTACCTGTGCATCAGGGACAGTGAATCTCAAAAATGGTGCCCTACGCCTCTCTGCCCTGTAGGCTGCATCAGCCCCTGCATCTGCTACATCTGGGAAATACTCCTAGGGCTCACTCCTGATACTTGCTGTCTCTGCAATAGCTTGTTGATAGTCTAACATGGGTAGCCACCCATGTCCCTCCTTATTCCTAGCCATGGCATATGTAGTAGTCCCCATACCTCCACATCCCTGTATGGCCTCCATGTGAAAGAGGCTATCTCATCTAGGATCCTCCTATAATATGTCACATCCCCAGTATGGGCATGTGATATGAATCCTAGGTACCTGTATATGAAGGGGTATCTCCTCTCCCTCGGCTGAACTCTAGGGCGCACCACAGCGATGTGCTCCCAAGCCCACACCTGTGCCAGGATGGCACCGCAAGCCCACGTCTGACCATCCCTGTAGACAATCTCATGCAACTCATGATACATCTCAGCAAGAATGGCTGCTCCCTATGCCATCCGACGAGGTCTGCCTACCAAATCAACCAATAACCGAGCCCATCCAAGCGGGAATCCCTTCTGACTACGATCAGTCATCAAGATCTGTGAGATAATGGAGGCCACAATGCATGGCACTGGGTAGTCTCTACCAAAATCCTCTATCAGCCTCTCCCAGCTGACATGCCTATCCAGAATAGTGACATCCTGGAACATCTCCTGGATCAGTCGGCGCCCCTCAGTGGCATCCTGATCATAGTACACCTGTGCCAACAAACAAATCATGTCAGTTTTCATCATATAGAAATATTACATTTATGATTATATCTCAAAACATGATTATACTCACAGGCTCGCCATGGTATGGCACTCGTAGGATCCTGTAGACATCCTCCAGAGTAATGGATGCCTCTCTAGTAGGCAGGTGGAAGGTGTTGTGCTCACTATGTCATCTCTCGGCAAGAGCAGTCAATAACCCATGGTCAGCTCTGATATATGGGAATCTCAATAAGTACTTGAATCTCATGGCCCTGATATCGGCATTGCCCGGATCATCCAGATCTCGGACACACTGCAACCCAGTCACCTTCAGCGCTCTGATGATCAGCACCGGAAAGACCTCCTGCAAAGCTAATAAACCAAGCTCGTTGTTAGCACATATCATGATGGATGTCTAAAAATCAGTATAAAACATCTCTAAAAATGTAACATTGTCTGGACCCATGTCATTTTTGCTCAAAAATGCTTAAAATATCAAATTTCTAACTTGGACGATACTATTTTTTGGAGAAGTATCGCGCGATACTTCTTATAGCGGGGTGATATACCTTAGGCCACGCGATACTTCACCCGGTATCGCGCGATGTTTCGCCCAGTATCATGCGATACTGGTGCCTATAGCCGCGCGATACTTTGGGGACCCGCGAAGTATCGCGCGACACTTCTCCCTAAAGGGCATGATACTTCTAAAGTATCATGCGATATATCGCCTAAACTAAAAATTTAAAATTTTAAAAATTTTGAAAAACGTGCTAAAAAGGTATTAAATGTAGAAAATGACTCAAAAAGCTTGAGTTTTTCAAAAACATACCGGGGCAAGATAGTGTGGTGGCCGGTTGTGCAACCGGGCGCGCTCAAATCGATGCCTGTGGATGGGAACTCCTGCTTGCTGGGCCATTTTCTCTCTAAAGCTCTTAAGATTCTCAAATCGCTAAAAGTTAAATGATTTTGAAAATGACATTTTTGACCCCTTTTATAGCCTTTTGACTTTTTGACCAAATTTCAAAACACCTCAGAATTGCGCAAAAATTGCACCCCTAGCTAATTTCAACGTCCTGGATCCATTTTCGGACTTGAAATCAAAATCTGAGGTCATCTTGATAGTCAAAATCATATTTCAAAAATTTTTCCTTTCTTCTGCACAATTGATTAACTTTTTGGGGCATATTTGATTTTCGGTGGACTTTCTTCCTTCCATCTTCTAGTCTTCCATTCGCTTTATTTCTTGTCTTCTATTTTCTTTTCTTCTACTTCCCTCACTGGGGCATGTTTCATTGCCTAATGGTTAACCTATTGACCCATATCTTCAGTTATGATTTCATTTTGATTTGATGAAATCTTTATCAATTTGTTGCTCTCCTCTACCTGATTTTTCTTTCGACTCCGAGGGGGCAGCATCTGTGGGATTCTCATCCTTGATTTCTTGATTTTCTTGATTCAGGCATCTTTTGTGAGCTTTCGCTCAAATTTGAGATTCTTATCTCCCATTTTTAGACTTGATTATCACTTAACAACAACGGTGATGATTTTATCTTGAGATTCTTATCTCTTACTTTGAATGTGATCCCGAATCGACCTCATGTTCAAAAGCCTTTGTTTATACTTTGTTTGGGTGTGATCCCGAATTGACCTCACATCTGAGTTGTTTTGTGATCCCAGATCGATCTCACATTTCAATTCTTCTTTGACTGTATGTGTTCCCAAATCGATCACACATTAGTCAAAAAGGGGCAAATGTATGCACCCTAAAATGGTCGCCTAGACTTTGGGCCCCATTTATTTGATTTATCAATCCTGAATCATTTTTATCAATAACCAATATTTTCAATTTTATCAAATTCTTGATCAAGTCTTAATTTTGATCATATATTAGATTTTTATCCTTGGGCTAACCATTTATCCTAAGTCTTTATTTAATTAAAAAGGAATATTTCCTCCCTTTTTGATTAAATAAAAAAGCCCCCACCTTTTCCTCTTATCCTAAGTTGCACAAATAAAGCATTATTCTTATTTTATAAAAAGGGAAAAAGCACTTTTTGTCTCATATGGACATAAAGTCAACTCCTATTTTCCTATTGGAGAATACTTGTGCACATGGATTGCTCTTCTTTCAACCTCCACCGTTGATAAGATCTTTTGCCTCTTAATCTCCATGGTCCATTTCACCTCATTTCTTATAAAAGGAGAGCTCTTTCCTTCATTTGCATACAATTTGTTTTCATGCTAATGTTATGCTGCAGGTTTTCTAGGTACATTTGGAGCTTTTGAAGACATTGAAGACTTGCTTCATTTCATCATTTAGTTGCATACTTGCTTTCATAGTTGCATAATCATGGCATTCATAGTATAGATTTCCTTTTATATAATAGAATAAGCTCACATAGTCTAAATAGGAGGTATTGTAATACTTGTTATTTCCTTTCATAGATTAGTTGCATTGTACTTTCCTTTCATAGCTTAGATTACATACTCATTCTTAGTTTGCTTGCATTACATTGCATCCATTTGATTCTTGGAGATATTGGCACTCTTGCCCTTGTCTTCACTTGAATCTCTCATTGTGTGGTTGACTAGCAAGGTCATTAGCTTAATAGCTCTAGCTGAGAGCAATCTTAAAACCTTGCAACTCAATGCATAGAGAGCTCTAGGTCGCTTTTGAAGGTTTCCTTTCCATGGATTTCCTTTGATGTAATGACTTAGAGAAGTGCACTACTTTTGTGTGTACAGGACTTAGCCAAAATTCAAATTGAATTTGAAATATATGAAAATGATTTGGAAAATAATAGGATCAGAATCCTCCAAGAGTGTAATCAACAATTCTAAAGACAACTTTTCACTAGGAATAACTTTCAACTTGACAAATTATTTCTAAGACAACCTTGTGAACCAATTGAAATGTGACACAGTACAAAATGATATGTCACATGATATTTCTAACAAGTGCAGGCGATACTGATATTGATCTTGACCAAATGTGTGCAAAATTTCAAGTTTGAATGTCTGATCTTGTATTTTTTGAATGTTAGGGTGAAAATGTCTAATTTCAATCACAAATTTAACAACATTTGGATAGGTTTGCAAACAGTAGGGGATCAAACATGTCTTCAAACACTTGAAACAAGGGCAAAATCAACCTTGCCAAGACAAGCACTTGTGATATCAAAAATAAAATTGCACCCTATTGAAGCTACCGATTATTTGTATGTTGAGAACATTTACACTGGTATCACACAATCGAAGACACTTCAAGCAATATCTACCTACAAGACAAGGCTCAGTACTTACCAACTTAGCCCACAACTTGATGTTCCCTCGCCTCACACAAAGTGGTTACCCACAATAGATGTTGGCTTTGTCATGGAAGTACCAAAGACACAACCAAAGGAACACATATGGTGAGTATCTTAAGGTGATCCGGGTTGTTCCACTTGGATCAATCCTTGCACTAAGAAGATAAGCGACTGAAAATAAGGGTGGCTTTTATCTATGGTTCTTAATAAGGATTTCCGTTCATAACACCCCTCTTGCTCCTCATAGAGGACTTCTTACCTTGCGGCAAGCAACGGACCTCGCGGTCTCAAGAGCACCTTTAAGCATTCTTGTTCAATGTTTTCCCCATGGTCGCAATCCTATGAGCTACTCACATCAAACAAAGACAAGTGTTACATCTACCAAGATTTTTGGTGTCCTTGATAGCCTTGAGATTATAGTGAGTTGGAATCACTCGCCACCAAGGAAAATGATGAGAAGGTTGTCCCCACTTGAGTCATTCCTCTTGATTTCTCAAGAGCAGGCCCACTAAAGGATTCCTAAACTAAACAAAAATAGATAATTTTTGAGGTTCAAAATTTTTGGTTCACCTCAAGGGTGAAGAGCATACTCCCCTATCTCAAAAACTTCTCCCAAACACAGCAAGAAAATATCCAATTACCCCCTTGCTTCCAAAACCTTAAGATGGGTCAAAATTTTCTGGTTCACCTAAAGGTGAAGAGCATACTTCTCCTACCACCCCAAGATTCCTTTCACAAAGTATTAAAGTGCCTATGAAATGAACAACTAGTATATGCTACACTCAATAAAAAAGTAATTAAACAAGCACTTGATTTGATTTTTATGCTTAGGGCAGCCCTGCAAAACCATTAGTAGCCCTCTTTGACATGCGATTTTAGCAAAATATTCAAGCAAGAAGCACCTACAACCACAACTTGTTAGACCAACAAGGTTAGCAAAATAAAAAATCTAACAATGGTTAGCACATGAAACATCAGATAATCTGCAAAAATAACTAATCAAATAACAAAATCTGAAAATAAAACCATCATGGTTGGATTAGGCTCGGAAAGACCTTTCCAACAATATATCACACTTCAATTTTCGATACCATTTGCAAAATTTCAAAAAAAATGGACACCCATTTTCCTAAGTGCACGAATTTGAAAACGCTAGAATTTTTAGAAAATTTCAAAAAGTTAGCAGAAAACCCAAAATTTGCAAGATAGATAAAATAGCTCAAAAATAGTTCGCTATCAAGTACAGACACAGTACAGACACCAGCATCGCGCGATACTTCTTAGTATACTGGGGTGATATTTATCGATTTGGGCGATACTTCACTCGACACTAGGTGATACTTCACCCGAGACCAGACGATATTTTCTACTATAGCTAGGCGATACTTCCGACAAGCGAAGTATCGCACGTGCATATAGAGGTATATCTCATGATACTTTTAGGAAATATCGTACGACAGTTTGAGACAGAAAAATAGAGACTAAAAATTAAGCCAAAAACTTGCCGAAAAATTGACAGAAAATGATGAAAATGCAGAAAAAGAAGGGACAAAGCCTATCTACTTTGCCCCACGGTGGGCGCCAAAATTGTACACACTAAAATGGTGCACTTCTATGGATCATTACATGCAAGGAAACTCAATAATAAGCCCTCACAAAGCGATCCATAGCTCTCTATGCATGGAGTTGCAAAGAAATTATAGGTTTGCTCTCAGCTAGAGCTATGAAGCATATGACCTTGCTAGTCAACCACACAATGAGAGATTCACAATGAAGACAAGGGAAATAATGCCAATATCTCCAATGAAATCCAAATGAATGCAATGCAATGCAAACCTATATGAGAATGCAAATTACTTTATGAAAATGAAGATGTAATTTAAACTATTGAAAGGAAATAACAAAGGATTACAACCTTCCTAATTAGACTATGTGAGATTATTCTATTGCATAAAATGAAGTCTATACTAGGAATGCCATTATCATGCAACTAAGAAAGCAAATATGAGAACTATGGAATGCAACAATGAAAGCAAGTCTTCAAAGCTTGGATGCAAGGTGTCTTCAAAAAGAGCTCCAAAATGATCAAGAATTCCAGTAGCATAACATTAGCATAAAAATATGATATATGAAAATGGAGGGAAGAGCTCTCCTTTTATAAGAAATGCAAAGGAATGGACCATGGAGATTAAGAGGCAAAAATCTTAATTAATGGTGGAGCTTGAAAAAGGAGCAATCCATGTGCACAAGTATCCTCCAATAGGAAAATAGTGGTTGACTTTATGTCCACATGAGACAAAAAGTGTTTTTTCCCTTTTTATAAAATAAGAATAATGCTTTATTTGTGCAACTTAGGATAAGAAGAAAAGGTGGGGCTTTTTTATTTAATTGAAAGGGGAGAAAATATTTCTTTTAATTAAATAAAGACTTAGGATAAATGGTTAGCCCATAGGATAAAAATCTAATATATGATCGAAATTAGGATTTGATCAATAAATTGATATAATGTTGAAAATATTAATTTTTGATAAAAATGATTTAGGGATAAATAAATCAAATAAATGGGGCCCAAAGTCTAGGCGACTATTTTTGGGTGCACACAATAATTAGGGTTCATATTGAAGGTTAAGGTTAATATCACAGTTAGGGTTATCATTGTTATATTTGAACTTAATTGAACTTAATTACTAAATGCTAATTCGTACTCCTAACTATAATTGTAAATACTACGACCCAATGGTAGATACTAAATCTTAAATCATAAACTAAACTATAAACTCAATAGTAAACCCTAATCATAAATGTTAGACCCTAATCCTAAATGTTAAGCACTAATTTCAAATTCTAGACCCTTATCCTAATCCTAATAATAAGTACTAAACTCTAATCCTAAATACTAAGCCTTAATACAAACCCTAACCCTAACCCTAATCGTAGCACCAATTATGATGCAAACATGTACCATTATCCTAATCATAAGTATAATGCTAAATACTAAATGCTAAACCCTAACCCTAATTATATAATCATAATACTAACAATACATAAATTGATACCATAACTCTAATCTTAACTCCAATCATAAATGTTAAACCATAATCCTTATTGCTCAACTATAATCCCAAATGATAAACCCTAATTGTAACCTTAATCCTAAATGTTAAAAGCCTCATCCTAGCCCTAATTGCTAAACCCTAGATCCTAAATCCTAAGATAAATTATGATCTTAACTATTAACTCTAATATTATATGCTAAACCCTAATTATAAATGCTACATCCTAAATTCTAAAACCTAATCTTAACCCTAATCCTAAATGCCAAACCCAAATCCTAATGTTAGCTCAGTACTAACTATGACATTAATCATAAACCTTAATCCATACCCTAATCGATAAATCATAATCCTATTCCTAAATGCTAAACAATAATCCTAGATGCTAAACTATAAATCCTAAATCCTAACCTAAAGCATTATCCTAAATGGTGAACCCAAATTGTAAAGGCTAGACTATAATAATAAAAGCTTAAACCCTAATCCTAAATGCTAATTCCTACTCCTAACTATAATTGTAAATGCCAAGACCCAATGGTATATACTAGATCTTAAATCATAAACTAAACTATAAACTCAATAGTAAACGCTAATTGTAAATGTTAAACCCTAATCCTAAATGTTAAGCACTAATTACAAATTATAGACCTTTATCCTAATTGTTATAACAATAAAAGCTAATTCCTATTCCTTACAAAATATCACTTTCAAATGTTAAGCACTAATTAGGATTATGATTTATTTTAATTTCATAATTCACCTTTATGTAACCTTAATGCTAAATGATAAACCCTAATTGTAACCTTAATCCTAAATTTTAAAGCCTCGTCCTAACCCTATTTGCTAAACCCTATATCCTAAATCCTAAGATAAATTATGATCTTAAATGATAACCCTAATATTATATGTTGAACCCTAATCCTAAATACAAATTCATACTCCTAACTATAATTGTAAATGCTAAGACCCAATGGTAGATACTAAATCTTAAATCATAAACTAAACTATAAACTCAATAGTAAACCCTAATTGTAAATGTTAAACCCTAATCCTAAATGTTAAGCACTAATTACAAATTATAGACCCTTATCCTAATCCTAATAATAAGTACTAAACTCTAATCCTAAATACTAAACCTTAATACGAACCATAATCCTAACCCTAACCATAGCACCAATTATGATGTGAACATGTGTACCATTATCCTAATCATATGTATAACACTAAATCCTAAATGCTAAACCCTAACCCTAATCATATAATCATAATACTAACAATACATAAATCGATACCATAACTCTAATCTTAACCCCAATCATAAATGTTAAACCATAATCCTTATTGTTCAACTATAATCCTAAATGATAAACCCTAATTGTAACCTTAATCCTAAATGTTAAAGTCTCATCCTAACCCTAATTTCTAAACCCTAAATCCTATGATTAATTATGATCTTAAATGATAACCCTAATATTATATGCTAAACCCTAATCGTAATGCTACATCCTAAATTCAAAAACCTAATCTTAACCCTAATCCTAAATGCCAAACCTAAATCCTAATGTTAACTCAATACTAACTATGATGTTAATCATAAACCTTAATCCCTACCCTAATCAATAAATTATAATCCTATTCCTAAATGCTAAACAATAATCCTAGATGATAAACTATAAATCCTATATCCTAACCTAAAGCATTATCCTAAATGGTGAACCCAAATTGTAAAGGCTAAACTATAACAATAAAAGCTAAACCCTAATCCTAAATGCTAATTCCTACTCCTAACTGTCATTGTAAATGCCAAAACCCAATGGTAGATACTAAATCTTAAAGCATAAACTAAACTATAAACCCAATAGTAAATCCTAAACACAAATGTTAAACCCTAATCCTAAATGTTAGGTACTAATTACAAATTATAGACCCTTATCCTAATTGTTATAACAATAAAAGCTAATTCCTATTCCTTACATAATATCGCTTTCAAATGTTAAGCACCAATTAGGATTATGATTTATTTTAATTTCATAATTCACCCTTATGTAACCTTAATCCTAAATGATAAACCCTAATTGTACCCTTAATCCTAAATTTTATAGCCTCATCCTAACCCTATTTGCTAAACCCTATATCATGAATCCTAAGATAAATTAAGATCTTAAATGATAACCCTAATATTATATGCTAAACCCTAATCCTAAATGCTAATTCCTAGACTCCTAACTATAATTGTAAATGCCAAGACCCAATGGTAGATACTAAATCTTAAATCATAAACTAAACTATAAACTCAATAGTAAACCCTAATCGTAAATGTTAAACCCTAATCCTAAATGTTAAGCACTAATTACAAATTATAGACCCTTATCCTAATCCTAATAATAAGTACTAAACTCTAATCCTAAATACTAAACCTTAATACTTAGGATTAATATTTAGGGTTAGGGTTAGAATTATATTTTAGGGTTAGTTTTAGGATTTAGCTTTACAATTAGGGTTATAACTAAGGTTTAGAATTTAGGATTATGGTTAGAGTGAGGGTTTAGATCATGATTGGTATTATATTTATGGTTTGGATTAGGACTTAGGATTATGATTATTGTTAGGGTTAAGGTATACAGCATGGTTAGTATTATGGTTAGGGTTGGGGTTTTGATTAGGATTGAGATTAGGGATTAGGGATTAGGATTATCATTAGGGTTTGGGTTTACATAATGGTTACTATTAGGGTTAGGGTTAGGATAAAGCTTTAAGTTCATGGTGCGGTTAGGGTTATGGTTGTATTTAGGGTTTATGTTAGGATTAGGATTTAGTATTTAGGTTTCATGTTATTTTTAGGGTTTACGATTTAGATGTTAGCATTCAGGTCCAGGGTTTAGCATTTAAGATGAAATTTTACCATTTAGGTTAATGGTTTAGCTTAGATTTAGAATTTAGGGTTTAGTATTTAGAATTAGTGTTTAGGATTATGGTTTAGCATTTAGGATCCATAGTTATAGATAGTTAGGGTCAGGGTTTATATTAGGGTTAGTATTAAGGATTAGCATTTATATTTAGGGTTTAACATTTATGAATAAGGTTAGGATTAAGATTTTTCAATTAGGATTATATATATATATATATATATATATATATATATATATATATATATATATATATATATATATATATATATATATATATATATATATAATTAATTAATTAATTAATTAATGAGATGATGAATGGTTACAATGGCAAATAATTTGGAGAGAGACCAAAATATTATTCAACATCCAAATATATTACTTTATTTTAGTAATTATATTAATCTATTACTTATATAATATTTTGAAGTATGTATGGCTTATTTTCTTCAATTTAATAATGTTACTATCATATAGAAATCAACTTAACAATAATAAATATATCTTGTATTTTAATTTTTATTTAGAAAAAAAATCACTCAATATCATTTTAGTTGTGAAATTGAGAAAAGTAGCAATTAATCTAGATATATAAATAAGCAACATTTCTATTTAGGTTTACTTCTTTTTAAAAAAATTGTTCAAATCAATTGATAATTCAAAATTAAAGTAATTTTCTATTTTTTAAAATTTTAATTTAATGGACAATTAATTTAGAGTAAATCTAAAACTAAAATCTAAATAGATATAAAATCTTTCTAAATTTCTTAAAATAAAATCATTCTAATTTTTTTTTAAAGATAAAATCATTCTAAATCTAGATATATATATATATATATATATATATATATATATATATATACATACTTACTTGTGCTCTGATCATCGCACAGACGGGAAAATTAGTTTTCACTTTTGCACCTCTGAGAGCACGCATCGCAATGTCGTAGGCACGGGCAGCGTCTTCTGCTATATCAAACGTACCGAGCAAAACCCTCATTTTTTTCCACGGATCTCTTATTTCTGCAGCAAATCTTCCCCATGGCCCCTTCCGTACTCCTCTGAAATGCACTTCTTTGGACAAAAATACATCTTTCGTCGCCTCAGCATCTTGCCAAACATTGCTCTTGAGCATCTTTGTACCAAATGCGGTGCAAAATCAAGGCTAGCGACCACAAAATACAGTAATTTTCGTATTCAAATATGATAATGTACATCGAAGTGTGAATTCAGATTGGAACAAACTTAATGTCCAGATAAAACACCTACAAGAACAAAAGTGTACAAAAGCAATTTATGAAAAACTTAAAACACAAATCAAATAGTACGACATTATTAATAGAAATTCAATCTGAAACATAAACTGCCGACCTCTACAATGAATGCGCTTGTGATTAGAAGAAACATCTACAACAAAAGGCGTAGAATTGAGAAGCCTCAATTCAGATCAAGTTGAAATAGAATGATTCATCAAAAATAAGATTTAAAACACTCATCGAATGGTCTCTCTGTCTCATATATGAGAGAAGAAGATGAATGACATTCTATCTGATTTAGTTTTGCGTTTGAATTGGTAACGCTACTGCTTCCGTTTTTAATGAAAGAATCTCCGCTAATTTTGGTCTTCACCTCCGCCAGTTTTTGTACGTGCCAGCCAAATTCTATTTTAATTTAATTTAAACAGTGAAATGGCAGCGTCCGCTTTCCAACTGTCATGGGAATCTAAACCATTTTTTTTGGCAAAGGAATGTCAAAAGTTTCTTTTTTCTCACACTGTTACTTTGGATGACTTCTTAGTGATGCCATTGTAAGGTTACGCTTCTCGATGTAATAAATTCTAATGTATAAATTTAAAACCAAAATGTAGATTACAAACTTACCCAAAGACTTTTTAAAAAAAGATAACTTAATTACGTAATAATGAATTATAATTAAATTAAATTTTAAAATAATTTGAAATATTAATATTAAATAATGAATAAATAATAAAAATAATTTTAATAATACTTTTAATAATCAATATAATATTTTTAGAATAATAAAAACTTAAAAACCTACTCACACGAACCAGAAATGTATATCTTACCACATGGACACTTAGTTTTTTTTTCAAACTTCCCTACGTTTTAGTTTACAATTTATCCAATACCAACATGTCTGTTAATTTGATTGATGGACTGCTGCACTTCATGTGATATGTAGCAGCACACTCTTTTCATTGATTTGACGTTTCATTGACTTGACATTCAAAGGCATGGACATTGCATGCATATAGATTTGGGCATGGCACTGGCCGGTGCAAATTTTTGGCCAGAGTCAGCATGAGGCATGATAGTAAGGAAAAAGAAAGTTATAGTACATGTACAAACATCAAACCAATTCAAGTTCAAGATGAAGACCATAATAAAGTTAAGAATAATGGTGTGACTCAATAAAGATCATAACTCAAAAGGTACTCATCGTATCAAGGTTCCATTTTATGAGTTTTTTTTCGAAGCCATTCATAAACGTGGAAAAGGATTTAATGACTAGGGGAGTTTTTTTTTCGAAGCCATTCATAAACGTGGAAAAGGATTTAATGACTAAGCCATGAAGATGGGGAATAATGAATGTGGAAAAGGATTTAATGACTAAGCCAGGCAGAAGTTTGTGATCTCTTATAAAAATCTGAAAGGTCGGGGGATTACGATTATGATGATGATGGAAGAAATGAATGATCAAACACTTTCTTATGATAACTTTCTAATTTAATAAGAAAATCATTCTAATGTTTTTTGGTAACTGCACCACCTTTTATGTTTCAAGTTTGTTGCAACCCTTGCATTTTCACCCACGGATTTTTTATGTTTTTTATGTGTTACAAGCATGATTTCAGCTTTGGGCTTTGAACTAAGTATCACATTCAATTTATTTTAACTCTGTTTTGTAACTATTGCTGCTGCTTTTTACTAAGAGCACCACCTGTCATATTTCATGTTTGTTGCAACTCTGAAATTTTCACCTAGTAATTTTTTTTGTCACAAACAATGATTTTGGGTCAGGTTTCCAACTAAGTATCAAATTCAATTTATTCAAACTCCATAAATTCAATTTTGTAACTATTGCTTCAATGCTAATATGTTTTTACTAAAAAGGTCACCTTTTATGTTTCAAGTTTGTTTCAACCCTCCCATTTTCACCCTAGTAATTGTGTCACAAGCAGTGATTTCGATTTGGATTTCAAATTAAGTATCACATTCAAATTATTTAAATTCTGTAAATTCAATTTTGTACCTCTTATTATGATTTAATTAATTTAACTAGAGCTGCAATCTATAAACAAATAAAATTAGCAACAGCCACTCTTGTTGGTGTTAGACAGTAAGTTCAAATAGTGCAAAAACTTCATCGAATTGCTTGTGTGTGAAGGCAAAAGGCAGTGGAAATTACCATATAATATGACCTGCAGATTATTCCTATTCTTAATATAACAATTGTGTATTTTATTTCTCTGTTTCCTCACCATACAATATCAGTAGTTTACAACTTATTTACTACTTAAACTACTCTTGTAAGAGCCTCGATAAATAATACTTTTATTTAATCAATTAATGGGATTTAATTCCATTATTGATGAAATAATGCCAATCCCTACTATAATAATGGGATTTAATTCCAAGTCAGCACTCTCCTCCTGCTAGAACACGAGAAACAAGATGATGTGGATGAATTCTCAACGCTCTTTACATTCTGGACTTCAGAGGTAATATCCTGTTTAAGGGGTTCATACTCTCTGAGAATGAAGAATAAAAAGATGGTGAAATAATTGCTGAAGTCACAGATGCCGAAACACCCCTACTCTCCACTTGATTGACATGCTTATTAGAATGCTCTGAAGAACTTTTTTCTTCTGTTGTTAAAGAATCTCCACTAGGAGCTTCAGACATGTCCAAAACTTCCCTTTCAACATCATCTACAATCTGCACAAAACAATTAATTTCAGCTCTACTTTACAGACCAAATGAAATACTGTCAAATTTATCAACTACCATTTTCATTTGTACATTCTAGTGACGGCCAAAACATGTGCCTCAAAAGCCTGATCCAGCAATCAGATTCTAAAAGAATTCTGTGAAGCCATTTAACTAAATTAACAGATTGTAAACGTGCAAAAATCAGTGAGTGGGTAGCTAAAGTAAACGTGAACTTTCCCCCAGCCGAGGAATGACATGGATCGCAGAGGTCAATCATCGATTGGCAGTTATGTCCTGTTGTCTGCTGCACTCTCTCTATGAAAAGGGTTTGTAAGTTCCTACCTTGTGAGTATTACCAAATTATTTTAGTTATTTTCTGATAGAAAAAATGTTTATAGAGCCATCCGGATGGATTTCTTCAACAATTTAAATACAGTTTCTCTAGGGAACAATATTTCCATCATGGTTACTTTCATGCTCTAAGATGAGGTTATTATTAACAAAAAAGTATACATTCTGCGTGTTAAAGTATTGTGTGTTCGTGTTTAATAATCGACGAGACAATCATGATATATATATATATATATAATTAATATGTAACGATGTTATTGAATCGATTGTTTAAGTCAAACATGATTAATGGTTAGGAAGTCATGTATACTATCAGACTGGCATATGCTAAGGAAGTCACGCATACGTATCGTGACTGGCATATACGAACAGTCACGATACTATCGGACTGTTCGTATATGACAGTCGCGATAGTATCATGACTGTCTTATTCATTATTCATGCCGTCGTTTGATATGCAATATAATTACGCTGGGATTAAAACGTTAATCATATGTTATACGATTTGTTAATATGAACAGTCATGGCTTATCATATATGATAAGTCATGACTGTTCATATTGACATCCTTTAGATTCAATATATATAGTTATCGTATTTTGTAGAATCAATCAATAACCAAGGCAATTGTATTCTACTGCATACATTCAGTTTACATCTTATCTCCTGATCTATAAATCCTTAACATGGTATCAGAGCCAAGTTATTAAAAGGAGATAAAATACAAAACCTATATAATCTATAGTTGAGCATATTCTTAAACTTACGAAATTCTTGAGCATAATTTTTGGACATAGGTACTATGCGAATACCCTACTGAAACACCAGAGTTGTCCTCTAAAGCGTATAAACATTGGAAACTCAACGAACAAGACTTGCCGGCCGATCTTATCAAAAGAGGGATGGCAGTTGCAGACTCAGCGGCACCTCAGGGATTGAGTCTTGTGATAGAAGACTACCCAGCTATCAATGGACGGGAATAATAAGCATCAAAAGGCATTGAAGATTTCATAATGGAGCCCAGTTTGCATCGATAAATGGTATTTTTTGTGGAGAGAAGAAATCATCACGCAGCTTGTTGTTCATTACTTGTATCGTGTGTGAAGACTGTGTATACAAACAATACAAGGACAAATCAACCAGATTGATCCTTTATAAGAATCATGTAAGAGGCGATTGATGTCTCCAAATGCGATGGAGAGAATAGAGCATTATTACCGTGAACACATATGCTATAGAAGACAAGTCGATAAACAATGGTTTGATCTACAGATGATTACGTATGCTTGACAGAGTATCATCATAAAATTAAATCTGTGGAAAAAACAACTCTCCTATAAGTCGAAATTCATACTGATGCTTGATGTTTTCTTTTCTTCTGTAGGTGCAAACTCTGATGAAATTTGAATATGTTTAAACTTCTTCATGCCTTAAGACTATGTACAGAAGGGAGTGAGTTATATAGTGATGACGTCAACTTTTATAGCATAGATAAAATTTCATGATCACCGTAATGTTCCTTTCAAAAACATGATGTTTACAGATGAGATTCACGAACGAATATTGGCTCGCATTCATGATATCTGTGAATAAATGTTTTTCGATGATTATAAAGATATATATATCTTTGTTTCTATATTCATCGGTGTTGGTAAAACAATAACAACTGAATAAATAATTAAAGAACCCCTTAATGCTGGAGTTGGCGTTCTCATTATATTGGATATAAATTCGGTGCTGATACACATCTGGAGGAGTGGAGTACCAAAACCTATGCGGAGTTACAAAACCTATGCGGAGTTAATTCACAGGTATTGGATGATCGCATATCGGATACAAGTGAGTAGTACCATTTACTGGATAAGAAGTTGCAACATTCAATTTGAAGATATTGCAGATGAGAGTAACATATGAGAGGTGTCATTTATATTAATCCCACTACAATCGATGCTATCCAATGATCCGAGGCATGGGGAATGCTGATTGGGATCATGACTTGGAGAAGATTGTAACCTACTGCGTGTCCATTCATTGTACAGTCGAAGAAACTCCAAGATATAAACCTGTACTAGCAATAAATTGGATCCTTGATTTCCATCTTGGGAAAGAGACCAAACAACTCTCGCTCTTGGTGACTTCCAATGCCGAGTACTTATCATTTTAACCTGCGATAGAGACATAATGCAGAGGATAGGGACAGGCAAGAAGACTTGGACCTTCTTCAAAGCTAGGCGTTCTCAATTTTGAAGATGTGGATGGTGTGTTTTGAATTTATTTGCAATCTGCCTAAACCTGCTGGTTCATCATGATTCAGTTCCTTATTAATTTGGAATATTGAAAGGGAAAATTGTCTACAAATTGGAGATAGAGGGGCCTACCCCTGTTGTCCTTAAGGACTAAGTTGAGACATCATTAATTATAGAGCATCACCTCTCTTGGAGAAATCAAGTCATTTTATAAGAAGACATAAAATTTGTTCAATGATATAAGAGTGGGAATTGAACATTGTGGGGGGAAATAATAACCAATGTTACATTCCCATTTGAACCATTCTTAGTAAAGAGGGGATGTCTCTCAAATAATCTGAGAAGGTATTTTCGATTTGATATGGACCTTCATTGAAGAAACTTGTGTCAAGGATGTTGATATGCAGATAAGTATCTATTATCCTTGAATATTACATTTATCTACTCATTATAGTCTCTCTCTCATCTATATTTCTATATATACTATAAGATCTATTTGCCTTCCAAGGATGCTCTTGCAGGAAAATAAGATTGATATCAGATTCAGAGGGAGTCTGACACTTCAGAGTTAACTTTGGACAAGGAGCTTAGAAGATTGAAATCAGATTCCGAGAGAGTCTAGCAATCTATCAGAAGCAACCTTGGATGAGAAGGTCAAGAGGTTGATGCATATACTTGGAGCTTCAGATGGAAGCCAAATTATCATGAATGTTTGGTCTTGCCAAGCATGGGGATAAATCCTCAGTTTATTACATTCACTCATGTTATTATGGAATCTGACAAGTACATTTGTGTACGAGAAACTACTCCTATGAATAATGTTATGATTCAAATTTTAACATGATGATGTATCAGATGATGAGTCTCTCTTGGAGCAAGATATTTTCATGATGCAGTACCATGTATGTGAACTAGAAGGCTTTTATGAAGATATCTAAGTCATGATATTCCTAGATAGATGGTTGGGAATTCAAGAAAAGAGTATAATGTAGACTATAGGACAAAGACACGACTTCCTCACAAAAGGTTGATATTAGATTCAGAGGGAGTATAATAGTTCATCTAAAACAACCTTGGACGAGGAGGTAAGGAGGTTGTTACAAAGACCTTAAAGGAAGCGTCCAAAAGACTATGATCATGAGATTGAGTCTCATGTGTGCTGGGTAAAATACTTTTATGCTATCTCTTACATAACTTGGGGTTCACCTAGAGTGATGCAAACTATATAAGAGATATAGTGCACAAGAATGCTATTCAAGGTACATTATCCCTACAGAACATATGGCTGATATTCTCACCAAGTTTCTTGCTAGAGGTAAGGTTGTGTACCTTCGAGATAAACTTGGCATGTTGGAGAATGAAGCCTTAGATGAAAAGGAGTTCCATCTATCACCTTGTATGTTATTGCATTCTTCTCCTTGAGAGAGAAGTCTAAGGTGATTCCTCATATCAAGGTGGTATGAAAATTAGGTATCACAATCTAAGGTGATTCCTCATATCACATGTTAGGTGATATGTAAAATTGGGTATCACATGTCAGGTGATTCCCCATATCACATGTTAGGTGATATTGAAAACTGGGTATCACATGTTAAGTGATTCCTCATATCACATGTTAGGTGATATTGAAAATTGGGTATCACATGTCAAGTGATTCCTCATATCACATGTTAGGTGATATTTCATATCACGAATTATGTAATATATGATTTCTTATGAATCATATTAGGATCCTTCTGAACTTAATATTACATATTGATTAAACCCTATAAAACATATCACATAGTGACATGTCTCTACGTAAACTTAGTATCCACAATCGGTCAAAACACATAGAGATCCCATATCACTATGTGAGAGATATGGTAGACAGGAAGATCATTAAACTGGTCTATATCAGTACTGAAAAACAAAATGTAGATATCTTTACTAAACCTCTTGCAAAAGTAAAGACAGATTTCTTCAGAAGGAAAATTGGTTTGATCAAAATCTGAATGTAATTATTAATGTACATTTTTTATTCATGAATAAAATATTGAAATATTTCAAAATTGTGAAGATGACGATCTTCTATGTATATAGGTTACTATGTCAAGGTGACGATCTTGACAATAGTAACCAGGCTTCAAGATCGACTCCCGTAAGGGTTTGTCTCGGATAGGACCGGACATCTTGTTGCTTATGTTATTACTTGTTGGGTAATAAAGTTGTTAGGATCGACTCCCGAAAAGGGTTTGTCCTGGATAGGACTGGACATCTTAACATTTACATTATTATTGTGTAATAACTCATCATGATCGACATTTTTTAAGTGTCTTGGATTGGGCCAAATATCATGATATGAAAAGTTCTACAAATTCTATTAAACTCTCTCTCAAGAGGGAGTGTTAAAGTATTGCGTTCGTGTTTAATAATATATATAATAATTAATATGTAACGATGTTATTGAATCGATTGTTTAAGTCAAACATGATTAATGGTTAGGAAGTCATGTATACTATCAGACTGGCATATGCTAAGGAAGTCACGCATACATATCGTGACTGGCATATACGAACAGTCACGATACTATCGAACTGTTCGTATATGACAGTCACGATAGTATCATGAATGTCTTATTCATTATTCATGTCGTCGTTTGATATGCAATATAATTACGCTAGGATTAAAACGTTAATCATATGTTATATGATTTGTTAATATGAACAGTCATGGCTTATCATATATGAGAAGTCATGACTGTTCATATTGACATCCTTTAGATTCAATATATATAGTTATTGTATTTTGTAGAATCAATCAATAACCAAGGCAATTGTATTCTACTGCATACATTCAGTTTACATCTTATCTCCTGATCTATAAATCCTTAACACTACGCACCTATTGAAGACACATCACGTGCACCTACAGAGTACAAAATGCATATTTTATTTTTCTATTAAAGATGGAAGAAAGACTTTAGCGAGTTTTATATTACATGGTTTTATGTAAATCTTCTGAGATGTGCACAATGAAGCTCTCCAAGCTAATTCATCAACATGCAGTGGTAATAGCAGCACCTGCACATTTCGAGATATTCTAGTCAGACAACAATGCATCGGTTCGAAACTTTGGATGTTGGGAAAAGGAATATCCAAACCCCAAGGATAATATCACTAGCTCCCCTTCGCCCTAACTAATCTTCTAATGATATCTAGGAGACATTCTTCAAATTGGAAGTGTAGATGCTGCTTCTGATTCTACGGTAATGAAGAATAGTGAATTGAATCTTTTAGGTAACTGTTTGTCCATGTTCTGTCAATTTATGTGTGGTCAAGGCTTTTTTTAAAATTCTTGTATATTTTCATTGGAGACATGTTGAGCACCTCTTTTGACAGTCCCAATAAACAGTTCCGGTACAATTTCAAGATTCTAGTCATACGGACATCCTTTTTTTTTTCCTTTCCCCTGTAAATGGAGTAAGAGATAAACAGGTTCACTCATACAATTCTTGGAGCAAAGCCCTTAGTGGGTTCCTCAAGCTTAATTTCGATGGTGTTCTGCAAGGAATCAAGGTCTGGCTGGCATTGTCACTAGGGATGAATTGAGCTGTTTTGTTAAAGGTTGCTCTTTCTTTTCCTTGGACGTCCATCTGATACTGAGGCTAAACAGGAAGCAGCGGTCGCTGGAATAGTTTTGGCTTCATCACTGAGTTGCAAGCGTCTTCTAGTGTAAGGAGATTCACTTATGTTATCCAAGAGCTTGGAAAATCTGCTTTTCTTAAATGAAAGTCCCATCCCTTCATCCAAGAGGTTGGGGTTTTGAGAAAAATAATTTGATGACTTATTTACTCAATGTTATGGTGAGTTGAACTAGTGCTGATTTTTTAGCCAACATGGAAGTTGATCAGGAGCCTTTTTCGGCTCTCTGAAGTGATTGGGTGGAGCTTGAAAGGGACTGGATAAATATCTTTGCAACTTTTGACTCCCATAGCTGATTCGTATAAGTTCTTTACCCCATGGTGGGTTTGTTGGGGGCATGTAATTACTACCCATGTTATGTTCATTTGCCCTTCCTAATGTCAATTCACTTTGTGGATGGTTCCTTGATAGTTTATGACTGTGAGGTCATGTTGATAATGTATTTCCGTGTCAAGCTTATTTGTCCAATTTCCTTTGCATGCTTTGCGAACTTGTCTTCATGTGGGGACTTGCTGCAATATTTGGAGCTTTGGCAATCTCAGCGTTCCGCTGCTGGTTTGATAGTGTGCTGTGTGTAGGTGGAGTCTCTATTTTTGTGGTGTTGGTGGCTTGTTGGGATAAAGATTGGCTTAATTATGATTCTTGCTGATCAGCTTAATCTTTCTTTTCAATAAAGACTACAGAGCAATGCGGCTGAAACTAAATTTTGGTTTATCTGGTGTGTAATATGCCAATGACATAATTGATCACAGTTTTTGATATTTTCATTTTGATCGGATATCACAAGAGTGACATTATCAATCTATATTTATTGGTGATGTATCATAACATTCAAGTTGGAAATTCAATTGAGACTCCTTCCTAAAAATTTCAGACTAGTCTAATGTTAGTTCTTGAATGCTGCTCAAGTAAGGCACTATGTTTTGTTCGCAATAAAAAGACAGTTATTCTCTGACTACTGTGGGGGAGACATATTGCTTTTGTATCGAGTCAGACTAATGAATATTTTTACAGCTTTCCAAATAAAACCTTGTGCTCATATCCAAATCCATTACTTGGATGTTTTGTGAACCATTTCTCTCATCATCCAATAATATATACTTATCCCTATGGACAACAGATGAAATTTTATGCAGCATCGGGCATCAATCAGCTTAAAAAAGTAACAGACACAACTGAAGCAGTGGATAGCATATAGTTAGATTGATAGAATACAGGGACAGCAAACAAAATATTTGAATGGGATCTGACCCCTAATCTTTCCAGCGTGAAGTCCTAATTGGAAGCTGCTTGGCATTGGACACCAAATCCCCATTCAAGAAAAGTTACAAGTTAAAATTATCATTTTCTTTTGCTTCTGAATTAGTTCATAATTTATTTGCGACTTTGGTATGTTGGAACGTGATTGTCAACTAGTATTGCAGAATTCTGAGGCTTGCACAGAATTGCCCAGACTTGGCGAGTCCTGAGCCGGGTGACCCTCGGCAAGTCCGGGGGACACAAACTCCGTCTGGGGGACCCAAACTCAGACTCGGCCAAGTCTTGACGAGACTCGCCGAACTCACCGGTTTTGGGAGAGTCCTGATTGACGTAATCAGCCAACATTAGCAACCGATAAAGTATTAAAAAACATTAAAAAAGCACTCAAAACATAGCTTTATTTCTATGGATGTTTCAAGGTAAACTCCAGATTAGAACGCAAAGCTTTTTGCTAGTTGCATGATTTAATTTTGAGTTTACAGCCTGGCGGTTCTATGAGTTAAGGGTTTCATTAAGATGAACTCTTGTATAAATACAGGTCATAGGACGCAAGAAATAGAGTTGTTGAATAAAGAGAGCAAAGAAGAGATATTTGAAGAGAGATTACAGTCACCAAAGGTGAAAGGCAAAGAGGCAGAAAAGATTCAACAGCCAAGCAAATAGAGAAGAGATCAACAAGTATGATCTAATCAAACAATCAGTGTCAATTAAGATCATTGCTTTTATAAGGTGTGAAAGCATATTGAAATCCCTCTATCAGGGTGAACCCTAATCAGTTCTTTGCAAAAATCCTTTAACCGGGTAACATCTTTGTTGATGTTGAAAGTCCTTTAACCAGACAACTCCTAACAGAATTAAGATCTTAACCGATCTTCTATCAAATCCCTTAACCGAGTAGCACCTTCACAAGTGCTTTGTAAGCTCCTAACAGGGCATCTTTATTACTGCAGAAGTGAAGTTGTGAGCTCTGTCTCACCGTGGTTTTTTTCCTTCTTACCGAGGGTTTCCACGTATACATCATGTGTTGATCTGTGTATTTCTATTTATGCTTGTGGATGATTGTTTACATTCTGCTTATTTTGGAAGAATAATTAAACAAGTGTTGAATTGTAATAGAAATAGTATTTACTGATTCACCCCCCCAGTAACCGGGTAGGAATAACAATTGGTATCAGAGCTGAGTTCTCTAATATCTAAAGCTTAACCGCTTGAGAGAAAGATCATGGAGGGTTACAGGTATCAGAAACAGCTTGAGAAAGCCAACGACATCATTGCCTCTCTGGAGAACAGGCTGAGAAGATCACTTGCAAAAAAGGAGCTGGCTCTACAGTTGAATGAGAGCAATGAGACTATTGATGAACTCTCTGAGCAGAGTGCCTCTGATGAAGCTGAGGAGGCAGTCTCTAAGCTCATGGAGAGGAACCAAATCCTAACCAGTCAAATCTTCAATTTTAAGAGGGAGCAAGAAGATAATGCCCTAAGGATAACTGAACTGATTGAGAAAAAGAGGAAAGCTGAAGATGAAAGAAACACAACAGTCAAGTCATTAACAACCTCTAAAAGAGCAAGGAACCTGGAAGAGGAAGCTGTAGGGGCAAATGATCTTGTCATTTTGCAACTTCAAGAAGACATGCAAATTGTCACCCAAGAAAATGCCAACATGCAAAAGGGTTGGCATGATAGAGATGAAGCATGCAAAAGGTTGGCATTAGAGTTGTATCAACTGAAGGAATAGATGAAAGAACTTGAAGAAAGAAACGAAACCCTAAGAAGATACAACAAGAGCTCGGTCAAGCTTGATGAGCAACTTAAAGCTCAAAGAAAGCACAAAGATCCCACCGGTCTAGGATTCACCAATAAAGACACTGAAGAGACTAGTGAGTCTTCTAAAGCTAAGACAAGCAAGAAGGATAAGAAGAAGCCACTGGCGCAAAAAGGTAAGAAGACTTTTAGCACCTCTTGCAATTATTGTGGGAAACCAGGTCATAGAACAAATGACTGTAGGAATGCACCAGTAAAGCCAAACAACAATTACTGCAAAAACTGTTGCAAGTATGGCCACAAGACCAATGAATGTTGGTCGAGCCCCACAACTGTGGTTAGTGGAAGCAGGGGAAGCTTCAAAGGCTATTGCTACGCATGCAATAAGTTTGGACACAAAGCTGACGAATGCAGATCAAAGACAATGGCATTCAGATCCCCATCGAGACCGGTATTCCCCAAAAGAAACAAAAACCAAAGCACAACCAACTGTGCCAACTGTGATATGCACAGTTACAATGACTCCTAGTGCAAATCACCTAACAAGAGAAGGGTGAATCCATGGAAGGCAACGGGGATAGTCTGTTACTCCTGCAACAAAGTTGGACACCTAGCCAAATATTGCAGGAACCGGTCAATGAACAAAAGGAAAGAATTGGTCAAACCGATGGAGAAAACTTCATCCTCAAATAAGAAGAACAATAAAGAAGACAAGACCGAGAAAGCAGTCAAGCAGATTTGGTTCAAAAAGGAATCAAAGAGCTCTGCTGAGGAGAAGACAGAGGAAAGATCATCATCGACAGATGGTGATATCTCTTCGGCATACTGAGCCTACAGGGCTTAGGGGGAACTGGTAGCTTGTCTACTGTTCCCGGTAGTATTGGTGACTTTAAAACTCACTCAGTATGCACAAAAGACCGGATAGGTAAGCTACAATCAACCGGACTATGCACAACCGAAAAAGCCGGAATACCGGTTGGCGAAAACGGAAAGAAAGGTTAGGTAAGGCAATTAATGTTGTAGCCGTTTATCAATAGTTACCGTTTGGTAATTACTGTTATGCCCTAACTCTATAAAAGAAAGGAGAATTACTCATTTAGTTTTACTTTGCGATCTTTGTGATTAACGAATTTTTATGCTGAGTAATATTCTCGCACTTTGATCATCGTGAGCTATTGTCTGTTAGACTGATCAAGCTTCTTTCTATTAACCGATTGTTAGCAGTGGCATCATCATCCTCTACTGTCAAGTTGATCAAGGTTTACCAAGCGAACCGTCTTGCATATGATATTATGGTTGTACAGAACCGGGAAAACCACATCGCTGGTGCACTGTTGTATGTGCCAAATGGAGTTCTCTTGACCGAAGATGTAACGGCCTTCATTCACGCCAAGCAGGAGGAATTGGGAGAGACCTATATTCAAAGCGAGTACCTCTCGCTATGTGAAGAAGGAAGACTACCTAATAAGTATGCCAAGCTGGTATCATCTAGACTTATCAATGGAGTATGCTACCCGACCGTTTTCCGAGAAGACCTAATTCGACTGGCTCTAAGTCATCTTCACGAACCAAGTTTCTGGCTCACTAAAGGTGTATGCAATCCAATCACTAAAGAAGACCTTCACAGAGTGACCGGATACAGCGACCAAGGGGAAGCATTAACCCTAAGGACCATCTCCAACGCGGTTGTCACGAAGTTAACAAAGTCGAGATCTGATGGTCGACTCATGACTGTCAACGACATTGAGGACAATGGAGTCCGTTTTGCATTTGCTGCGATTGGGTACAAGGTTTACCAATCCAGCAACTTGAACAACATACTGGGTGGAGCAATTCACACCGCACACCGGATAATGTACGATAATGCTCAATACGATATCTATTCGATGCTTCAAGGCCAAATTTTTGAAAATATGAAGAAGCTTCGGAGTTGTGAAGAAGAAATCCATGAAGTATGGAACCTTGTTGGTATGTCTATACTTCTACTATTTAAATTTCTTCCCGAGAATCGGAAAACTGACTTGGGGAACCGATAGATCAGTCATGCATCAAATCAGTGAAATGGCCAATCAACTGGGAAACTAGTTAGGAAGAGTAATGACTAAGCACTTTGAGGCATTCCAACTGAGAATGTACACAAGGGAGCAGGTGTCGTCAACCATTGTTGACTCATACAAGGATGATGTGTGTTTTCTAGTTTCCACCAATCACTACATCATTCAAGCAGTGGAACCGAGAACAAAATATGCTCCTGAGCTGGGATATGAGATCACCACCAAGATTGCTAAGGCATATGTTGATGCCCTGAATGAAGCTAATCTAGATCTCACTGCCCACCGATTTGGTACATTCATGGAGATTCAAGAGAATCTGAAGAAGAGGGCACTGATCAAAAATGTTTACACCAAAAGGGCCCCCACACCAAACAAGAAACCACTGACAGAGCAACCCAAGGCTCAAAGGAAGAAAGCCAAACCGGTACCCAGTACCCAAGAAGAAGAACAAGAGGAAACAGAAACTGAGGAAACTATTCCTCTAGTCAGGAAGAGGGCTTCTAGCAAACCGGTAAAGGAGGATCCACCAAGAAGAAGAAAGCCCACAATCGATGAATTTGTGGCAGGGTTGAAAGATACTGGAAGGATGAGTTTAGTGAACACCAGATATCACTTTGCAAATGAAGAAGACAGGAGAAAGATTGAAGAAGCGGTAGTGTATTGTATTCACAAGTTCAACCTGTCTCCCACCGAACTGGTTAAGGTAGTTCCTGATGATCTTCAAGAAATACTTGAAGCTAGGTGGAAAGCTTCAATGGAAAGAGAGGAGCTGAGGATTCGAGCCCTGCTGGAGGTCCAGAACCACCTCACACTGGAAGAGGCCGCTCAACAAGTCGAACTGCACAAGCAGAATTTCCTGATTAAAAGGAGGATCGGTCAGATGCTTGTCAGAGAAGTTGACAAAGTTCATGAAGAAGGGGTAGCAACATGGACAAATCTACTTCAGACCCAACGACAAGCAGAAGAAGCAAGCCAGAGAACCACAGTACCATCGGTCCCTAACACTGATAAAGGAAAAGGAGTACTTGGAGCAGAAGCACCGGTCATCGACATCACCACTGATAAAACCAGCAATCCAGCACACCCAACCGTTCTCATCTCTCCGGATAAATGTAACACACGCCCTATGACTGCAAATGAAATAGTTGATGAGGTAATGGACTTTGGAGAAGTAGATAATGCCACTAGATGGTATAGCGTGCTAGAGGAAGAAGATGAACAATTAGTCATAGTGGCAATAGTGGAAACTTTTATGGATTATCCAAGAACACCAAGGGACTATAGGTCCAAGTTTCCACTGGAACTCAACAATAGGCTAATGACAAAATTGAGAACCGGTCTAGGCACAAACACAAGAATAAATATGGAAACACTGTTAAAAGTCAAATCTAGTCTCAGTGAAGATAGAATAAAGCTTCTACTAGAGGAAGCATCAATGAACTTGGACACCAAGTATAGAGTTTCCAAGATACTAAACGGATATGAAAATGAAGTCTATAAAGAGACTCTAGACTTCTGGCGACAGTACGACTTCAGTACACTTGAGAATTTAGGTCCTTGGGATCAAACTGAATAGGTACAAGAACCACCGGTTCAATTCACTACTCGTGAAGAACCTGCAACCGGAAAGGAAAATGTTCAAACAGAAGAGTTCACATCTGGTGAACAAGTTAATGTTGAACAGGTAATCCCAACAGTAGAACAAGAACTGGGGAATGATATACCTATGGGAGAATTACATACAGCTGAAGAGCAGCACCAGGAAGAAGCCCCACTGGAAGAGCAAATTCCACAAGAAGAGGATGCACAACCAAAAGATGAAATACAACCGGAGGAGGAAGAACAGAATGAGGAAGAAGTTCCAGCAGAAGAAAATCTACCAGAAGAAGAGGTTCAACCGGAAAAGGAACAAGAGATTCCTATAGAAGAACCGGAGAAGGAACCAAAGATTCCTACAGTAGTACAACCAGTACAAGAGCCTATCCAAAGTGTACATGTAGAAATACCTAGCTCCTCCTCATCTAAAAGAAAGTTATCATTTGTTGAGGACAAAGAAGCCAAAAGGAGAAAGCTTGCCGATACTGTGGTTGACATTAGTAAAATGTCAACAAGCCAGCTAAAGGAGCTGACCAAGAGGAAACAGGATGTGGTGCTAACAACTGTCAAGAAAATTTTGTGCAACTTCGTACCTGATGCTGACATCGATGAAGATGAACCTGTTATAGATCACTTGGAAGTATTGGCACAAGCAATCGGTGATGACCTGCAAGATCCAGAGACTGTAGCAATAGATCATTACGAACAGAAGAGAAGAGAGATTCTCCATAAACAAGTTGAAGAAATAAAGGTGTTTGTGACAACCAATTTAAGAGTTCTTCAACAACAGATTCAAGTGGCAGGAAGTTTGATGACAAGAACTTCCAATTTTGATACATTCTTGCAAGATCTGACAGAGAAGTCAGCAATGACTTTAGAAGACATAAGAACTTTGTCTTCTCAGTTTGACATCAAGAATAAGTCAGCAACAAACTTCAGCAGAGAAATGACACGTCTTTCTCTCATTTTGAGAAAGACTTCTAAAGAGAAGACTAAGAGAATCCAAGACATCATTGGATTTCAATTGTTTTTGGCCCCCACATTTGATATAATGCAACAAACTGCATCATCGGCTGAGAATCTGATCCAAGAACCGGACTACAAAACTGTGGAGGACATGGAGAACATTGTTGTCTCTCTAAAAGCAACTCAGAAGAACACTGAACATGTAACCAATCAATGGGCACCATTTCTTCATTCAACAAGGAATATTTATAAAGGTATCTTCACAAAGCTACAAATATAAAAACACAAGTGAAGCTAAACCCTTTGTCCAATGGAAGCAAAAATGGAAAGATGAGCATAGAAAAAGAAATGAGAAGAAGAGATCAGAAAAGAAGGACAGAATAGCTACAGAACCAAACAAAAAATTTATATATAAGCTAAAGCACTTGGACAGGAAAAGTCTGGAACAGGGGAAATGTGCCACCAAAAACAAAAAGGGAAAGGAGAGAGAAGTCTACAGGACAAGGTATGAAATGTGATAAGTGAGTATGGTTTATGGTTTTGCCACCAATGACAAAGGGGAAGATTGTTAGCAATTTAAGTTGTCATTAGTGTAGATCAGATGCAAACACCATTCCCACCGGTAAAGGTTCACCGGTAGTTCACTCACGTTACTTTAAAAGCACCGCTAGACTAGGAACAGAGTGTATGCACTGGTAGACTAAGCAGAGGAAATGCACCGGTAGACCAAACTAAGTACATTGTACCGGTCTTATATTGCATATAGGGATGGACCGGGTATAAGAGTAATACAGATCTAAATGTATAAAGATCCGCACCGGATTCTGCGGAGCAGTTTTGAGTTAAAACCGGAATTTGCGGAGCATCCACCGCTAAGAACTGAAGTTAGCTTTATTTCTATGGATGTTTCAAGGTAAACTCTAGATCAAAACACAAAGCTTTTTGCTAGTTGCATGATTTAATGTTGAGTTTACAGCCTGGCGGTTCTATGAGTTAAGGGTTTCATTAAGATGAACTCTTGTATAAATACAGGTCATAGGACGCAAGAAATAGAGTTGTTGATAGTTGTTGAATAAAGAGAGCAGAGAAGAGATATTTGAAGAGAGATTACAGTCACCAGAGGTGAAAGGCAAAGAAGCAGAAAAGATTCAACAGCTAGGCAAACAGAGAAGAGATCAATAGGTATGATCTAATAAGACAATCAGTGTCAATTAAGATCATTGCTTTTATAAGGTGTGAAAGCATATTGAAATCCCTCTATCAGGGTGAACCCTAATCGGTTCTTTGCAAAAATCCTTTAACCGGGTAACATCTTTGTTGATGTTGAAAGTCCTTTAAACAGGCAACTTCTAACAGAGTTAAGATCTTAACCGATCTTCTATCAAATCCCTTAACCGGGTAGCACCTTCACAAGTGCTTTGTAAGCTCCTAACATGGCATCTTTATTTCTGCAAAAGTGAAATTGTGAACTCTGTCTCACTGTGGTTTTTTTCCTTCTTACCGAGGGTTTCCACGTATACATCATGTGTTGATTTGTGTATTTCTATTTATGCTTGTGGATGATTGTTTACATTCTGCTTATCTTGGAAGAATAATTAAACAAGTGTTGAATTGTAATAGAAATAGTATTTACTGATTCACCCCCCCCTCTCTCAGTAACCGGGTAGGAATAATAGTTGCAAGCTATACAGCGGGAAGGTGTTCTATACCCTCCAAATCAGCTTTAGAATTGAACCACAGGTTAGTACTGTAGTTCAGTTGCTATATCCGGTCATTGCAAGTTCCTATCTAATTTATGTCTATCTATTTTTGCTGAAAGTTGTCATTTAAGCTTATTTAACATTCTATCTTGCATCATCCTGTTATCAATGCATCTTAAACAATCACAACAAAGGATCGTTGCACCCACTTAGCACTTAAGTCCTGCTTGAGCCTAGTGGGACATGTCTCTTCCGTGTGTCCATTAGGAAAAGGTGGACAATCCCCCTTGTGCATTACATCCCTTTTTCTTTTGTACATTTACAAAACTATGCAAGGTGACTTCCAAGATGATCCAACTAAAGTATCAACGATGGAATCCATTGTCTAATGCAGCACAAGTTATTATGTAGTACCAATAGCTAGGTCATAACATAATGAAGTTAAGAAATAGTCTTGAAGAGAATCATGAAGCTTCTAATGTATACAAATATGACCTACTATAGGCATGAGTTGCAGATGTGAGCATGGTTTGTTCTAATGTTTAAGGATGTGTGGACGTATTGGCATCCAATGCATTGTTGACATAAGAGGATATGTGCCTGTAGATTCTATGCAGAGAGGACGTGATCAATCTTCACTTGGATGAATCGATCCACCCATAGTTCAATGCGTGCACAATTACCAATCGGATTATAAATGAGTACTCTTGTTGTAGAGGCCACATGGATGTAGAATCTAGCATTCTCGAGACTATATACCCTACACAAGCAATTGCAACATGCAAGGGAGGTGCATGTTTTGCCCCTTTATTGAGGAGGCGTACACTCATTGTGTTTAAGGAGTTGGATGTTCTTGCACAAGATGGCATGCACAATGTTGTCATAGTGCATAAGGTGATTGAGAAGTTAGCCTCTAGGTTCAAGGTTCACTCTACATGGAAAATTGAGCGTACACATAGATTGACTATACATGGAACATCGGGGAAACACATGGCATTGTCAAAATGCACATGCAATCATTTTTGACATGGAGTTGCTTATCATGCAAATGGAGTCAATTGAGCTATTGGATGCAATGTGTGATGTCAAAGCATCATTGGAGCTAGATTATGGTGAGAAGAATATCAATCATTTCCACTTCTTGTGATCCATATTGATGTTGCAAAATGGCATCTCTATTTGAAGAGGAATGATGATGTATTAGTCATGTTTATTAAGGCCATAACATAATGAAGTCGAGAAATAGTCTTGAAGAGAATCATGAAGCTTCTAATGTATGCAAATATGACCTACTATAGGCAATGAGTTGCAGAGGTGAGCATGGTTTGTTCTAATGTTGAAGGATGTGTGGATGTACTGGCATCCGGTGGATTGGATATTTGTTGACATAAGAGGATATGCGCCTGTAGATTCTATGCAAAGAGGAAGTGATCAATCTTCATTTAGATGAATCAATCCACCAATAGTCTTGCTTCAATGTGCACACAATTGTTTGCATGTGGATATTTGAGTCACCAATTGGATTGCAAATGAGTGCTCTTGTTGTAGAGGCCACATGGATGTAGAATCTGGCATTCTCAAGCTGTATATACCCTATTCAAGCAATTGTAACATGTGAGGGAGTTGCATGCCGTGCCCCTTTAATGAGGCCTACACTCTTTGTATTTGAAGAGTTAGATGTTCAAGATGACATGCACAATGTTGTCATAGTGCATAAGGTGATTGAGAAGTTAGCTTTTGGGTTCAAGGTTCACTCTACATGGAAGATTGAGCATACACATAGGTTGACTATATATGGAACATTGGGGATACACATGGCACAGTCAAAGTGCACATGCAGTCATTTCTTATATGGAGTTGCTTATCATGCTTGTGGAATCAATTGAGCTATTGGATGCAATGTGTGATGTCAAAGCATCATTGGAGCTAGATTATGGAGAGAAGAATATCAATCTTTCCCACTTCTTGTGATCCATATTGATGTTGCACAAAGGCATCTCTATTTGAAGAGGAATGATGATGTCTAAGTCATGTTTATTAAGGCCAAGGCCTTTGTAACTCATTTGTTTAAGTAGCTTTGCACCAATGCCTTTGGTGCACTTCTCAAGCTTGCTAAACAAGCTGGATGTACTATAAGATTATGACGAATGAAAAAGACTTACCAGATCTATCATTGTTTGCACATCATAAATCTTGATTAGTGAAGGTACTAAGCTATGGTTGTTTAGGCACATGGAACCCTGACACTCGAACACAAGTCAGAGTTGGTTCCTCTTCCCCTTTGGAGAGATATTGTAGACCTTGTAAGGCTACGATGTTGCTACCCTTAGCTTGCACAAGGTTCTCGAGGTTGGATGCACAACACAAAGATCTACACCATGAAATCTGTGAGTCACTTCAAAATATTGTTGAAGCCTTTCTCCTATGAATGTAGAGATTCTTGTAGTTGATTCCAGTGCTGCAGATGTTGAATTTCCATGAGAAGACACTTGTTCTCCCTCAAAGAGATTGTAATAGAGTTTTCTGTCTTGAAGAGTTGCATTGTGTTGCTCACTCAACCATTCTTGAACAGTGCAGAAAAGCTTGCACGTGGAACTGATTGTTTTGGCCTAGCAGACTTTCAAGCTTTGATACCAATGATCATTTCCCCCAAGAAGTCAATCATAGGACAATTTATAGTATACCTAGATGATGTGTATTATTGTAGAAGTACATGAATTATTGAATGTGTAAATGCAACTTGTTAGACAAGATGCAGAAAACAACACATTCAAACAAAGATAGATAGAAGAATTGCTAATTTCATTCATATATAAGAACAAGAATAAGAATAAGAATGAGAATGCAAATGATCAAAAGAGTAATTAGGCATTCTTCTAAGCTGTTTAGAGTACACAAAGCAGAAAATCAAATGCACAGAGCATGCTGACATGAGAAAGATAGCCTATTAGGCTATAGTGCTTGACTTACAGAACTAAACTGCAGAACTACCAAGTCAAATGCATCAAAGGTAAACTATTAGGCTATAGTGCTAGACTTACTGAGCTAGAGTGCAGCATTACCAAGTCAAATGTGTCAAAGGCTTCTTTTGTCCTTTCCGCATTTATGTTTATTGTACAAACTGCCAGTTAGGCCTATGTGGACAGGATGCTGCCAAGTGTTGAACTCGTGGTGCGGAAAACATGTGGCTGTTGGAAAAATGGTCATCGTTCCCTTCGGGGTTTGTGACATGGTTTAACCGCCTCCTGTGTCTTCTATAAGTCTAGTGGTTGTATCGAGCATTAACAGGTCGATCTTTTGGTGCAACGGCAACTACTACTTGTAACAACTGGTATTAGAGCTTGGTCACAGGTTCGAATCCCCTCGGGTAACGCTGAGGGGGAGATTGTTGGAAAAATGAACATCGCTCCCCTCGGGGTTCGTGACATGGTTTAACCGCCTCTTGTGTCTTCTATAAGTCTAGTGGTTGTATCGAGCATTAACAGGTCGATCTTTTGGTGCAATGGTAACTACTACTTGTAACAATGGCATGGGGAGTGTTGCCATAAGTTCAATGCATATGATGCCAGATGTCAAACTTGTATGGAACCAAATCTTATGATGCAAGGCCCGCAAGTTTCATGTGAATTAAATTATAGAGATGACAGTTCACAGCCATAGCAACGGTCTCCTTTTGTGCTTTTCATTTCAAAGGAGTTCTAAATGGCGCCAGCTAAGCTCCAGACAGAGTGCACCAAAGACAACCTTTTTTTTAAAGATTTGCAAAAACACAGTGATTTACATATTTTTTGTAGTTTTCAGAGGAAATTTCACGAAAACCTGTTGTAACCTGTTGTGTTTTCCATTTTTTGAATTTAGTCAACGGTACAGAACATTCTGTCTCGAGCTTAGTCGCGTCCATTCTAAATTAGTTTGTTGTTAACTTTTGTGGGATTTGAGTTTGTAATCATCTCAAGCCACAATTAGTAATTGCGCTGATAAAATATTCCTCATTTATTTTGATGATAATTACAAGGCAAAGGGACCAACTACTCCGTCAGTAGGTTCCTTGGTTGTAATTATTACAAGGCATGAACAGGAAAAATGTCATTGCTGCAATTACAAGTCAGGGAGGTCATTTTGACGTGACCAAAACCCACGGGTCAAATCCCACAAAAGTATAGATTAGGAAATGAAACATTGGGTGTAGGTGAGTTGAGAAACAAGTGGGATTCAAATATGCTTCCTGCTTCAGAAATTTTAATTTTCTAGTTAGAATTCATTGAAACTTCAGCCTTTAGAGCCAGAGTCTTGTACTAAAGTGAGCTTGACATAGAGCCAGAATCTTTTACTTAAGTGAAAAATGAAAATGTGACAACAAGAAATGAGAGTAAAGAGAGAGGGGGAAGGAAATTAAGGTTTCCGCAAATAATTGTTTGCGAGAAGAATAAAATGAATATTGCAAACAAACAAAAAAAAATCAGATATTCATTAAGCATCCACATTTCTAACACTACAAACATCAGGTGTCAACTGTGAAGAAGCCAAAGGATGATTGAAACTTGCGACTATAAACATGCAAACTGTCTAGAAATTAACCAGAAACAACACAAACAAGTCTCAATGCAAGAAACAGCACCTCAACATTCATTCAAACAGTTAATAGGTTACTACCCATGATTTTAAAAAACATATACAGGATAAACACTGCAGCATACACACCTTTCCAGTCTGATTGGGAGACACAAATGGCAGAATTTCTGCAAGCCGAACCTTGATTCTGTGCACGGCATCCTTGGTCAGTCCTTGCGCAGCATGAGTTACATCCTTAATAATGGACTCCAATGACTGGCGTGCATTATCCAGAGCGTCAGCAGGAACAGGAACTGCTGCCAATTTATCCACAATTCTGTCCTTCATTTGGGACAAGCTCCTCTTGATATCCCCAGCTACTCCCTTCGACGCCTCTAACACCCCCTTGCCCTTATTCCACAGCTGAGAATGATCTGTCCTACCATTCTTATCAGCGGAGTATAATTTTCCCTCTTCTTCCTCCTCGAATTCGCCTCTGCTTTGAGTCTCACTATTGTCATCTTTGCGAGGTTTGTTCTGGATTTTAGCGCCCTGTGGAGAGTAAAGTTTCCCCTGTCCAACACAGTTTTCTAATTGGGTATTTGCTGCAGCAGGTCTGCCCTTATTTGAAGGAGCATACAACTTGCCTTGCCCAATTCTCTCATCTTCCTTTTCCGAATCATTTTCTGAATACCCACATTCAGAAGATGATTTAGGAAAAGTTGTTTGCTTCGAAGAGCTCATCTGAGCACCCTTGAAACCAGAGCCTACCATTTTTGTCCCTGTTTTGATAAAATGAAGTAAATGGGTCTCACCGATTCACTTCGTTGCAGAGTGTGGATGGAATTAGTCGTACATTGAATTGAGGAGTTAGGAAAATTTTATTGGATGTGAACAGATAACGACATATCGAACCTTTTATTGAGGTTATCTGTCAGCATTTCCATGGGGATTTGGGAGGATGCGCATGGTAACAGGTGTGAGCAGATTGTGTTTTCCTTGTCTGGGTGGCAAAATCAGGTCTACCGCCAGCTTTGAATTTTAGGATAAAAATCTACAAGTATGATCTAAGACCTACTTAGTTGGTATAGAATTTATAGATGCATGGATAAGTTTGAAATTATGTACATCCTAAAGCAAGAAATAGGCTTTCGCAAAATCTAAGCTTTAGTATTTTTTTATTCACAAATCTAATTAATGAGAAAAAATATTTATTTGCCATACATATATTAATAATGTTTTTAAAAATATATATTTGTAGAAAATATTTTAAATTGGGATTAAGAAAGATTTTGAAGTGGCATAGAATCAAGGGGATTTTTTCTCTGCTAGGGTTTCATGCATACAACTTTCTATCTGTGTCTTTTGCCTGAGTTCTCCATCTATCACACCGCATTTACTGCGAGGTTAGCTTTTATTATGGCTCTGGCCAACCTCGACCCAGCAGTTGATGCTAGTGCTCGAGTTGAAGCTTCGGAAAGCCATGGCGCCTCCTCTGAACAAACGTCCTCGCAAGTTCATCTCGAAGGTCTTCCACGAGGTAACCCTGACATTGTTCTTAACATGCAAGAGTTTGATGTTGCCTATGAATGGTTAGAGAAGCATACTTGGATAGGATATTTTGTGGATCGCACTCCTCCTGAAAGTATTCTCAAAGAATGGGTAAACAAGAGCTAGACTCCTCATGGAGTTCGTCTTGACGGTGTACAAAACCTTACCAAAGGTTTTTTCCTATTTCGTTTTGCTAACCCTTCCCAGACGGAGGCTATTTTTAGTCGCAGTCCCTGGAGGATTAGGTCCTCCTTGCTTGTTTTTCAGAGGTGGTCTCGAGACTTTCCTGTCTCGGACGACAAGAAGCTTAGGGTTCCCGTTTGGGTTGAGTTTCCTAGTCTCCCATTGCCATGTTGGCCTTTTATTGAGTCTATTGCCAAAACCCGTGGCAAGGTTATTGTCATGGAGCATGACAAGTTTTTTAATGCCCGTCCTCAAAAGCATGTCTGTGTTGAGGTCGAGCTCTCCAGGGACCTCAAAGACTCTATTGAGATCCAAGTCGGTTCCCTCACCTTCTCTCAAAACGTGCTTTATTTGAACCTGCCAAACACCTGTTATAGGTGTCAATTGACAAAACATAAGATCAACGACTGCCCTTTGGTCACCCCACGGGTGAAGCCTCTGCCAAAGGAAGCGCATGTTAAACATTCTGAAGCTGGGAAAAAAGAAGAATGGACTACAGTTACACGAAAAGGAAAGAATGCCTCAGGCTCTAAGCTGGCCAACCACTTCTGCAATTGTTTCACCTCCAGAGCCTCCTGTTGGAGAGAACCTTCTTAGCGTCAAACCACCTCTGGTTGCTCCGCCTATTTCACACCCTGTTCCTCAGGGGAAAGGTCCAACTGCGAGGCCTACCACCTTAGGGGTGGTGCTCACACCGCGAGTTGTATCACCTATATCTTCTCAGACTTTGCGTCGGTCTCGCAGCCCAAATGGTCGTGCAAAAGACCTAGAAAAACAATGATTTATCTCCATTGGAGAATTACCCACCAGCTTTGGTTCAACACCAGCTTTCTTGCAGAATAGTTTCTCCTCTCTTGGGGACGAGAAAAGCATGCAAGAGTTTTTATGAATTTTTTGTCCTGGAATGTGTGAGGTCTAACTGACCTCTCCAGAAAGTATTATGTCCGTGATACTCGCCGCAAACTTCACAGTTTGGATGTTTCATGTTTGTAGGAAGTTAAAATTTTTGGTTTCCTACTTACTTCTGCCTGTCGCGTCATCTGGTCGGATGGCATTATTTTTTCTTCACAACATGAAGCTGGTAAGGGTGGTGTCATTACTATTATGTCACCTTGCCTTCATTCTATTGTTATTACGCATGGATTTGACCCAATGCAGTGTGTCACTTGGATCTTGTTGTCTTTTCATAATCATTCTTTTGTTATCATTAATGTTTATGCTCCCAATAATGTTGTGGAAAGATCTTAGCTTTGGTGTTGGCTTGCAGATAACTTGCCTCCAGCTACTTGGGTGATGTGTGGGGACTTTAATATGGTTGAGCTGGCCTCTGACAAGGAGAGGATTTTGCCTTTTCGATGGACAGCTAGGGAGAGACAAGCATGGTACCATATGCGTAATAAATTGGGCCTTTTTGATCCCAATGCTAACCAATGTGGGGTCTGGCATACTTGGTCTAATTTCAAAGTTGGTTCTAACCACATATTTAAGAGATTAGATCATGCTATGATAACTGCTCAATCTTTTTTCTCTCTCTCTGAAGATTGGGACTTGCATGTCATTCCTTTGACAGATGTGACCTTGTCAGATCATTTCCCCATTTTCTTTTCCATCACTTGGCATTCCTCTGCCAAGCAGGCTGCTTGTACTCAATTTTTTCTCAACACGTCTGTGTTGATGCATGCTTCCACTATTGCTCACATTCTCCGGGTCTAGAATTTAGAGCCTTGGCCCCATAATCACTTCCATTGGATACAATGGTGGAATGATGCCATCACCCGTACTGCGATATTTCTCCGCATTTACGGCCATCAGTTGGCTTGCTACAGGAAACGTGCCTATGAAGCCAACACCAAAGCTCTTCACAGTGCTTCTGATGCCCTTGTGTCAAACCCCTTTGATGTTGAGCTTCAGCTTAAGCTTTCCTAGCTCCACCATGAGAAGCAGATTGCAGATGCCTATGCTGCTTGGGGAGCTCAAATCAAAGCTCACCTCCACTAGTTGGAGGTGGGTGATAAAGCCTCTAAGGATTTTTTTCATGCTCTCAGAGCCCGTCATACCAACTTTGGTATTCAAAAGATCAAACAAGGACATGAAACCCTTATTGAGCTTCCTGTAGTTCTTTAAGCTTTTTTGCAACACTATGAAAAAGTGTTTGCTTCGCAGGGAAATTTTGTTGCTCGGGAGGAGGCTATCAAGGCGTGTATTGTTGTTACTCCAAACCGTGTAGCGGTTGAGAAGCGAGCCTTTTGTGAGCAACTTCTTGCCATTAGTGACCTTAAAGAGGCTGTCTTTTATATGGTTGATGACAAGTCCCCATGGTGTGATGGCTTTCCTTGTGAATTCTACAAACACTTATGGGATGCTATAGGGTCTGACCTACATAAAGTTTATCTTGAGGCCTTCCATAATAAAATTTGGGGTGCTATTATAAATAAAGGGAACATCAAATTCATACCTAAGGTTGGCAATCCTGAAAATATTTGCAATTGGAGGCCCATCAATTTGTTGAATGTCTCCTACAAGATAATTGCTAAGGCTTTAGCTCTAAAAATCAGACATCTCCTTCCGGTTATTGTTTGCCCTGAGCAAACTAGCTTCATTAAGTCCAGGTATATCCTTGACAATATTATTGTTGTTTGGGAAGGGATGGAATGGGCTCGTCAGTCCAAGCACTCCACTTCATTTCTTAAGATTGATTTTGCCAAAGCTTATGACCGCATTGAATGGCATTTCATTCTTGCCATGCTACAAGCTCTTGGTTTTGGTCCTAATTTCTTGCAGTCTGTGGAGATGCTTTTTGGTGATGCCTCTACATGCATTACTATCAATGGGTCTCAATCTGATACCTTTGGGCTTTTTAGATCCATTCGACAAGGTTTCCTACTGGCTCCTGCATTATATGTGCTTGCTACTGAAGGCTTTGGATACCTACTTGCTAATTCGGTTTCCTCTAGTTTAGTTCGTGGCATTTCTCTTCTTGATTCTTCCTCTTAGCTTGTCAATGGCCACTTTGTTGATGACTCCTCTCTCACTCTTATTGAGGATGAAGAGAACATTTCTAATGCCCTTCAGTGCCTGGACACATTTTGTCAGGCCTCTGGATCTACTATTCAGTGGCACAAGACCCTCTGCTTCAAACAATCTTTTCTGCCAGCTCCTCCCTATCTTGCTAATTTTAATTGGAAGTGGGTCCAACATGGGGAAGTCTTCCACTTCCTGGGCATTCCCTTTGCCTTCCATGGATCCCCTGTGGACTTATGGAATGTCGTGATTGCCAAGATTGAGAAAAAGCTTCAATATTGGATCAGCAAGCCCCTTTCTCTTGCAGGGAAATTCCAGATTTGCTCCAAAGTTCTGGTTGCTACTCATCTTTATTACTCTTCTTGTTGGGCTCCTTCTAAAGCCTTGTATCTCAAGGTGGAACGCCTTCTCAAAGACTTTCTCTGGGCTTCTGGAGCCGATATCCATGGGTTCCATAAAGTGGCTTGGGATTACTACTGTCTCCCCAGAGACTTTAGTGGCCTTGGCCTTCTCTCCACTTAGAAGCAAGGGATTTCTCTTTGTGCCAAGTGGATTGTTCATGCTCTCACTAGTGATGAGGCCTGGAAGATCCTTGTTAGGCACTATATTTCTTTAGGGTACCTTGTTCATAGGCCTACTTGGAAGGGCATTGGCCATCAAACTCTTCCCATTATGAAGGAGCCTGTTCAGATTCAGGGCACTTTCATTATAAAGAGCATTTGGAAAGCATGGGAAGCTATTAAGCCCTGGCTTCGGTGGGATGGTGTTGGCTTTCGTAATGGGCTTTCTTTCAATCAACAGAACCTCTAGTGGTCCCCGTTGTTTGCTATTCAAGGTATCCCTTTGGATAAGACTCAAGGGGCCCGTGCTCTACGTTTTTTCAAACGTGGCATTCGGAATCCCGAGGACCTCTTCTCTAGGGTCACAATGAGTCTTTGCTCTTGGGAAGATATGCAAGTGCAATACTGCTTGGCTTGCACAGATCATCAGACTTTTGATTTGTTGATTTCTGCTATTCCTGATAATTTGCTTCATAAGCTTGGTATCCAAACTGTTCAACCCTAGTGGAAGGATTGGAAATGGTCCACTCCTTTAAGCAATTATAAGCTGAGGTTGGGATACCGATGGTTGTCTCCTCATCTACCCATGGTGAACATTCTTAACCAGAGATGGCACCTACAATCTTCCACCTACCATTGGAGCTCTCGCTTCCAGACCGTCCAGGCTGCCATTACGGAGCCCAAGATGGCTCTCTTTGCTTGGTGTCTACTCTTCCAAGGGCTTCTTGTTGGACCTAGGCTCAAACACCTAGGTGTTCATGACCCTCGATGTCCCTTCTGTGGTCACCCTGAGACTTTCTTGCATATCTTCTGGTTCTGTAGGAGAGCTCAACAGTCTTGGCAGTGGATCCATGATTTTTTCAAACCCTTCAGGCCCGAGCCTTTTTCCTGGCATATGATTGTCCTGGGAGATTCTCCTAGGCTTCCTTCCAAGTTTACCCAGATTTGGCATGCTTTCAGGATGGATATTTTGTTCACTTTATGGAAGGATAGGAATGTTATTCTCTTTTCCCACAACTTTCTTGATATGAATGTTGCTTTGTATAATAAATCTTGCATATGTAATAATGTTATGATGCAGATTCAAGATCAAGCCAATAAAGTGGCACTGAAGGTGGCTCACCTTCAGAAGTTTCTCAATCATTAGGGCAACACTCCCTTCATGGTTACCCAGGTTCCTCCTAATGCCATTTCTGCAGAAGGTACCCCTCACAAAGGTTTTCGTCATGGGCGCAGCTCCTCGGCTCGCCACTCCTGTACCCCGCGGTCACAAGCTCCCTGCCACCACTCTCCTAGAGGTAGCGACGATGGTTGGCGGCGCTGCTCGGCTTCTCTACCTCATCGTACCTCTGGGTGGTCTCTGGCTTTGGTTCAGTCTGCCCCTCCTGATGCTCATGTTGCTTGTCGTGGCTTTGATTGGCCTCATGCCACCTCCTCCAAGTTTCCCCGCCTAGCTCTGGCTATTTCTCCGCCCTGGGTGGAAGAGAAAGATAATGCTGAAGATGATGGTTGGTCGATTCCCAACCCTCCTGTCAATCCCAATGATGTTAGGGGTTTTAATGATAAAGATCCTCCTCCTTCTGCTGGCACCGCTCTTGCAACTTGACGACTTTATGCCCTTTTTTTATGAATAGTTGATGTTGTTTTTGGCTTCTGCTGTGTGAACTCTGCGGGGTGATTTTTATGTCCCCCCGCCCCTTTTTTATGAATATGTAACTTTTATATTAAATTAATAAAGAAGGCACTTTTCATCAAAATATTTTAAATTAATTTATCAAATATTGAAACATTGACAATAAAAATATTTTATGCAATTTAGCATTTTTAAAAACTTTTTCTTATTTAAAATAGAAACTATTTCTATGTTCTTTGTTTTGGTCATACATTTGTAATTTATTTTTAAAATAAAAGTTATCTTGGTGCTCTTTGCTTTGTTGTATGCAAAATTTTAATTTTGTAAAGATTTGAGAAGTAGATTCAAATATTCATGAGTAGAAATATAAACAAAGGTTTTTAAAAGCGTCTACTTCTCAAATCCTTACAAAATTAAAAAATTTCATACAACATAGCAAGAGCGCCAAGATAACTTATATTTCAAAAAATAAATAAAAAATGCATGGCCCAAACAAAGAGCATCAAGATAGTTTCTATTTTAAAAAAATAAAATAAAAAATGTGCACGCAACAATTCACAAAGATGCATATTAATGATCTTTCTGATCAAATTCATGGTGTAATAGTGTTCTCAAAGATTGATTTATGATCTAGTTATCATCAATTAAGGCTAAAAGATGAAGACATTTATAAAACATCTTCCAAGAACAAGTATGAGCATTATGAATTCATGATCTTGCCTTTTGGACTTACAGATGTCTTAAAAACATCCATGAACTTGATCAATAATGTCTTCAGAGATTGCTTGGATATGTTTGTTCTAATATTTTTAGATGAGATTCTTATATACTCTAAGAATGAGGAAGAGCACTACAACATCTTCATTTTGTTCTCCAATGTCTAAGGGAAAATAAAATGTATGGGAGGCTTTATAAATGTACTTTCTTTAAGAAAGAAGCACAATATTTGGGTTATGTAATCTCTGTAGAAGGAATCACACTAGATCCGTCAAAGATCAAAATCATTCTTGAATGGTCCACATCAAAAAATGTGCATGAAGTGTACAAATTTATGGGGTTAACATGATATTGTGGAAACTTTGTGTTGAACTTTCCTAAGATTGTCAACCCTATCACTTCTCTTTAGAGAAAATGAAAGCAATTTGAATAATCAAAGAAATTCCAAGAGACAATCAATCAGCTTAAAAAGAAGTTGACTATGGGTCCAATATTGAAGGTTCTTGATTCAAAAGGTTAGTTTTTTGTAATCACTAATGATTTAGAAGAAGCTCTAGGTAGCGTACTTATGCAAGAAGGGCAAGTAGTAGCCTATGAGTCAACAAAGCTAAAGTCGTATGATCACAATTATGCCCCGCATAACCTAGAATTGGTAGCAATAGTTCATGCTCTGCGAATGTGGAAACACTACTTGTTTGAGAAGCCTTTTAAGCTTTAGTTGTACCATCAAGGAATCAAGTATATATTCCCCCAATCACATCTCAATGCTTGACAAAGGAGATGGTTGGAATTGATATATAATTATGACTTTGAGATAAATTACATCAAAGGCAAAGAAAATCAAGTAGTAGATGCTTTGAGTTAGAGAAGGCATATTTCCTTAATGGTCTCCATTCATTCAAATTGTAAGGACAAAGTTTTGCATAAGTCTATGAGAGATGAATATTATGAGCAACTTAAGTGAGGTCTCTTGATCAATTCTCAAGATTCAATATATGATGAGTTCTCTTTTGAATCAGATGGAATATTAAGGTTTAGAGGAAGGGTGTATGCTCTAAATTCTACAAAATTAGGAAACCTTTTGTAGAAAGAGGTTCATTTTGCACCATATTGATGACTTCCAAGAGTGACAAAAATCCTATCATATGTGAAACCACTTTATTTTTTAAAAGGGGTGAAGAGTGATGTTGTGACATTTGTAGTAGGATGTATAAAATGCTAGAGAATAAAGGTTGAACAACAACACTTCGTGAGACTTATGTACCCTCATGATATTCTAGAGTGGAAATAACAAGTTGTCATTATGTGCTTTGTGCAAGGGCTCCCTATGTCTCAAAATAGACACAATGTTATCTTGGTAGTAGTGGATAAACTCACCAAACTAGCTCATTTTACACCTAGAAATTTGATAGATGATGAGCATCAAATTTTTTCTAACAAGTGTTTAGATTATATGGAGTTATTAGGAAGATTATCTCTGATAGAGATGCACACATGACATCAAGGTTTTGGAAAACCTTGTTTTCAACACTTGGAGCTTGGCTTAATATTATATCATCTTGAGATGGATGGTCAAACAAAGGTTTTACCAAGTCCTTGACTATTTGTTGTGAACGCATTGCAAGGATTAGCAATAAAAGTGGGAGGAGTATCTTCTACTAGAAGAATTGCATATAACAACTCTTGGAAAGTATTAGGTAAGGTACTAAAAGGGGGGGTGAATCAATACCACGGAGATTTCACACTTATTTAACTCTCTAAGCATAAACTGATAACCAATAAATTTAACATACAACTCATAAACATTCAAACACTTAACACAATATTTTGTTGTCACGGAAAACCCTTGGTTAGAGGGAAAAACTATGGTGGGGATGATACCCACAACTTATCATTACAATAATAAGATGCTCTATTAGGAGCTTACATGAATGTCATCTTATGAATGACTTTACCCTATTAGGAGTGACTAATGCCCTATTAGGAGTATTGAAAGTCCAGTTAAAGATTACTCTGTTAAGAGATTTTATCCCACTTATATAGTGTTAACCCGGTTAAAGGATTTACAATAAGTTCTGGAATAGAACTTCTAAGTTCAGTTACTTCTAAGTTCAGTTAGAGACTACCCAGTTAAGGGATTTCACAATCTTATCGCTAAATTGTTGGGAATAAATCAACAAGAAATTTGACCTATAGATGCTTTCTCCAAAAGCTTTTCAGATCTCATTTCCCTCTTCCTTTGTTCTTATCTCTAATCCTTACACTGCTCTTCGTATCCTTTGAACTGTATCTCCAATTTTTTTCTCTTTTACCATCATTATCACATCATATATATTTCTCTTTGTCTTTGATCTCTTCTTATAATTGCTTGACCTAATTAGGGCTTCTCGATCTCCCATAAACCATTTTTCTAATTTGATGTCATCATTGTTCGTAACCTTTTCTTTTCTTTCCATCACTAACGCTTTCTGATAACTCTTCCTTTATGCCAATAATATTGTCTTTATGTTGATATCACTTTCTAATAGTATCTTATGTCGATAAGTCTTTCCTTACTTTATCTATATACAAAATGTTATTTTCCAGCAATGACAACCTTAGCAAAATCATCATTGATTGCATGTTAATTATTTGTTGAGGATTTTATCAAGTAACAACAATGCCTATCATTATATGTTAAAATGGTTCTGTTTAAAGAATTGCACAGAAGAAGGTGTTGAAATTCTATAGTTGGGATAAGCTAGAGGATAGGATTAGCCTTGGTCTTGAAATGTTATCACAAATGGAAGGTAGACATGATGATCAAAAAGAGATTAATGGAAGCAAATGACAACAAAAAAGTTATGATAATACCAAGAATACACCAAGATGATCTTACGCCAATAGAGGTTCTTTTGAGGGTCAAACCTTAGAGTTTCATAAAGTTTGTAAATTCATCTAGACTAGCTCCTCAATTTGTGGGACCCTTTGAAGTTCTTGAAATGATTAATCTAGTTGCTTATTGAACCACTTGTCCTCTAACTCTTTCCTAGTTGCATAATATTTTTCATGTTTCTTATCTAAATAAGTATATAAAGTTGTAAAACAAGGTGAATAAATGTTGCAATATGAACTTATTTAATATTATTGTAAATCTAAAATCAATAATTAATATAATAATATGATTGTAGAATCAATACAAGAAATAGAGAACCATTACACACATGACACTAGATTTATGTAGAGAAATCCTTCGGGAAAAAAAATCCACCATAAAGAGCAATGCATGTATATTACTAATCTAATTAAAGATTACAACAACAATGCACTTCTATAAATAACTATGTAGAATGTAGTTGTAGACACTTAAAAATGGCCTATTGCTCTAACGCGATGACATTACTAACATTCCTCCTAAATTGTTAAATAATATTTATTATTTAATTAATCGTGTCATTCTACCATATTCTAATATCAAAATCATCATTTCTCCCTAATTCTATAATTAAGTGATTTTAATTAATTATTTTAATTAATTATTTTAATTATTGAACTTCTAAACAATTAATTCATCATCTATTCATCTATAATATAATTAAATAAATAACCTTATTTAATTATACCCTATCTTATAATTATTAATTAAATAACCAAATTTAATTTATTTCCCCCCTCCTAAATATTGCATTTATGTAATAATTATATCAAATTCTATCTCATGATTAAATAAATGATATGTATTTAATTAAATTAACTATTCCCCTCTCATGATTAAATGAATTTTATTTATTTTTTTTACAACTAACAATCCTTCTCATAAATAAATAAGTAATTATTTGTTTATAAAATATCTCCACATTGCAAATAAATAATATTTTATTTATTTAAATCATAATTATCCTCCTAAATGCTGACTCACACTCACTTTGAGTTAGCTTTTCAATCAAAGATCTTAACTCCACAATTACCTCTCTTAACTATTCAATCCACATTGTTAATTCCTCCCTCAACAATTAGTTAAGTCTTCCATCAATTTAGTCTTCTAATCCATGCAGTCAGTTGACTCATCCATGCAATCAATTAACTCACTAGTCCATTCAAGTCGTCTCTCCAATCTATTTGCTGACAGATCAATCAATCTTGTTAAACTAAGCAATCAACTTAGTTAAACTCTCACTCACTCTAAGTTCAACTCCTCAATCATAGCCAATCAACCATTCAATCATGGATTCTTGGTTGAAACCCCTAAAATCTTATAAATAGAGAGCCAAACCTTTGACTTTGGTAACTACAATTGCTTTGAATTCTTATGCTAGCATGATCTTAAGCTCAATTCTGAGAGCCCACATTGCATGAGAAGGAGAACTCCAATGAAGGATTTTATGGTTTGCATATTCATGTTTTGGATTGATTTTATAATATTTGATTGATTGTGCTTATTATTTGTCTTGTATCCTTTCTTGAATATTGGGAATACTAATTGCTCTAACAATCTCTTTGTGGTTGAGATTTTATATGTTATTGGAGGTTTCTATTGATCCTATTATTACCTAATTACAATAGCAACACTTTTTAACCTATAAAGTAGAACAAAACACAATGAAGTGTTGGGATAAGATGTTGTACACCTTGCAAAATATTTGTGATTTTGTATTTTATTATTATGTGTATTGCACATAGGAGCACCTGTATGGATGTGCATTACATGGATATTTCCTAGAGATTCCATTCTTGGGACCATTTTATGTGTTGTATTGTAATATTGAGACTATATTTAATGTAGGTGCCACACTAGGATATTATATTGTAATTATTTGATATTGGGAAAATATAATTAATGAAGTGAAAATTTAGTACCCAGTATTAAATGATGGGTCATTGGTATCACATGGTTTTACTTTACCACTAGTTGTATTTTATGTTAGCTAGAAAAGCAAATACATGTTACTGGTTTGGGTTGGTTGGTTGATTGGGTTGTTATTAGTGAGTTTTTCTAAAGGTTGCATTTGTGAAACATGGAATGAGACTTGTGGATACATGCTTGGACACATGAGAATGCAATGGAGGCTTTGATGTTTTACATGTGTTCATTGTAACTTTATAAGTTCTTTGTATTGCTTTATGGTTGAATAATATAATAGAATATGGATGCTTTTGGAGGTTGGATTTTTTTCTCGTGAGAGTTTTTCCAAGGTATATCTTGTGTTAAATCTTGTGGCTTGTCTTTTTAATTTTTTCATTATGGTGATTTTGTACGCTTGTATCTCATGATTTATATAGTAAATGGATCAAATTTAATTTGGTATGATCATTATTTCCTCACTACTTGTATCAAAGCTTTCATAGTTGATTTTGAGTTATAACCCTAGCTTGAGTAGACAAGCTGCAAAGTTGAAGCCATGGGTATGCATGAAGAATTTGATACATTGCAAGGAATACAAGTTGATTTAGTATAGATTCTTAGGGTTTTGGGTTTTCTATTATGATGTGTTGGTTGCAGCCTTAGGGTTTGAAATTTTTTTGATCATATTAGTTTTTTGGATATGCATTTAGATGAGATTTTTTGGGGGGGAGGGGAGGGGGTAGTGTGTAGTTTGACCTCTTAGTAAAAAAGGGACCTCACTATTAGATCCAAGTTGGCCAAATGATAAATTTTGATATATAATTTGACCTATTTTGGCCACAATTGAAAAAAAAAATGTAATTGTTTTCTAGTATGATGGCCTAATATCACTAATACAATTGGGGCAAATTTCTGACTACCATTTCTGACGGCTATGGTATTTCTTTTGCTCCGTTAGATTTTACAAAGGGAATTTTTAAAAAAAAAAAATATTACCCATGTTCATCGGAATGCCAACGAAAGATGAGGACATTAGAATTCTGACTCATACAGGCATTACTTATTTAAAAAAAGTAATTTTTTCTCATTTTCCTACAAGCCCTTGTAAGATCAAGATTGATCCCTCACCACCAAACAACTCCGCTCAAACAAGAGAAACTCTATAATCTTTTGTAACATCAGAGTGATCACAAGCAACACCCACATCCAATTGCACTTCGTGCCCACGATCCTAGTTCCTGCGAGGAGCTCGTCTACATTGTTAAACCCTACATTGTCTACTACCTCCATAATATTTTCCTCTTCCTCTAATTTTTCCACCCTTTCCTCGACCTCACCTTTCCCTTCTCTGTTCCCTGACCTTTTTGGAAACCCTATTCAATAAATGTTTGTGTAAGTCTTCAGCTCGTGGCATTTTGGGCAAGTTAGGGAAGATGAACAAAAATTGTTGTTCCAGAAGGAGATGCTAAGAAGTTAATTTCTTATGTACGAGATAATAATAAGGTATGAGGAATCCGCCTGTACTATGATATTCTAAATGTAGAATTAACTAGTAAAAGTTCCTTATGTTTCATGGCTTGTATTGTGATATTTTTTAATATGGAATTAACTAGTAAAATGTACTTATGTTTCATGGGACCATTTCACTATTAGTGTCTTAGGTCCCTCCATGAGATTATCACCTTAGATACCTAATGGTGACCTCATAGGGGTCTCGAATCCCACGATGGGGATTGCTACTTGAAAATAATCACTCTCAGCTACTCAAGCACAACCAAGATCCTTGATTACATTGTATTTATATAGCCAAGAACACCCAATCCACCATCAAACTAATCCTAACCACTCCCTATTGTGTTTTGTGCACCGATTTGCAGTGAGAACAATAGCCTTGTATAGTTTATGTTTGATAAATCTACAAATAAATAAATTTATAAGAAAATTCAAACTGAAAAATAAATAGATTATTTCAAGGAATTAATTTGTACACTACATGAATGCTAAAAGCCTAATAAGACCACATTGGATATCAACATGTTAAAAAGATACAATTAGTGAGAACTCAAATTCAACTTCAAAATTTTGTCATTTTTTTATTTGTAACTTTTTTAGCTAGTTATTTTTAACCCCAACCCCCAAAAATTTAGTCCATGGCACTTGTCCTCTAAAATTTAAAAGTTGGAAAAGGATTTATCTTAATAGTCTATCTAGTGCAACTCATCACATTGACTCTTAAAAATATAAGATTATCTAAGGAGAGTTGGGTGTAATTAGCAATCATATTAGTACAAATTTGCATACCATATTCATCAATAGTTGCACCAACAAAAATATAAGATAATTTAATCTCTACATTCAAGGGGATTAGAATGATGGAAGTGGAATTGGTGGAATTAGTAGCTATATAGATCTATGTCAATGGTAATCAGGTAGGGAGGAAATTCGGGTTGTTGACACTCTTACCTTTGGTGTATGCATAGTTGTGATTTGTATTGCCTTTATTCCATCTCCAATAGTATAGCATAGAGGAAAGTGACAACCTTTGGTATCTTCATCCAAGATAATAATAAAAACCTATTAAAAATCAGATAAATGAACTTTCTTGTAGGAGTCATCCATGTTCCAAGAGCTCCTTTTTCTTTTCTAAGTTTGGAGAGGATTTTTGTTTGAGTTCAAGAAATTAAAATTGTAGTTTTGCATGTCATTTTTTATAAACTTTTCAACAACGCTTTTCTTCTTCTTCAACTCATATGCCTCTTTCTTGGAGAGAACCAAATATTTGTGTCAAATCTTGAACTTAGACTAGTTATTACAACGTAATCTCTTGAACCCTTTCTCAAGAGAATTAAGGTTCTAATCAATTTCAAATATTAAAATTGAATTGTGGTGATGGGATGATGAAATCAAAATAATTGCAACCAACTTTCAATTATCATTGCTATATTAAATCCTAAGGCTTGTTTGGAAGAAACAACAATGAGGGAAAAAGAGAAAATATCTTAACATTGTGATTTGCATAAGTGCTTCTAAGGTTGGTTCAAATATACATTATCACTGTGGGTTGCATCCTCCATTGCTTGATATGAAATCTTCTTTACCCATTTCTATAAGCACACTTCTTGTTGATCTCACTTAAGTTATAGTTAAGATTTTTCCCGTATGTAGATCACTTGTCAGTTGACAATAGTGGTCTATCAAAAGGAATGATTTATATTAAGATTTTTTTTGAGCCCACAATATATTATGCAATTATCTTTATAGTTAGAAAAAAGCACAAAACTGTTGTGCATGAGTTAGAGTTGAAGGAGATTTTAATTAAGGACTTTACACGTCTTCACTCTAAAGATTCCAATTGGGTTTTGTCATGTAGCATATGATGTTAGAAATTTAACAGGGAATGATAGAGAATCAGGATGATGTGGTACCCCACATCTATCACATTGTATTTCCTATAATAATATGTTTGTTTTAGGGAATTTAATTTTTTATTTGATCCCTTAAAAGCATGTACACTAATGTAATGAGAGGATAATGATAAACTAATAAGATTCAACAAAGACTTTTGTTTTCTTCTGTAGTTGGGGGTTGATGAAGATCTATAAATTATTAGATGACTTCATAGGTAAAATTAAACATAGTTTAAAAGACTATAACATCCACCCTCAGTTGCTACATTTTTTTAAAACTTAACATCACTCATTAACTTATTCAACCAATAATGCTCTATTGATTTAGAAGTGGTTTAATTGTAACCGAGCACATGTAAGGGATGCTCAGTTAGGGATTGGTGGTAAAATTATCCAAAATACTCCTCCTTCCCCATTCTCCTAGAATCTTAAAGCACCCTTTCCCTACTTGCATTTCACCAAGGGCCATGTGAATCCCATGGTGGATTTCCAAGTTAGGGGCACATCTCTACAAGACCCTAAGGAAAAGAGGGTTTCTAGACCAATCCAACAAAAACAACGAATACCTTCCTTTATCTTCCACGAGAAAAAGTCAAACCAATTGTATTAGAATCACAAGACCATCTATTTTCCAACCGTGAAGAAAACAATCATTTCTCAATCACAATTTGATCGTACAATACAAAAATCAGGGACAGTTTCCAAAAACACAGTATGTTTTTTGCTTCAACTTGCCACCAAAAGTTTCATTTATGAACGTCTCTTGTCAACTTTGACATTCAAGGACATATATCCTCCAATCCAATGTCCATAACTACTTTTCAAACCTTTTGGACCATTGGGGAGGGTGTAACCAAATTGCATTTAAAAGTTGCAAAAGTTGCTAAGCAACTTTTGCAACTTTGGTAACATTTTTTGTGAATTTATTGTCCTTTAGTACCTAGGACCTCTTAACACCTTAAATGAGTGCATTTCTTCTCAAGACAACCTAAGACACCTAAAAAAAACAAAAATACTAAGAAGAGATGCTAAGAAATTAATTTCTTATGTACGAGATAATAATAAGGTATGAGGAATCCACTTGTACTATGATATTCTAAATGTAGAATTAACTAGTAAAATTTCCTTATGTTTCATGGCTTGTATTCTGATATTTTTAAATATGGAATTAACTAGTAAAATGTACTTGTGTTTCATGGGACCATTTCATTGCTAGTGTCGTAGGTCCCTCCATGGGATCATCACCTTAGATACCTGATGGTGACTGTTAGGAATAACGTGTCTCAACCTTGGATAATTCCTATTCTTATTATTTGTTTTGTAAAATGTATTTCTTGCAAATAATGTAATTAAGTGTGAGTGTACATGTCCAGTTGGCATGTTGATGTGTCACTCAACTTGATGTGTTGGCATCTTGAATTTTGTGTAAGGAGATCATGGATGAAATGGTTATGATGGATTCCTATGACACGTAAGAGCTATGTCTGGAAGATTCAATGACGGGTGAAGACATGTGGCAACTGATAAAGTTGAGTACTGTACACTCTTCCCCAATCGTGGGGTTCGAAAAAAAAATTTGGGTTCCTATTTTCTCGGAGAATGGTAAAACCCTAATACGACTATCTTTGAAAGTTGCCCTAAAAAGAGAAGTGCATGATATAAGCATTTTTAGGGTTGCAAAGATAGGAGAAGTTAGTGTATTGTTGGAACATTTTATGCTGCTGTGATTTGTCTTCAAGAGTTGGAAAATCTTCTGAAAGAACTTGCATTGCAAGTGTATTGTAAACTGTAATAGTTTTGATTAATACATTGTGCAGGGTTTGGAGTGCTGGGGTTTTTACCGAAAGGTTTTCCCCAGGGTAAATCATTGTGTCATTCTCTATTTTCTGTATGCATGGTATATGGCTGCAATATCATTGTTAAAGTAGTTAATGAATCTGAAATTGTAAGGATTTAAAAGAATTTGCACAATACTTTCCTTTAGAGATTAGTGTAGGAAGCTGATTCCGCACCTGAGTTTCCTTACAAGTGGTATCAGAGCCTGATCAACTTTTGATCCTAGTTGTTGGGTAGGGTTTTTTGAGCTAATCTCAAGTTGAGTGGGAGTTTTGTGTAGAGCATTCTGAATCTTATTTGCAGATTGAGATGGCAAGTTCCTCATATAGTAGAATGGAGGTGGAGAAATTTAATGGCACTAATTTCAAGTTGTGGAAACTCAAGATGGAAGACATGCTTGAAGACTGCAGTCTATGGGAGGCTACTTCACTTGATGTGAAACCTATAGTGATATCTCAAGTGGATTGGGAGATTAAGGATCAGAAGGCTAAGGGTCTCATCAGACTTTGTCTAGAAGATGTCATTCTTCTGAATGTTCTTGATGAGACTATTGCAAATTTTTTGTGGAAATGGCTTGGGTTCATGTATTAGGCCAAATCTCTGGTGAATAAGTTGTTCCTAAGAAAGAATTTGTATTCTTTAAGAATGGAGGAAGGTGGATCCGTAACTGATCATCTCAATGCATTCAATTTATTGATTGCACAGTTGGCATCATCCGGTGCCAAGATTGAGGAGGAGGATCATTGTATGACCCTACTTTGTTCCTTGCCAGATTCATGGGACCATCTTGTGATGGCTCTTGGAAGTACTATAGTCACATTTCATATGGATGATGTGGTGTCTTCGCTGCTATCTGAGGAGATGCGAAGAAAGACTTCGGATTCATCCAAGGAAGCCCTTGCTATTCGCAGGAGATCCAATGACAGAGGGAAGTAGAATGACAACAAGTCAAAGAAGGGCAGATCCAAATCCCGTGGGAGTTCTAAGACTCTTGGAAAGTCCAAGGAGAAATGTTGGAATTGTGATAAATCTAGGCACTTCCGGAGGGACTGCAAAGAACCAAAGAAGAAAAAGAAAGGCTCAGATTCAGCTTCCAAAAAATCTCAAGAAGATGGAGATGCTTTTATCGTAGCTTTGGTAGCCCATGCATCTGATGATGTGTGGTTGGTAGACTCAGGTGCTTCTTTTCACATGACTTCTCATCAAAACTGGTTCTCAAAATATGAAGATTTCGATGGTGGAAAGGTGTACTTGGGTGATGATTCTCACCTAAAGATAGTTGGATGTGGAAGGGTCACTATCAGATTTCCTGATGGACGAGTAAAGGGAATCAACAGAGTTATGCACATTCTGAGTTTGGCATGAAACCTAATATTTGTAAGTATGTTGAATGATGTAGGTGTGCAAGTTGTCTTTTCAAAAGATGGATGCAAGATGATGAGAGGTTCTATGGTACTCGCTAGAGGTACTAGGAGAGGTACTTTATTTTAGCTTGATGCATGCATTGCTCAGTGAAATAGTTCTTCTGTTTCAAAGAAGAGAGTGGCTATCACTTCATCCCCACCATCTGAACAAGCAGTAAAGAAGACTGTGGCAATTGGTTCTAATGGCAATGCAATAAGTGTACCTAAGGGTGCAAACACTTTGGAAGGCAAGCTTCCTATAGAAAAGGCAATGTTGTGGCATACGAGATTTGACCACATTGGTGAGAAGGGTCTTGGGACCTTGAAAACAAAAAATCTCACCGAGGGGCTAAATGATTGTAATCTTGAGTTTGATTTCTATGAACACTGTGTTTATGGTAAGCAAAATCATGTTCAGTTCTACTCCAGTTCTCACAAGTCTTCTGGACTTTTGGATCTTATTCATTCTGATGTTTTTGGTCCTGTAAAAGTTCCTTCTATCTCCAGTTCTGTATATTTTGTATCTTTTATAGATGATTATAGCAGAAGGACTTGGATATATTTCTTGAAAAGTAAGACACAGGTTTTCAGTCAGTTCAAGGAATTTAAGGCTCTCATGGAGAATCAGACTGGTAAAAGAATCAAGTGTGTGAGAACTGATAATGGTGGTGAGTTTTGTTCCACAAAGTTTGAATAGTTCTGTAAAGAATGAGGTATCAAGAGGCATAAGACAACTCCTTATACCCCGCAGCAAAATGGAGTTGCAGAGAGAATGAATAGGACACTGATGGAGAAGGCTAGGAGTATGCTCAGTGGAGCTGGTTTAGAACAAAGGTTTTGGGCCGAAGCTGTAGCCACTACTTTCTATCTGGTTAATAGATCTCCTAGATCAGCTCTTGTTGGTAAGCCACCCATGGAGTTATGGTCTAGTAAGAAGCCTTCAATTAGACATCTTCATGTTTTTGGTTGTGAAGCTTATACACATGTTCCAAAGGAGAAAAGATCTAAGTTGGAAAACAAAGCTGTCAAATGTATTTTCATCGGATATAGTGTTGGTGTGAAAGGATACAAGCTTTGGAATCCTATGACTAGTAAGGTGTTGCATAGTAGAAATGTTATTTTCAGAGAGCTAACACCTTCTCCTATTGTACTACAACTAGATGAAAAAGAAAAGGAAAAAGATGTTGTTCAGTTTCCTCCTACCCCTAAGAAGACTAAAAGAAGAGACCATGTTGGGACTAATGATGAGGAGAGCTCTAATAGTTTAGAAGAAGAGGAAGAACAACCTCAACCTCAGCCCTTGAGGAGATCCATGAGAGAAAGAAAGAAACCAAAAAGGTTTGGTTATTCTATGTTAGATTCTAGTTGTGCTTTTGCTTTGATTACTAACACTAATGAGCCTAGATCTGTGAAAGAGGCTTTGGGCATGGAAGATGCAGGTTCCTGGATTGAGGCTATGGATGATGAGATGGTTTCATTGGAGAAAAACAAAACTTGGGACCTTGTACCTTTTCCTAAAGGGAGAAAATCTATTGGCTGTAAATGGGTGTTCAAGAAGAAATTCTGTGCAGATGGCAGTGTTGAAAGGTACAAAGCTAGATTGGTTGCAAAGGGGTATTCACAGGTAGAGGGAATAGATTGTGGTGAAATATTCTCTCCTATTGCAAAGTTGACATCCATTAGATTTATGTTATCTCTTGCTACATCATATGATTTAGAGATAGAACAGATGGATGTGAAGACAACTTTCCTTCATGGTGATTTGGAGGAAGAGATTTACATGTCACAGCCTGAGCACTACATTGTTAAAGGTAAAGAATCCTTAGTTTGCAGATTAAAGAAATCTCTATATGGTTTGAAGCAATCTCCTAGGATGTGGTACCTTAAGTTTGATGCCTTTGTGTTGTCAATTGGATTTGTAAGATCAAAATCAGATCATTGTGTTTATTTCAGAGTTGAAAATGATCACCTTCTTATTGTTGCATTATATGTTGATGATATGTTGTTGTTTGGGAAGGGTAAGGGTATGATTTCTGATTTTAAATCTCAGTTGTCAGCACAATTTGAGATGAAAGATCTTTGGGCAGCAAGGTACATCTTGGGTATGGAAATCAGTAGAGACAGGTCTAACATAAAACTTTGGTTGAGTCAGAGTAAGTATGTGAAGTCTGTGTTGGACAGGTTCAACATGGCAGATTGTAGACCACTATGTGTTCCTATTTCTATGGGAACAAAGTTATATGTAGATGATTGTCCAAAATCTCCTAGTGAGGTGGAGGACATGAGTAGAGTACCTTATGCTAGTGCAGTTGGCAGTCTTATGTATGCTATGGTCTATACTAGACCAGACATTGCCCAAGAAGTGGGAGTCCTGAGTAGGTTTATGGCTAACCCTGGACAGGGACATTGGGATGCAGTTAAGTGAGTATTCATATATTTGTGGGGTACATCAAATTACTCCATATGTTACCATGGTAACTCTTCTGGATCTTTGCATTCAGTTTGTATTTGTGGGTTTGTGGATTTAGATTGGCTAGGTGATATTGATAGCAGGAGATCCACCAGTGCTTATGTGTTCACTATGTTTGGTGGTGCTATTAATTGGATGAGTAAGCGACAACCTATGGTTGCTTTGTCCACTACATAAGCTAAGTACATGGCTGCTACTCATGCTTGTAAGGAAGCCATTTGGCTTAGGAGATTGTGTTTTGATGTTGGTGTTAATGCAGAACAAATTACTATTTGGTGTGACAGTCAGAGCACTATTTGCCTTGTGACGTATCCAACTTTTCATGCCAGAACGAAGCACATTGATGTGCAGTTTCACTTTGTGAGAGATATGGTGGAAGATGGAAAAGTAAATTTGGAGAAGGTAGACATTGTGAAGAATGTCGCAGATGCATTAACAAAACTAGTGGGCACTGAGAAGTTCAGATGGTGTTCGGATTCTATGGGCCTTTTGGCCTATAGCGATTAGTTCTTGTTATGTTCTTGTTGCTCTTACAAGGTGTTTGACAAGTGGGAGAATGTTAGGAATAAGGTGTCTCAACCTTGGATAATTCCTATTCTTATTATTTGTTTTGTAAAATGTATTTCTTGCAAATAATGTAATTAAGTGTGATTGTACATGTCTAGTTGGCATGTTGATGTGTCACTCAACTTGATGTGTCAGCATCTTGAATTGTGTGTAAGGAGATCATGGCTGAAACGGTTATGACGGATTCCTATGACACACAAGAGCTATGTCTGGAAGATTCAATGATGGGTGAAGACATGTGGTAACTGATAAAGTTGAGTACTATACACTCTTCCCCAATAGTGGGGTTCGAGATTTTTTTTTGGGTTCCTATTTTCTCAGAGAATGGTAAAACCCTAATATGGCTATCTTTGGAAGTTGCCCTAAAAAGGGAAGTGCATGATATAAGCATTTTTAGGGTTGTGAAGATAGGAGAAGTTAGTGTATTGTTGGAACATTTTATGCTGCCACAATTTGTCTTCAAGAGTTGGAAAATCTTCTGAAAGAACTTGCATTGCAAGTGTATTGTAAACTGTAATAGTTTTGATTAATACACTGTGCAGGTTTTGGAGTGCTGGGGTTTTTACCGAAAGGTTTTCCCTAGGGTAAATCATTATGTCATTCTCTATTTTCTGTATGCCTGGTATATGGCTGCAATATCATTGTTAAAGTAGTTAATGAATCTGAAATTGTAAGGATTTAAAAGAATTTGCACAATACTTTCCTTTAGAGATTAGTGTAGGAAGCTGATTCCGCACCTGAGTTTCCTTACAGTGACCTCATAGGGGTCTCAAATCCCATGATGGGGATCACTACTTGAAAATAATCATTCTCAACTAGTCAAGTTCAACCAAGATCCTTCATTACATGATCTGCATACACCCAAGAACACCCAATCTGCCATCAAGCTGATCCTAATCACTCCCTATTGGATTTTGTGCACTGATTTGCAGTGAATTGTAATCGAGCACATAATGGATGCTCATTTAGGGCTTGGTGGTAAAATTATCCAACGGACTCCTCCTACCATGTTCTCCTGGAATATTAAATAACCCTTTCCATACTTTCATTTCACCAAGGACCATGTGAATCCCATGGTAGATTTGCAGGTTAGGGGCACATCTCTGCAAGACCCTAAGGAAAAGAGGGTTTCTAGACTTGTTTCCAACAAAAATAATGAATATATTCCTTTATATTTCACCAAAAAATGTCAAACCAATTGGATTAGAAGCACAATACCATATGCTTTCCAACCATGAAGAAAATAATCATTTATCAATCATAATTTGATTGTACAATATAGAAACCAGGGACAGTTTCTAGAAAAAAACAATATTTTTTTCTTCAAATTGCCACCAAAATTTTCATACATGAACATCTCTTATAAACTTCAACATTCATGGACATATATGCCTCCAATCCAACTTCCATAAGTACTTTTCAAACCTTTTGGACCGTTGGGTGGGTGTAACCAAATTGCATTTAAAAGTTGCAACTTTGGTAACATTTTTTGTGAATTTATTGTCCTTTACTACCTAGGACCCCTTAATACCTTAAATGAGTTCATTTCCACTCAATAAAAACTAAGACACCTAAAAAAAAAATCATCATGACTAAACCCTTTGACCATGTTTGACCCCAAGGTTTATAAGAGCACCTTGTGTCAACTAGCCTTACAATTAGGTCTTTTATTACATCCAATGGATCCAATGATTATTATGGCATCTAAGGCCTATCAAAACCCTATTTTATTTCATCTTGGGAGGGATGCTCCTACACCACTATACTTTTCTTTATGGTTTCTTTCTTAGCCTAGCTCTTATTCATTTGTAATATGCTTTTCAAATGACATCCTTAATCTCATTACTCTTATTGATGAGAGGACCCATGTTGATTTTACTCTAGTGGATTCAACTCTTTCTCAAGTATCAGGCTAATGATGAAACTAGCCTAAAATGTGGTTGGGACCCAACTGTTGTAGACTTACTCTAAATAATTGTTACCACTAAGTTAGACTTTGAAATTGGAGTTATGTTTATCTCCACAAAACCTCGAAGTACTCGTCCCCGGGACGTCCCCACACCGGGTAGTTGGAGTACCTAAGTACTATGTTAGTATGTTGAATGTTAAATGGTTTTGGTTCAATTTGAAATTTTTCAATGTTTAAGTATTTTAATTTGGTATATTATATTGAAACATCATTTCATAACTAACATTTCAACTTCTATATAACTAGTTCTAAGAAGACTTTCATACTTGCGATATCATTTTGCGTAGTTTGTGAAGGTTATAGACCGAAATTTCCATAGCTCAATTTTTTTCTTGTAAAGAAAGACCATATCAAATAATATCAACGAAGAACAAAATAAGGAGACACTTTCTAGATTGTGTTCTAACTTGAAAAGAAAAGGTGATGGAAAATGTTATTGTCTCTGCAAAGTTTGTAAGGGCTTAAAGACTAGAAGACTTCTAATCAAACAACTAAGAAACATTGTAGGGAGAATGGTCACATTGAAGGGGGACATGATTATCATCCATTGGTAAGTTGTTCATTATATTTTTTTAACAATTTATATACATAAGAAATCACTTGATGATGAGATCGTGATCATTGTTTATTTATGTTTATCATTTTTTATAGGTCGAGCACCCTAGAGAATATGATATGGACCACCACAACTCAAAGAATATGATTTTTGAAGTGGAGGAACATGGAGTTATGAATATCAAAGCTGAAGATAATTATCCCATGGAAGATGACAATCATGTGCCACAAAACACAATTGAAGATGATGATACAAATACATTTATCCATGACAAATTTAGTACTGCATAGCTGATTGTAATGATCAAAATGACCTTGATGTTGTTCATGATTTACCTCTACTTGAGAAGGAATATGAGGCCCTTTTATGAAGGCTCCCAAACAAATATTCTCTTTGTTGTACTTTTATTAGCGAACTTGAAGGTTATGAATAGTTTATCCAACATAAAAATCTCACGTATGTTAAGGTATGTCATATATGTCATTATAGTTAATAAAGGGTGAATCATGTACCATTAACATTCTTTATATTAACAAATTATATTTCTTATTTTAGATTGATATGTGATTTTTTGTTACCACCATCAAATATTCTACCTCGCTCATACTGAGAATTATTTGTCATTATGAAAGTTATTGGAATGGAGTATCAAGCAATATATGTTTGTCCCAATGATCATATTATATATCATGAACAACATGAATTTACAATAGAATGCCCTGAATGCTATATGAGTAGATATTGAACAGATCAAATAATAAAAAAGGTGCCTTGTAAGGTTCTTCATTATATTCCCATTAGTCTATGTATGCAACGGTTATTTAGGTGCACTAACTTGGTACAATTTATGGATTACCATACATGCAATAGAAGTTGAGATGACATTATTTGAGTTCCTATGGATGGTTTGACATTTATGGACAAATAAAAAGTGGCCACACTTTAAAGAAGAACCTTGTAATCTCAGGCTTTCATTGACAGCCGATGGTGTTGATCCATTTGGAGAGCTGAGATCTGTTTACTCGGTGTGGCCTATTTTTGTTATCAACAATAACATTCCTCCATGGATGTCAATAAAGAGGGAGCACATAATGTTGGAAATAATTTTATTAAGTATTCTATCATTTAATAGTAATCTACATTTAATTATAAATATGTCAGAATAATTATGTAATGTTGTTGTTTATTCAACTAGGTAAGTACCAAGTTAAAGATATGAATATATATATATTGAGCCTCTTATTGATGTGTTGCTGGAGTTATGGAATGATGTCTCTAGACCAATATGACAAAGATAATTTCCATTCCATACAATGCATGTATGGACAGTACATGATGCCCTAGGGCTAACACATTTTTGTGGTATGTTATAGTGTTCAAGTCAAGAATGATAATTATAATTATAAAAATTAATATATTTAATCCAATTATACATTATCTTGTAGGTCTTCAAACAAGGGGAAAATTTGTGTTAGCTTGTGGTGACTGATCAAGAAAGTACTATCCAGGAAAGTACTGTACACTTTTCCTCTCGACCTCATCGGGGTTCGAGGCCGACATATTTTTGGTTATTTTGGGCCAACATATTGTAACTCATTCTAACCCTAAAGTGGAAAAAATATTGTATAATATGGCTTAGGGTTAGGGATTTCATAATGTATGATTTTAGTACTTGCGGTGGAATTGAGCTGTAAGGGATTATGGATTGTAATTAGGTTGTAATCACTGGATAATAATAATATTGGACTCATTGTTGGTGGACGTAGCCCAGGGATTGGGTGAACCACGTTAAATCTTTATGTCTTGTGTTCTCTTCTGTGTGGTTTATTATTTTTTGATATTGGTTATATTTGCACATAATTGTTATTTCTGCCTTGTTAATCCTAACAATTTGCATGTCCAGTTTGTGGTCCAAAGATGAAATCTCATCATTCAAAAAGTTTTAAAAAGTAGGCCTTTGATGAGTATAGGCACTTCCTCCACATAAATCATAAGTATCGAAATACTGAAAAACATCTTTTCAATGGGAAAGAAGAGACTCCATCAAAGTCATGGAGAATGACACCTCACCTCTGGAAGTTGAAATATAATAGAATTAATCATCAAGGTAATGTCATTCCATCTAATGGTTTATGTTTGGAATTTTTATTTTTCTATTGTGTTTTGTTTACTGATGATCTAATTGATGATTGCGAAGGTTGTCAAGGCATTAATGATCACCTTCCAAAGGGATTAAAAAGTTATCCCAGACAATTTAGTAGGTTACCCTACTACGAGAAGCTACAAATTGAGCATTTTTTTGATACTATGCTTATTGGAAAGAATATAACATAAACATTATGGAAAATATTGGATGGAAGGAGTGACAAAGAAAAACTTGTCAAAATTTGTAGTGACATTCATGAATCCAATCACGCAATGAAAAATTTCATTCAATCAAATAGAAATGGAGATGAAATTAATATAAGTGTCCTTCCTTGGTTATAACGGACTAGCAGAGCAATGCTATGAAAGAAGTCAAACAAAAAGTTTAATTTCTCACAGGATTTACTGCGAACATAAACAATCTCATATCAAAGAAAAGATTTGGGTCAGGGATGAAAATGCATGATTGGCATACCTTCATTAAGGTAATTTATGTTCTTTTGTATTTACTATATATTTGTAAATTGCATGTACTTTTCATTGTATTATGTTAGAAAATAATGAAAAGATCATTTTATAATTGTTGTAGTACGTTCTACCTCTATCTCTCCCATACCACTTTGACAATAATGTCAAGCAAGTCATATATGATCTTAGAAAATACATAAGGTAAGTAGTGATATTTGTTCAATTTGTTCTATAAATATTATATTTGTGATTTGTTTTACATGTTATGTAATATATTGTATATTATTTTGTAAAGTCTTATTTATCTATTTTTGCATCTTGAATGTCTTGTAGGTGGTTGTCATCTAAAGAAATCCATAAAGAAGATATAAAATATTGGAAGACAAAAATTCCTCATGTATAATGTGCGAAATGCAAAAGTGTTTACCTTCAACTTTTTTCAATGCAGAAGAACACTACTTCATAAACCAAGTTGAGGAGATTGAATTATGTGGACCTGTAAACACTATGTCAATGTGGATGATTGAGAGGAACTTAAAATTTTTTAAGGCTTTGGTTCAAAAAAGAGCACATCCCGAGGGTTATATGGTGGATGGATATATGGTATACCATATTGTGGTGTACATTACTTAATATCTTCCTAAGTTTTCAACAAAGATCCATGTAGATAGCATTTGGGATCCCAACTTCATTAGCAAATTCAAAGGGGATTACTTGATGGGGAAAGGTGGATTGAGGAAAGTGAGAGATAATTATAAGATTTTATTATAGTTAATTAATTTTTAATCTTCAAAATAAATCAGTTGTAATTCGTCTATTTATTTTTTGTATAGTTGGTCGAGAGCGGGATGCACTACATTTGTATATCACAAACTATCTTGATTGGATGACTATATGGATTGAACGATGTCAACATTTTGGTTGCACATTAACATGGGAACGTGTGGCTTCATTGGTTAAAGAAGCTCATTGTAATGGAGATTCCAATGTTACACAAAGGGAAATTGATTAAGCTTATGGTTTAAGATATAAATAGGTACATATAAATTTATTAAGCACCCATATGTTTATCAACTCATGATGCAATCATTTTTACATATTTGACATATTGAAGGTCAAACACCACAACTCTATATGATGTAATGGTCATAAATTTCACATCAAAAATTTGGATGACAAAAAGAAAACTTGTGATTTTGGGATAATTGTAGTCTTTGAGGTGACTAATATTTCATCTAGAAATGACATAAATCCTGAAGAGTTTCAAAATTGATACTATTGCATTTTGGATGATATAATTGAGTGTGACTTTAATTCCTTCAAATTAGTTATGTTCGTCGTCAAATGGTACATGCCTGTAATACCCCAAAATTGGAACCTTTTAATTTCAATCAATTTTGGTGCATTTCTTCAATTTTACATCATTAAAATCCTATTTTACTAGACAATTTTCTCTCTCCTACCTGACTTTATTTGACTTGATGTCAATTGTAAAAACCCTAAATTGCATTAATCTCACGCTATAATTAATTCCTAAATATTTGACTTTATTACCTAAATAATCCCTATGATAAATTAATTTAATTCTAAAGTCCTAAGTGCTTTAAATTAAATTAAAATCCACCCCCTTTAGTTAATACACATAAAAGGAATTAATATTACTTGGTTATTCGAATGGATTATCTTATTTGGATTTAATAATTCAAATTACTTGAAGGGTCACCCATATGTGGCAATAATTCATTCTTTAATTAAGTAATTCCTCAATATTTGTCTCAATTGGGAATGAAGAGTCAACTGTTTCATTTGAAGAACCTCTTCATTCTCTCCCTAAGCTTGTCTATATTATGAACCTCCTTCTTCATTAAAAAAAAAGGCAATTGTGAGAGTAACTAAACTATAGTCAATTTTAGTCTCAATTATCTTCATATTTTCAAGCTTTCATTGCAATTAGATTACGTCTCATTTAGTGTAATTGCATCTTCATTACTAGCATAATTTGCTTATTGTTATTAGCTTAATTTGCACTTTCCTTTCAAGTTCTTAGATTAATTGCATCTTCATTCTCAGATTTAATTACATATTCATCTTAGCTTAATTGCATTTTTCTTATCCTTCAAGCTTTCAAATCCTCTGTATTAGCTTGGTCTTTTGGTTGTTGGCTCTTGTTCTAAGAGTAATTCAAACACCCCAGTTAATTAGGAGGTAATAGGTCGAATTGATAGAATTTAATGAATTGAGTAATTCATACTCCTCTTCGTGATTCGATGATCGAGCAATGACTATGTTGTGTCTATGGCTGGATTAGAGGTCCACGTTCAGCTATAAACATTCTGACACCCACCATGGGGTAGAAAAGATCATTTCTGACCTCACTCTTAAATTTTTTTGATAAGTAATTTGAACTCTATCGTGCATCCATACTTCTTTGTGTATGGAATTTCATGCGAGATTCCAGAGCGTGCCATGTGAAGATTCACTCCCAGTAGCATTATGTCACGTGAAGAAATATTTTGTCACGCAGGCCCTTGTACTTTCTTGCGCGTAGTGCAGTACTTTCTCGCATGAAGTTATACTGTCAGTCATTTAATTTTTACAGATTCTGTAATTTACTGTTATTTTTCCTGACATTTACTTTCTACTGTTGATTTGATATTTTTGTTTTCTACAACAATGTAACAGTGGTTTGCAGGTCACTAGCCCAAGATCATCAAAACCTTCTAACAGTTTGCTTGCAGGATGACTGTTGAAGGCATTTTAAAAACATTGTGCTTGTTCCGTGACTTTGGAAAGCCACTTCCTCGAACTGCTCCTATTATTGAACCTATTGATACTGTCGATGATATCTTCTCATCTGAATTTATTGACTCTTTTGATCATGTTAGAGTGTCAAAGGTTACTTGGGCTGCACCCTTTTGACATCATTCACATCATTTTACTAAGTCTTCATTTGTTGCACAACCCTACATTGACAATATGGGAGAACCATTTGATTTCCAACCAGGCAAATATACCCAAACTTATAATCAGTCTCAAAACAACCAGTATCATGGTCAATCTTCTAATGACCAACATCATGCTCAACCTCAAAATGAGAAACATCATGGTCAATCCCAACATGACCAAAATCAGTCTCACAATGATGATCAATCTTGAAACAAACCTCAAGGTGATTGGCAACCAACATATCTCTATCGTCCTCCTCCATACGATCAAAACCAAGATGATCAGCAACAAGACCAAGTTCCGAGCATTTATGAGATTCTTGGAAATGAAGATGATGTAATAACTCAGAATGACAAAGATGCTGCTAAAGCTAATAAGAGTTTCATCAAAATGATGGAAATCCTCCTTTTAGAGGAAAAGGAGAAGTACTTTCTTGAGTTGGCCCAACAGGGGGCCAAACTACCTCCAAATTACCAAGTTGAAACGCTTGTAGCTAAAGAGGAAAAGACTAAAATCGCTAAGCTAAAAAAAAAGATTCAAAATATGCAAGATTAGATTAGTCAACTTACAAAGGAAAAGGATAAGCCCACACAAAAATTCACAGTGGATAGCATATGCCCTTTTCCGTTTGACAAGAGTATTCACATGCCTCCTTTTCCAAAAGGAGTGGAGTTGCCCAAATATGACAAGTACATGGGTACAACCAATCCCCAAGATCATTTGAGGGAGTTTGGTGCTTTTTCCATGGAATTTATACATGATCAGACTTATCTTATGAGACTCTTTCCTCGCAGCTTGGGTGGGTCAGCAATGGAGTGGTTTTGTCGGTTACCCACTGGGATTAATACTTTTGATGAGATTGCTAATCTATTCCTTCAATATTATTCTCACAACATTTAACACCCTGTCAACATCCATGATTTGTGCAATCTGAAACAGTAATAGGGAGAGCCTTTCTTGTCTTTTCTCCAAAGGTGGAGACAACTTTGCATGAAGTATCCTTGCAAATTACCTGAGTCGGAGAAACTTGACATCTTTTTGGATAATCTTGTCCTCGACTTCGGATATCAAGTCCAACTACAAGGTCCTTTAAATTTTGACAACATGATCAAGGAAGCCATGAGGATAGAGGCCTTTATGGTTAAGAAAGGAGAATTAACTTTGAATAAAGACGATAAACAAGGGTTTTCCTCAAACAAGGATAAAGGAAAGGCTGTCAACAAAAATAGAGACATTGTAAATGATGGATTGGTTGATAATGTCACCATGAAGCCTTCAAAGCCTTTTTTTAATCTTACTTCCAGTATACAAGTGGCTAAGGATGTTGAAAAGACCACAATGGATAATCAGCAAACTTTAAGATTTTCTAAGAACAAACCTTGAGCCTCTCGACCCAAGTGTGATTTTACTTCTTTGGGAGAGCCTCTTGATGTGGTCTATAAAACTCTTGTGCATAATTAGGTACTCATTCCTTTGGAAAAATGTCCTTATGAACCACAACCATGACCTCATTGGTGGAATGACAATGCATAGTGTGACTATCATCAAAACATTGGTCATAAGACTTCTACTTGTCTCCAGCTGAAGCATAAGGTTCAAGATCTCATTGACAATGGTGATATTATTTTGGACAACCATAACAAGAATTTAGATCATTAGGCATTTAAGGATCCTTTCCCTCCTCATGAGAAAGGTGAGTCTTCCAAAGCTAAGAATACTAACACCAAAGTCAACTACACATACACTGCTAATGATAATGTCATCAACATGATTGAACCTATTGAGTATTGTGATGTGATTACTTTCAAGGGGAGTGGCGATGCTCCCAAACCTAAGGCTCCTTTCATCTTGCATAGCTCAGTGTCTCACTCATCTGAATTTGAACAACCTCAGGATTCGGCCAATGTTGTTACTTGATCATGTGGAAGGATTGTTTTGAAAGGTCCTGATCCTCTTGTATCTGCTCCAAAACAAACTATGGATAAGACTATTGTTGGTCCTACCAACAAAGCCTCCAAATCGGTCCCTACGCCTAGCAATGCTAGTTATAGCATCTTAGATTAGCTCCAATGAACTAATGCTCAAATCACCATTTTTGAGCTATTGAAGATCTCGCTTGCTCACAAGCAAATTCTGGATAAAGCCCTCACTGAGGCAAATGTCCCCAAAGATGTTGATCTCAACCGGTTCCAATCTATGGTGGGTCATTTGACCTCACCTCATTATTTTTCCTTCTCTAAAGAAGATGATCACTCTCTGAGCCATCTACATAACGCTCCCTTGCATATAGAAGTGATGATAGGTCCCAAGTGTGTCTGTCGCGTGCTTATTGACAATGGTGCTAGTCTCAATATCTGTTATGCTAAATTGCTTACCCAGCTAGGTTATGATGAGGATTGTATAGATTCTCATAAGCAGATTACTATTAAAGCTTATGATGAAGAGGAATGCAAATCCCAATGCTTAGTTGTGCTACCTATCTGCGTAGGACCTGTTGAGAGAGATGTTACTTTTCAAGTTCTAGATATTCCTCTTGCTTACAACATCTTGTTGGGTATACCATGGCTTCATGAGATGCAGGTTGTTCCATCTACATACCATCAATGCATCAAGTTTCCATTCCATGGAGCGGAAGTCACTGTGCCTGCTAATACCAATTACTCTTGCAATACACTTACTCAGTCTACTAACAGCTTTGTTCTAGCTAATAGAGAATCTACTGAATTTTATGATGCCAAGCTTAAAGAAATGGAACAGACTCTGGAACTTAAGGATACAGGCATGGGAGAATATCGAATCAAACTTGTGCTAGCTACTCTCCCTCCATCTCCATGCTCTTATGGGAGACCTTCTGAGAATAACAAATCTGCTGCTAGCTCTCCCCAGATAGTTTATGATGGTGCCTTTTTCAAGGCTACAACACCCCTAGAAGATGAGGAAGAAGAAAGAGTTGTTACAACTTGGATCTATAAAGGAAAAGAAACATATGAAATGACTACTCCACCTCCAGAATTAGAACAAGAGCCATACATTGAGGCCTTCAAGATCATGAAGTGCTTTGGCTACAAAGGGAGTGGTCCTATAGGAATGAATAACAATGGCTTGCTCAAACCGATTGAAGCCATAGGTCGTAGTGTTGATATTGTGGCGACTGATCATGTAGTGGGTGTTGATATTGCTTTTTCGGGAAAAAGGAATACCAACATTGTAAAACCCTAAAATGATCGATTTTAGAGGTTGCCCTAAAATGCTATTATAAGTGGCTGAGATGTATAATGCATTGCAATGTTGGTGTATGTTTTTGCTCGATAATAAGAAAGGTTGGACGGTTGTGTAGGTGGACTTAGCCCAGGTTTTGGGTGAACCACGTTAAATCTATGTGTTATCTATTTTGTGATTGTTTTCTTCTTCTGTTTCTGCATATAACTGTGAATTTTATATTATTCTGGATCTATCAATCCCTAACACATAGGACCAAGGACACCACAGGTCTTGGATTCAAGAAAGTCCTGTTTCATCTAGGGACAAAGAAATTTATGCCAGAACCTGAACCTGAACAAGAATTTGAAGATACTACTCCAAAGGTAAATCTAGAGGCCAGCTCTGATGAAGACATTTTTCCTTATCCCATACCTCCAGATCTTGCTACATTCTTTGAAGAACCTGATGAGCCTATTATACATGTCCATATGGTAGGGAATGATAGTGACTCAGATGAGACTGCTTCAATATATCAACTCACATATGATCAATGGAAAGCAAATCTAACTGACAGTGATAGTTTTCAAGGTGAATAATACATACCACCATAGTTTCAAAAGCGGTTTGAACAAGATCAACTTCAGCAAACTATAAATGCCACAAGAGGTGGAAATGAGTTTGATGGTACCACTAGTGCTAATGGAATTCCCACATCAAGTACTGACTCACATGAGTTTGAGTTTGACTCTTTGTCTGATGCTACTTATGATAAAGATATAGACATGGTGCATACATATGAAAACCCTCTCGAAGTAGGTGAAGGGTCTAGATTAGGATGCATGAATTAGAAGCCATAGGTGTTAACTTATTCCCTACTTCCGATGTGGGGTCTCATAGGGATTCGAACACTCCTTTGATTGCTCTAGGTCTTGACTTTCTCGTCCACACCTTTGATGGTTATACCATGAACGTAATTGAACCAGCCACTACTCCTCTCTCAATCAAAAATCCCGATCTGATAAACTAGAACTCTCCTTCTACATCCAATGAAGTCCTAACATTCTAGCATGATTATGCTTTAGCCTGTTACCTCCATGCTATTGAACTTGTAATGTCCTCCACCATCGAAGGTAGTGTTAGCATGATAGAGGCAGATATCAAGTATCTTAGTCAAAAAATTAAAAGAAGAAAAAATAAATGCTCTGATGGTGAAAACCACATTGTGGTAGTATCAGAGCCAAAAATAATAAAAATAAAAGACATATCTAAGGGTGAAAACCTCTCTGAGGCGCCCAAGGATGAGATACTTGATATGCTCCTGAGCCATTTTTAGGAGAGATCATCGGTATTGATTGAGCCAACACAACCAGTGAATTTGGGTACAAAGGTTGCTCCACAAATTATTCATCTAGCATAGTCATTATCTGAAAAAGAAAAGGAAGAGTTCACTAGCTTCTTTCAAAGAAAGAAAATAAACTTTGCATGGACTTACTCTGATATGCCTGGATTGGACCCCAATCTAATCATGCATCATCTTTCCATTGCACCAGGTATTAAACCTGTCAAACAAAAGCTTCGAAAGATGCATCCACATGTGGCACTTTTAGTCAAGGCAAAGCTAGAAAAGCTTCTTAAGGCTAGTTTCATAAGGACTATTGACTATACATAGTGGATTTCAAATATTTTCCCTGTCACCAAACATGATAAATCCATTCTTGTGTGCACAAACTTCTAGGATCTAAATAAGGCATGTCCAAAAGATAACTTCCCATTACCTTATATTGACATGATAGTGGACATGACAGCAGGTTATGAAATGTATTCCTTGATGGATGGCTTTTCTGGCTATAATCAAATAAAAATTATGCTAGAAGATCAAGAAAAGACTGCTTTCACCTGTGCCTGGGGCACCTTTTGCTAGAATGTCATGCCCTTCAGGCTTAAGAATGCTGGAGCAACATATCAGAGAGTTGTTACTACCATTTTCCATGATATGATGCATAAAACAATGGAAGATTATGTGGATGATACTTTGGCCAAAATCATGCAGCAAAAAACTCATCTTGCAGATTTGGGTCCCATACTTGACTGCATGGAACAATTTAGTCTCAGACTTAATCCAAAAAAATGTGCATTCGGTGTCACTTCTAGGAAACTCTTGGGTTACATCATTTCAGCTAAAGGCATAGAGGTTGATCCTAAAAAATTCAAGCTATTATGGAAATGCCTCCACCTAAGAACATCAGTTAGATGAGAGGACTTTAGGGAAGGCTACAATCTATTCGGCACTTCATTTCACAATTGGCTGATAAATCACAACCATTCACTAAAACTTTGCATAAAGGCATGACTTATGAATGGAATGAAGAATGTGATAGAGGACTCACTCAAATTAAATAGTATCTTGCTAGTCCACCTATATTGATGCCCCCTATTCATGGGAAGCTGCTCATACTATACATCTCAGCCATGAATACATCTTTGGGTGCTCTCCTAGCTCAAGAGGATCAGAATAACAAAGAGAGAGCCATTTATTACATCAGCAGAACATTGGTTTCTTATGAAATGGACTATTCTGTCATTGAAAAAGCTTGTCTAGTAGTAGTGTTTGCTTCACAGAAATTGCGGCATTATATGCTCGCTCACACTACAAGGCTTGTTGCAAAAATTGATCCACTAAAGTACTTACTAAGCAAGGCTTCCCTCACGGGTAGATTAGCAAAATGGGTTATGATACTCAGTGAATTTGACATTGAGTATGTGGAAAGAAAATCCATTAAAGGACAAGCAATTGCCGATCAGTTAGAGGAAGCTCCTCTGAAAGATCACCAACCTCTAAACATTGAATTCCCAGATGAATCCATCATGCTTCTCACACATCAGACTTGGAGCATGTTCTTTGATGGATCATTCACTCGGCAAGGATCAGGTGCAGGCATTTTGTTTATAACACCTCAAAGATACTCATTGCCCAAAGCTTACAAAATGTTGTTTCCCTACACAAACAACATTGCTGAATATCAAGCTCTCCTTAATGGTATGAAGATAGCCATTGAATGGCGCTTGGATGAGCTCAGGGTCTTTGGAGACTCTCAGTTAGTCATCAACCAAGTTAATGATATCTATCAAACAAAGGATGACAAGCTAGTGCCTTACAAATGAATGGTTGATGATCTCAAATAGTATTTTACACATATTTCTTTTCAGCAAATTCCAAGGGCAGATAATAAAGCAGCCGATGCTATGGCCACTCTTGCCTCAATGTTATAGATGCCAGAAAATAACTTTAGACATGAATTCCTAGTGGAGACATTATGCTACCCAGCCTATGACATTCCTGAATCTAGGATGATTTGTTCAATCATTGGACATGATTTGTCCCGCTACCACCATATTTATTCCTACCTCTATGACCAAATCATTCTAGACATCTATACCCAGAATGAAAAATGTCACCTAATTTGTAATGCTTCACGATACGTCATCATAGCAAATGACTTGTATAGACAGGGTCTAGGTGGTACCCTCCTTAGGTGTCTAGAACTTGAAGAGTCCAAACGTGCATTAGCTGAGGTACATGAAGGTATCTATGGGTCTCATTTGAGTGGTCTGACGTTAGCTCGTAAACTTATTAGTTCTAGTTACTACTGGATGGATATGGAGAAAGAAGTTGTTCAATATGCTAAGGCTTGTAAATAGTGCCAATTTGATAGAAATTTGATCCATGCTCTTGCTAAAGAGCTTATTCCTTTCATCAATTTTTGGCCATTTCAGCAATGGGCCTTTGACTTGGTAGGTCAGATCCATCCGTCTTCTTCTAGAGGGTACAAGTTCATCATCACCGCTATAGACTACTTTACTAAATGGGTTGAGGAAGTCCCTCTCACTGTAGCTGATGGCAAGTTTGTGGCTATGTTTATACTAAACTATATCATCCGTAGATATGGTGTACCCTTGTCCATTATCACTTACAACAGGGGACAATTCAAGAACAAGGACTTGATAGATTTATACACCAAATTCAAGATCATTTAGCATTGGCTGTCTATCTATTATCCCCATGGTAATGGACAAGCAGAAGCTTCTAATAAGACAATTCTCAAAATCTTGCATAGAATAGTTCATAAATCTGGTAGAGATTGGCACCTCTAGATTAATCCAGCTTTATGGGCCTATAGAACAAGCATTCGAACACCAACGCGGGCCACACCCTATGTCTTGGTTCATGGAGCAGATGCAGTATTGCCTATTGAAGTCGAGATCCCTACATTGCGAGTCTCTTTGAGGGGCCTTATCATTGATGAAGAAAATAGAATATCTTGGCTACAAGAGCTAGAGTTACTGGATGAATGTCAAAAGGTGGCTTTCGATCATCTTCGAGAATACCAGAAGAGAATGTCTAAAGCCTACAATAAGAAAGTCAGACAAAGGGAATTCCAAGTGGGTGATCTCGCCCTGAGGGAGAACCCCAAAAATCAGTAGCAACGGATCTAGAAAGGGAAATTTCAGCGAAACTGGCTTGGTCCATACATTATTACTGCAGCATTTGGGTTTGATGCTTATCATCTCTCCAACATTGAAGGAGAATGACTCAAAGAGCCCATCAATGCTCTTCATCTAAAGAAGTTCTACAGTTGAGACATTCTCTGTGTGCTCATGTACATACTTATTGATCCTGAAAAAATCCTAAAAATGGTATATTCTCAAAAATCCTAAAAATTGCAAAAAGTCTTGAAAAAAAAAATGATCATCTTAGTGAAAACCTAGTAAACAAGTGCTTTGATGTATCTATTATCTTGGTGAAAACCTGGTAAACAGGCGCCTTGATAATACCAAAAAAAATGAAAAAATAAAAAATACAAAAAAATGAAAAAATACAAAATACAAAAAAATGAAATATTCAAAAAATACAAAAAAATCAAAAAAGAGAAAAGTAAAAAAAAATTGAAAAGGAAGAAAATGTGCCATTGATGAAAACTTGGTAAACAGGCGTCATGGTAGCAAAAATAAAATCTCTGCCAAGATGGTGAAAACCTGGTAAATAGGTGCCTCTTGTTTCCTGAAGCTATATCTCATCTCAGCGCCATTTGGCTTTGCGTAGTTGCTTCTCACTTTCCTGCTTTTCATCTTTAGTTTCCCTGCATTCCTGCTTTAGTTTTCTTTCCTTGTTTCCTGCTTTAGTTCATTTCCTACTTTGGTTTGCTAGCTCATGCATTCACTTTTTCCTATTTTTGAGATTTTCCTTGACTCTACATTGATTGGAACTTGTCACACTTGGGGACACCTTCCTGGTTTAGGGGGCATTGTCCTATCGCTTTCGGAGATGCTTTCTTGCATCAGTCACCAGTGGTTCCCACTGCGTCTGCTTGCTGATGCCTGACTATTTTGAGATCTCTGTTCTTGAGGATCTCTCATGTATCAGTTGCTAGTGGTTCCCACTGTGTCTTTCTATTGATACCTAGCTATCACTTGGATCTCTCTTTTTGAGGATCCCTTGTACATCAGTCACTCGTGGTTCTCACTATGTCTGCCTGCTAATGTTTCACTAGTATTTCTAAGATCTCTCTCCTTGAGGATCTCTCTTGTATCAGTCACCAACATTTCTTGTTACATATGCCTGTCGATACCTCATTTAGCTCTCCAATTTTCTCTTTGAGATGATTTCTTGCGCCAGTCACCAGTGATTCTCACTGCGTTCGCCTGCTGTCGCCGTCCTGTTGAGACTTTTCGCATCGTATTCTTTCAATCTAACTTCAATCTACTTGAACACAAACTAAAACTAAAACTAAAACTAAAACTGAATTTGTGATTCTCTGAAGCATGCTAAGCTTTTCTCTTTTGTGTGTTTGTTTCTTTGCTTTGTCATCTCTCCTCAAGTGAATCTAAGATGTCTTTCTTGACTGAGAAATGTGAAGACTAGGGGCATGATCTTTTCTTGCTTTCCGTGTGCTGGTTTAGTTCCAATGATCTAAAGAATCTATATAAGAGGGGTGTCCACTATGAGAGCCTTCATCTCATGTTGAATGGCCATGTGTACCTCAACTCCTTTTATATGGAAGCTTTGGTGAGGTTGGTTCTTCTCCTTGTTTGTTTGAGTGACTTCTTTCTGCTACAAGTAAAATTGCAAATGCTCGTCCTGCTAAGTGAACATAAGGGTCACTGCGAGCATTCTTTGGCAAAAGAAGGAACTCTTATGTATCTGGTGTGTTTGTCCACAAGCAACATTTAGGTCATTCTAGCAGCTATGCTTTGATGCTTATGTTAACTTGCTAAATCAAAAGGAATAGGTGTTCAAGTCATTCTGGCTTCTTGTGCCTTAATGCTTATACCTCATTCCGACAACTCTAAGACTTATGTCATATTCATATTCTCATGTCAGTGAGGATTGCATGGCATCTTGTGAATGTCTGTTACTAAAAAATGTATGATGATAATACGATGAGTCCAACAACCAAGTCCTAGGGTTGCATCTAGCTTAGGCTTGCATTTTCATTCTAGGCTTGCATTGAGGTAGTGTTTTGGTGGTCTCTTGATTGTCTTCTTCTAGATCTCTTCATCAAAGGTTCTCATCTTTTGTCCTGGGTTCATCTTGGTTGCACAAGTTTTTAGGATCGAAATTGAAATCTGACATCTCTAGATGGCTCAAAATCATGTTTTAAATTCTGGGATCCTTTGGGATCGGACGCTTGTGCAGTCAGCCTTCTGGTGTCATTTTCCTGCCAGATTCTCATCTTTTCATCATTTTCTTGAGATCTTCAATCTTTTTCATCAAATTCAACCCTAGTCAAATTTGGTCAACCATAGTCAGCTATGGTCAAACTTGGTCAGTATGACCTCCCAATCACTCCAAATTGCTTCTGCAGCTTCTTGAATCTAGTATGATTGCTTCTATTCTGCAACCTCTTGTTGTCAATTATCCTTCTAATATGTCATCTTTCAATTTCACTCCTGAGGGGGCAGGATGATTGCATCATTTGAATCTTGTCGAACTAGTCTCTTATCAATCTAATCTAAATCAAAGTCCTCACTGCTTGGGGCATCTCTTCACTTGGGGCATCTTTGTGCCTTGCATCTTGTTATATGGACATCTATCTTTTAGGTATCTGAGCAATCTAACTCAAATCCTCGAGAACCAAGCTTCGTTCTAGAGATGGTTCTTGAAATCTATTGGGTATTGGGGTAATCTAACCCTAATTCATGGGAGTTAAGCTTCGTTCTAGAGATGGCTCTTGAAATCTCTTTTAGACCATTATCTGGGAAATCTAACCCAGGTCTCGGAAGGCTAAGCTTCGTATTGGGGCAATCTAACCCTAATTCTGGAGATTAGTCCTAAATCTACATGTTTCATCATTTGATCAATGGGTATTGGGGCAACCTAACCCTTATTCCTAAATATGAATCTCATTCTGGGTATTGGGGCAATCTAACCCAGATTCCAGTCTCCCCTCTAGTTGTCATTAGACCGTTGTCTTCGCAATATAACTTAGACTTTGAAGAATCATGCCTCGTTCTGGAGGCGGTTCTGCAATTTGATCTATTTCGGTGTCTTGGCATCCTAACCTTGACTTTCGAGGGTTAAGCTCCATTCTGGGGATAATCTTGAAACCTCATCTATCACATCAGACTATTCTTTGAATCAATGCGTTGCTCGCACATCAATTCAAAGAGGGGCAAATATAATACCCCAAAATTGGCACCTTTTAATTTCAATCAATTTTGGTGCATTTCTTCAATTTTACATCATTAAAGTCCTATTTTACTAGGCAATTTTCTCTCTCCTACCAGACTTTATTTGACTTGATGTCAATTGTAAAAACCCTAAATTGCATTAATCTTGTGCTATAATTAATTCCTAAGTATTCGACTTTATTACCTAAATAATCCCTATGATAAATTGATTTAATTCTAAAGTCCTAAGTGCTTTAAATTAAATTAAAATCCACCCCCTTTAGCTAATACACATAAAAGGAATTAATATTACTTGGTTATTCGAATGGATTATATTATTTGGATTTAATAATTCAAATTACTTGAAGGGTCACCCATATGTGGCAATAATTCATTCTTTAATTAAGTAATTCCTCAATATTTGTCTCAATTGGGAATGAAGAGTCAACTGTTTCATTTCAAGAACCTCTTCATTCTCTCCTTGGGCTTGTCTATATTATGAACCTCCTTCTTCATTAAAAAAAGGCAATTGTGAGAGTAACTAAACTGTAGTCGATTTTAGTCTCAATTATCTTCATATTTTTAAGCTTTCATTGCAATTAGATTACTTCTCATTTAGTGTAACTGCATCTTCATTACTAGCATAATTTGCTTATTGTTATTAGCTTAATTTGCACTTTACTTTCAAGTTCTTAGATTAATTGCATCTTCATTCTCAGATTTAATTGTGTATTCATCTTAGCTTAATTGCATTTTGCTTATCCTTCAAGCTTTCAAATCCTCTGTATTAGCTTGGTCTTTTGGTTGTTGGCTCTCCTTCTGAGAGTAATTCAAACACCCCAGTTAATTAGGAGGCAACAAGTCGAATCGATAGAATTTAATGAATTGAGTAATTCATACTCCTCTTCATGATTTGATGATCGAGCAATGACTATGTTGTGTCTATTGCTGGATTAGAGGTCCACGTTCGGCTATAAACAGCTACAACTAAATCAAAATGATCCTAATAGAATTTTTATTGAACATGATAATGGATTTACAATGGTTAATACAAGGTCATTTGAGCCAATTGGGGATGAGCCCTATGTTCTTCTGAGACAATGTGAGGAGGTATTTTACTTAGAGGTTCCACACAAATCGGGTTGGTCATTTGTTATTAGACATGATCCAAGAGGAAGCCTAATAACGTATAATGTGATGGAAGAAGAATATATCAAAAAAGTAGAAGATTATGTAGATGATGATCACAATCGATAATTAGTCAATGGTGTTCTTGATGAAAATTTTCAAGAAGAAGAAGAAGATTGTGATGGTGATGGTGATGGTAGCGACGGTGATAGTGACAATGACGATGACGACAAAGATGAGGATGACGAGGATGACAATGATGAGGACAACGATGAGGAGGAGGACAACGACGACGATGACGATGATGATGATGATGATGATGATGACGATGACGACGACGACGATGACGATCATGATCATGATCATGATTATGGTCATGATGATTAGTTGGATGAAGAAGAAGATCAATGACATGAATGAAATGTATGAGGTATGTGATTAGTATATTAACTATTTAATATTGATTTCTTGATAGAAATTTATTTGAATTATATAATGATACATATGTGATGCTTATGATACATATGTATTAATTGTTTATCAAATTATAAATGTAATTCTTATGATGCTTAATTGTTGGTGTTGATTTCATGTATATATTTTGTGTGATGTTGCCACCCTTAGTGGAAACATGTAATTGACTATAGACATCGTCAACCCTTTTGTCGAGGATCCTACATACTCTACATAAAGTAAATGTAAGGAATAAAAAAATATACAATGATTATGATGACTGCATATTGTTCATGTTGTCTACTATGTAATTTTTAGTATATGTATCATGAACTTTTTAGCTAACATAAGATAATTGAATCACATATGCAGGAACCTAAACCCCTTTCATGAGGATCCTATATAGTCTCATGGATCGATAGGTATAAATCAATACACCCTATAAAAATAGTTGATTCAATATAGTTATCAACACTTGAGGCCCCAGTTGGACTTATTCAAATTTTAATCTCAACATCAACTTTAGGACCAGCTTCTTCATCAAAATTACCCTCATTTGCAAAATCTCTCATTACCAACTATCTCTCTCATTTGATGGAGTGAAAGTACCACCAAATACATATTTTTCATATCTGTCTTCCTCAAGTGAGGGAAACACATGAATAGAAGATGAAAGTGAGACATGTAGTAGGTCTAAAATAGGGAGATCAACTAGCGGTCAAAAGATTAGAAGAAAATTCAATAAATGCATGGAATTTTTCCTTGCTCAAGGGGGGTCATGTTCTTATGATGATGAGACCAAAGGCGACGTTGATGTGCCCTTGAGTTAAAAAATATCTTTAGAAACAATGGGTACCCAAGGAAATTCCTCCAATAAATATTGATGTTTGTGTTAACAAGAGGATATATCGCATAACACCATCGTCATTACATGGTTTGGGCCTATTTTCCATGGACGACATAAAGGTATGTTACAAATTTTTTTTTGAATTGATGGAGTATGTCAGACCTTGTTACAATTACAAAAATTGGATGCAGATTGTTTGATATAAAAAAAGTATGTGTAAGTATGCACTCTCATCAAATTATATACAAAAGAAAGATAATGATCAAAGTAAAAGAGTGGCTATATACATTGATGGAAGGCCAAAAGAAACATAGAATATTATAAGGTTTATAAATAGTACATGACTTGGGTCAACAAATAATAAACCCAATTACATATTTGAGGTGCACGAGGGAAGTCATGTATTTGTATGTGCAATAAAATCAATAAGTGTAGGGGAAGAGATGCTTATCGATTACAATTTGAATCGCGTAGATAAAAAAAAAAGTTACTATCATGGGGGTGATACGTACTATATACCATTTAAACCAACCCCCACTTAATGACTCTAATATACCATTTTATTATTAAGTTTTTTTTGCTAAGTCTATTGGTTTCATTTCGCTAACATTTTTATATTTTATCTTTGTCACAAGGCCACATGGATCCATCACATAGAATGGATAGGGATGTTACTCCCGACCCTTCTACTGATTAGGTAAACCTCATTGTAATTGTATAAATTAGATATAAGAAAAAAAAAAAAATTTCTTGAGTGTTTTGGAGTAATTTTGATAGTGTTAATAATATTCTTGTCACAAATGGATTTTTAGGGAAAGGGAAAGGCACCTGAAATACCTCAGGACATCTTAATGGAGTTGGACTCGGTATTCTAAAATTATACTTTCCACAAACTCAGTCCAAATGATTAAAAAGTATATTAGAAAAATTAATACATAAATTATTGGTTTGTCATGCATAGAGCCTCAAACTAATGAGATAAAAGATAGGGTGAAAAAATTGATGCGGCAAAAACACAACTTGGAAGTAAGCAATAATGAAATCTTTAATTATAACATTAGTTCAATAATGATTTATATTTTATACTCTTTTATGTCATTAACTAAAATATGCATGTGTTGTTTTTACAGAGTTTTATGTGTCCTCATCTACTTGGTGGCCATGATCAGGGTACTGCAGGTAGTTCATGTGATGACCATGTTCTATATATTATTAATACGCCTTTGAACTTGTGAACTTTATTTTTTAATGCTAGTGTTATTGCTCATATATTTATTATGTATTTGATACAGAGGGATCTAGTTGATTCTCTTCATGAAAAGTTCTAGCCACTCACTAGGTCTCTTCCCTACCCACTAATCACATCTAAGTTTGATTACAACTTCAAAATAAATTGATTCCACTCTATTTCTAGTCACATGGACTTGTTGATTGATTGCATACTTCTACAACAACTAATAATCATATATAACTAACCAGACATCATGAGTGACTGATTCAGTCTTCCTCTTAACACTACATGATATCACACCCTCTTGTACAATTCTCAACCCACCATACTCAGATCTCATCATCTTTTAAAAATGAAATCTAAACTTAAAACTTTACTATCTAACCTTGACATTCACTAACATCTCTACAACCTTGAACCCAAACTGCCCTTTTTCTTGTGACCAGTAAAGATCTCTGACCACTTGGCCTTCATTTGGACATCCAAGGTCCCTCTTTCATCCTTCATACTTGACACCACTCCTCTATGTATGAACAAAACATAACCATTATCAATTTACTATCCTAACATGACAAACATAAGCATCTTTGCATAAAATTAACAATATGTACATGCCTCAAACCCATAGCTTCCTTTAAGGCACTTGAGACCTTCCAACCTCTCCAAGGCCCTTCTCAAAAAACTCACCAATCCTTCCATTTGTGTGTATGAGAAACTTCTTCCTCATAATATACTATCATTTTCTTATTATCAAAATGTACTTCCAGTCACAGCTTGACAACTAGATTTCTCTCCTTTCTAAATTCATCTACACCTTTCCTTATAAAAGGTTAACTCAATCCCTTCACTAAAAATCACCATTGTATAAATGATTGACCCAAAAGTGATTTTTAGACTCTTTGAAAACTATTACAAGACTCTAGTGGACTCATTACATGTCAATTATCTTCCCAAGGTCCACTGACCCACACAAACATAACCTTGACTTGACTGTCCACAAAACTTTACCTTGACTAGTCCATGTCTTCATAACCCTTTCAACCATAACCAAACAATTAATTCACCCATTGATAAACCTAGAGAAATTATTAGACCCTTCTAACATTCTTTCAATCAAATGACAACATTTGTTAACACTGATCCATTATAGAAATCAAGACAACAATGACTGCCCCACATTAGCCTCACACAACTACCATGTATCCAATCACCGTACCTTGGATAAAATTGTACACAAAAAAAGGAAACCAAATTTTTTACACTCTTGGAAACTCTCGTCACAACCATTCACTTGTTCCTTGACCATACACAACACAAATTTTGAACCAAACTAATAACATTTACCCACTAAATTACCACTGTCTCTTTAGAATAGTCTGTCATACCTCTAAGACAATCACTTTTTAAAGACCTTCCTCTGATCACTTGGACTCAAATGCATTTGGAATGGATGGATCCATGTTCCCTACACTTGTCCATGCCCTTGGTACACCTTCCAATGCTTTAGTATGGTTTGTACTCTCAGAACTTGTAAGCTTACCATTATTTAATGTATTATTGCTCTTGCACCATTTTTTTTTATTGGTAAAAGGCCGAAGCCAAGAATTTTTATTAATGATAAAAAAATTACAAATTCTATGTTCAGTGTAGACACTAGTAGGAGAGAACGAAGAAGAAAACTTCCAGTTTGACATGGGACTCAACTCCAAAAAAAGAGTTTAAATTACATCATTTATGAAGGCATTCCTTCATTTCCATGTTTACAATACAGTTTCTATAGAAGAATTCATTAGGGAAATTTCTGATACAATTATTACAAATATCTGCATATATAGAAATGAGTTGGTCTTTGTTTTCTTTCATAAACCTCTTCCTCGGCTTTGGAAAACCTGGTGTTGTGCCTGCAATTAATTTTCTATCTACATTTATATAGAACTTATAGATCCATGAAAATCTGATATTACCTTAATTTATGTGAGTATACCACTATAGAATGTTAGAATAAAAACAAGATGATCTTGAACTAGCAATTGAAATCATTGTTTACATTTTCCTCCTACTTTCTCATAGCTATGTTCTAATCTTACTTATTACCCCTATGCATGGAGGCATCTTACCACATTAATACAATCTAAGAGAATATGCCTCTAAGAGGGAATGCTAGCATTATAAAATTATGTGTTAGTCTAAGAATGAACATACATTTATAGATTTTTAGGTCTACATAGTAGAGGTCTTACTCTATAAAATTACACCAAATATGCTTTTATTCTATAAATTTTGTGTCCTTTGAGATTTTTAATTTCTTTATAAATTCCAAGCAAAGCGATAAATGTGGATTAGTATTTTAGTAAACATAAATCATACCTTTTGCATAAATTTAGTTAGAAACCCACAACATCACTGGTATAAGTGAAGGACGCTAATTATAAATAATTCTTTTAAGACTATGTTTAATTTGATATAAGGAAATATATATTTACGTGTATTGAGTAGATAAATATATATGTATATATATTTATATATCTTGGTTGATTAACCTGTATCTTGTGTATTTAGTGCTTAAGTTTGTTAACAAACTTCATTTAGGGTAGCATAATAAACTGCGCTTCTATGTTAAAATCAGCAAGAATTAGTAGATTTATGCAAGATGGTTACAAAGTGGTGGTGAGGCCAGAAAACCTAATTACTGTATCCCTTAGTTGGTGCTTATTTTGGATTAGCTTATGGAAGTAGCTAGCCTAAAGGTGCATTCACTTTCTCAGGGTTGAAGTTAGTAATTGATATATACACAGGAAATTTTTTAAAATTACTTATATGTGTGTGTTTATATACATCTATATATCTTTATATTTTCTGACTTGTGTCTCTTTCCTCAATCGAATTCTAGGTTGCTGAAAGTTAAATAATCTATAAATTTACATACCATTTAAATTGAAGTAAACTTAAAAAGATTAGATAAACGTCAAAAATATTGGAAACTATTTAATTCATCATCCTGCAAAGAAATAAGGAGATATAAGAAGATATAATATGAATTTGGGGATTCTTGTCCTGAAGCCATAACAGAGACCTCTGTGTTGACTTCAAGACAAGAGATCCTCAAATGAGACTATTTCTTGCACTTAACATCTAAAAAGACTAGTATTTGAATAGCAAATGATTACCATTTCCTTACATCTGTCAAGGATACTCTCTTACTATGAATCCAATATTTTGTTGTAGAGAAAATTTTGCAGGATATTATTCCATAAATAGACCATATGACTGTACCATCATATAAATAGAAATGTTAACTTATTTCCTACCATTTGTTAGAGATAAATTGTTAGTGTAGAATCAAATCATTTTTGCGGAGAGAGCATTTATTATTTATCTAACTCTGGACTTAGAATCTTACTGCAAGAAATAGTTTTTCTGGCGGTGAATAATAATTTATTTTTAGGTCTAAATTTAAATATTGCTGGATATAAACATACATACTGAAATGAGAGAGTATGTTTCCTAGGTGAAAATTTTATAAATCTCTAATTTATTGGCTAGGAAACCCATTGTGGTTTATGATGTTACGTCCATGTCTTTAGGAGTCTTGGGTGACTCCTTTTTTTCTTTCTCTTCCTGCTTGGGCCAACAATATTTGTCATGATCCTTGTTGTTTCTTCGCCCTCCGAGTCACTGAAACCATCTCTGTTAGTATTGCCTACATCGTCTTCATGCCAATATGTGTAGAACCAGTCCTCTGTTTTAGGTGCTCTAACATGAAAGTAATAATACATGAAGTCTAAGTTCCTTCTAATGATGGGGGTTCTGGATAATAGTGTTGCTATGTCATCAGTATCCAAAATGGGAGATGAGGGGGCATGTTTTCCATTTATCATAAGGGAGTTATAGTATCTAGGTCTTGGATGGTCATATCACCCCGGATATTATTAATGACTGCATCGAAGCCGCCAAAATATTTCCGTTTGAACAGTCGAGCACAAAGTCTCCCTAAATCAGATTTTACAGGGTCACCTGAATGGTTGATGCTATGAACATGGAAGGTATGTCATAATTAACACGGTAATGGTCATCATTGGTGAGGAATTATAGCCCTAGAATCTTGTAGACTACCCTTAGGGTTAAAGCATGGGTGCTTTAACAAGATAGCCTTAAGTCTGTTTATATCAATTGATCCTTCAAAGGCTATTTGTGGCTTAGTACTTCACAATTTGATAGGAGTAGACATTATTGTAAGGGTGTAAGAAACTAAAATTAGAGGGATGTGTATTGGAGATGGGGTAGGAGTCTCTTATTTATCAGATGGAGAGGCTCTTCTAATCCCATCTTATCAGTTTCCCAACGCTTTGGCTTCTTAATCGTATCAAGATAGGATTGGAAGGGATTTTAAAGGGGTAGTGAAGGATAAAATGTTGATCCCATAATAATTGGTTAGATAATAATCATTATAGAGGATTATTAGGTAGCCTATAGTAAGACGGGTATAGTATTGTTTACTTATTTAGTGTAGGCTAAAAATTATTAGATTATTCTGTAGGAGGGGATCAAGGTATCCATAATTAATTATTAAGGAGCCCACCTGGTTATAAAATTATGATGTCTGCAATATATATATATATATATATATATATATATATATATATATATATATATATATATATATATATATATATATATATATGATTCAGTTATATAGAAATTCTATTTGTATGTAAGTGTGTTTTGATTAAGACACATAATAGTATGATTAGATATGAGGTTATATACTATATATAGATGATAAGGATTAAATGAAATATTTGTTAAGGATTCCAATATTTTAACAAAGTAGGCATCCTAGGACTAATAATAGACCTGATGAGGATTGTTCAAGGAACCATTTGTAAAATGCAGATTTTGTGCTTAGCAATTCCTTACTAGGGGAGTGAGCTTGGATTAGATCAGTAATAATTCATTTTTCCTTCAAGATTCCAAAATGAGATAAACCTAAATACTTAATTAAGATTTCATTTTCTGTAGATTTTTACCAGAAGTATGGATGGTAATAATTCTATTTTCTTTTCTATTTCATGCTAAATTAATCAAGAGAAGAAAGCTTTTAGGCAGGACGTTTAACAGAGTAAATTTATTGCCTACACAGGGGTGACAATTGAGGATGGTGGGGAAGAAGTTGGTGCTTTGGCTAATATCAAATATATGGGTAAAAGATATATATATATATATATATATATATATATATATATATATTTACCAATATATTTGATTCATAAGCGGTTTTAAGGGTAATAAAAAATGCATATAATTCACGAAATGCAGCTAATATGGTAAAGTTTTGAGGGTTTTTAATGTAAAGAATATAGTTACTATGAAACATCATTAGAATCATTTCTATGAGGAGCTATGATAGTAATCCATCTTAAATGTTCCATAAACTGTTAAACATAGATCATATTAATTGTTCATATATTTATCAAAGTATGATATTTTACTAAACTATAGAAGCATAGTCAATCAGTATAGAGTTGAGTGTACTTGGCTTATTTACACAAAATTTCAGAGACTGATCATCTTAAGAGAAATTAAAATTTCTATCTATGAAGTTTAACTATATTATCTTCTAATACTACTATGTATGTTCAGTTACCACTGAATTAATCCTTCCTCTGCTTGAACACAAATGGGTATCTCTTATATTTTCTTTGTAGGGTCCAATTAATTCCTTATTGTATACATTTTGTTAGACTATTTTTGTCCATTATTTGTTCAAATTTGCAGTCACATTTCTTTGAATGGTACAAATTAGTACAATCATGTACATGCATAAATTGATATTTATCTTTCATATTCCTTTGGTTTGATCTTTTTTTTTATATTTTGTTAAAGCTACAATCATTTTAGTGATGGCGGGTTTGAACCCTAATTAATGTTTTCTATTTTAGAACAGAAGCCATAACTTTCTTTCCCACCATTGGATCTTCATAAAAATTGGAAGGAGACTCTGTAATGATGTTTTCTTGATTCTCATTTAAGGAATGACTTAATTATATTTTTTTGGAAGATATGAATTACTATTCTTTGATGACTATTCTTGGCATTTAATCATTGTTTGAAATAGATTAGTTTAAGAAGATTGTCAAGCTTTAGAGACTTGTTGGTTATCAGAGGATTTTAGGATCTTATTTTTTATACATTTGAATAAATTTATTATACTCAATATGCATATGATATCATTCTTGGTGCATTAATATACCTTCCTATGTGCTTTGAATCAATTTGGATACTAGACTAGAGCTTAGGGTTGTCCAGTGGATTAGGGACAACCGATGATCACCTAAACCTAATTGGATGGTAATTTATTATTATGATAGCATAATTTATGATTTTATGAGATTCTTGATGCATTTATGATGCTGATTTTGGGTAGAGAACATAGGTACACTAGGTGAGTGGCTCGCAATAGGTGTCAGGGTACAAAGAGGTCGCTAGGAGATCCCATTGGTGAGTTGTCTTAATCAAGTGATAACATTAATAAAATTTACTAGGAAAGGGTGGGAAAAACACATTAATCAAGATTAATTTATGCCTCTCCAATGTCTCTGGTGCTTGTAAAATCTAGGGATGGGAGTGGGAGAAGGTTCCTTGTGATAACACAATTGAACAACCTTGTCTTCATGGAAAGGTGTTTGATTCTGCATATGCCTATTTGGGTGTTGTGGTCCAACATAGGACCACTAGGAGATCCATAAGAGTGACAGATATGCAATGAAACTCACCTAGCTTGTAGCCTAGACCCTTTACACCTTTGATTTCAGTCACCTCTGGTAGTCATGTTTTGATTTATTGTCTTTTGTGATTCATGCTTATTTTCTAGGAAGGGTTTAAGTCACCTTAGGTATGTCCTAGTTTTCTCCTCTTGTGTGGCCTTGGTTTCTATCTCCTAGCTTGGGGGAGTGGGCCTATTGGTTCCACATGGTTGTTTGGTTAATCCATATCATATTTAGGTGTTGTTCGTGGTCTCTTGGATGATCCTTGTACATGTTCCTTTCCAAATTTCATTCGAAGATTCCATTTTGTATATTATTTTTTGTTGAGATGTACTGATTTGTACATGTATTCATTTAATTTTATTTTCCTAAAATAAATCATATATATGAGTCTTAATGATGTATGTTGATGTAATTCTATTTCAAAGCAATATATAAAGGAATGGGTAGTTCTAGGTGAAAGAAAGGGGGAAAGATTATATTATGTGTTGAACATGTTGTCAACATTGAAAGGAAGTTTATATTACTTGCTCATTTTTCTTCTATTTTTTCAATTTAAAATGGAAATGAAGTTAGATGTGCTTAGGAAAGAATTTATTATCTCCTAATGAAAGGTAATTAGTGTGAAATGATAGATTAGTAATTAGAATTATAATAATGAATAGTTATGAATCAATTAAATAAGTTAGTGACTTGATTGTAATGTTCAATAGTTGTTTATGTTTACTTAGGGCATAAGAAAAAAGAGTATGGATTAATGAAGTACATAGGATAATGCCTACCTTAATGAATATTGAACTTTTACCTAAATGCTTAAATGCAAGTGACATAAAAGATAGTAGATGGTTAATAAATCAATAGTTAGTTAGAAATTAATGACATGAATAAAGATGATAGATGATGGGTGTAATCACCCAAAATTGGGCTAATAGAACCTAAGGCCCTATTTTCCATAATTCAGAGTAATCTCCTAATTATGTTAATTTGATTCTTGATTATTAACACAATTCAATAAATTTGGTAAAATCAATAAAATTCAAAATTGAAGTTGTAGACACCTAAAAATCCACTTGTTAATCTAAATTATTTTTAGTTAACAAAAGTCCTGATGACATCATCATTAATTAATTAATTAATTATTATTGTTATTATCCCCTCCCCCTTTAATTAAATCTATTTAATTAAAGAATCATGACCAAAAGTATTTAAATTATTTTTGAATACTTTCCCTCCAAAAATGTATTAAAATCATTTAATACATATTCCCCTCCAAATCCTAGTTAAATAAATCAAATATTTATTTAATATTCCCCCAAAACTCTAGACTCTTCTAGAAAGTCTTAAACCACTTGGACTCTAAACCCCAACCCTTCATCCTTATCCCAACTTTGAGCCTAACTCTCAGCTAACCCATCCATCTAACCCACCTCAACCATTAAAGTCAAACAAATCATTCTTTAATCATAGTGGGTTTAATGAGGAAACCTCTAAAGTCTTCCTTCTCCTTCTAAATCAAGACCCACATGAGAAATAAGATACTTTGCCCAAATTCATCAAACTCTACAAACTCAGATTTTGACTTTGGGGTTACTTTTGAAGGTTCTTTAATGAGTCTTGGGCCACCTAATGATCAAAATTTAACCTCTAACCCTAAGCATAGTAAGTAGGGAAGTTAAATTTGACCCTAACTATCCTCTAGAAGCCTCCTAGCCCCTCCAAAACTTCACTTGAAATTAACCTACGAATTCATCTAACCTTAACCCATCTAGAAACTTCCTAAACCTTGGGTAAGCTTTGTAGTATGTTTTCATTTTAATATTCAAAGTGGATCCACCCACCCACTTTGAATTAAATAATCAAAAGGACATAATCTCAACCCTTGATCTTTATGCAATCCTAACCACTGATTCTCCTAAATATCTTATAAATTGAGCCTCTTCCCTTCACAAATCATCCACTTTCATTTCATTGTTATGTTGCCCATATGAGAGCCAAAATCATCAATTACAACTTCATAATGTTGGATTTTTGACTCATTCATTGAAGCTTGAAGCATCTTGAGCACACATCCAACCCATTTGAGCAAATCCACACATCAAAGGGGAGTTTTCTTAGTTTAAGAGAATTACATCCAAGTTATTGAGAATCTGAGCTAGAAAGGCATTTTAGGCATAATTAAGCATAGTTTCTTTGAAATAGGCTTTATTTGTGCAATATTTTATCATTTTTCTCATTTTAGAGCTGTCGCTAATGGAGGTTTGTTGAGAGCTTTGCATTAGCATATCTAAATAGAGAGCTATAGGATGTTTCTTATCATTATTTATATTAAAATAGCTTATTTAATTGTTGTATTTTAGCTTGATTTGATCTAAATAGTGATAAACTAATCTTATACAAGTACTCTAGTACACAAATTGGTGCCCATCGTGGGGTAATACCCCTTTTCTTCTTCTTCTTCTTTGAATCTTTGAATCTTCCAAGATCATAATAAGAAAACTACTAATGGATTGTTTTGTAGGCTTCCTAAAGGAGATTAACGAAACTTTAATGCTTGTAATTTTTAGGAATTTAGGTACAATTTGAAATCAATTTGAAATCTAATCAAAGGACTATGCTCTTTTCCCTATAGAAAAATCAGAAACTCAAAAATTAGATTGAGATTTGGAGTCAAATTGGGGTAAATTGACTTTAAAGCTTGCATGATGTTCTTTTCCTTAAGAAGAAACTTAAGATTCCTTGCTTGTATTTCTTCATTTTGTTTGGTTGTGTTGGACTAACAATTTCCAATGAGATGCAAAGGAGCTGGAACAATCGCTACTAGGTGAGCAAAATTATCAAAAATGAAATAAAAAATGCCCCTAGCCTTGGCTAGCTTCGAAATGAGCTAAGCCTTCAAACTTTGGTCAATTTTTACTTAAATTTTGGCATTTTCATTTCAAATGTAGTGATTAGAATAGTCTTTTATTGTTTGAGAAATTTGGAAGTATGCCTATTCTCTTCACTTTTCAAGTGAATCAAAATGCCATACCTACCAGATTTCTTGATAAAGATAAAGGCTATGGAATAATCAAGCATTCAAATAAATAAAAACCCTTGTTTGTGGAGGAGAGTAGAAATACATGATTCCCATTAGTTAGAGGATTTGGTAAATTGAACATTGTTAATTGTGCTTGGGAGTTGCAAGAATAGTAGGGATATGCTCTTCACTTGTTGGTGAATCAAACTCCCAAACCTTTCTCTTCATTCCATTTATTGACTTTCAAATGAACATGATAGAACTATAGTGGGCTCGCCTCCCGGGAATTTTCCTTAACAAGGTCAGTGAGAGGGACAACCCAAAGTGGGATACAATTGCCTTTGCTGCAATAATCCAACCCACTATAAAATGAAACACATTCATCCTTAATGGGATGAGTGACAAAAGGATATCAAGAATCAAACTTCCTCGAGCAGTCCTTTGGGATTGTGCAAAACATTGATATATCAGTGGTGGGAAGCCCCTAATTATTGTGGGATGAGACTTGATATTTCTTTGAATGGAATCATTAGTAGTGCCTTGTTAATTTAGAAAGCCTACCTTGTAAAGCCATGCTTATGAACCAACTTGACAACTAGGTAGACTGCATGGAGTTACTTATCGTGAAAAACTTGTGATAACGTCCAAACATATTCAAACACTTTGTGTGTAGAGGGTTTCAAAAAGAACAAGTATATTTGTGGTTGCTTTGTTTGAAGATACATAGAACAAGTGAGAAACATCCATTTTACAAAATTGTCTTAAAATTTTAATATCACTAAAAAGAACAATCACCAAGTTTGAGGGAAAAACAATTTCAAATCCAACCTTTGTTGATGTCGGTTTCTACACGATCTCACAAACTTAAACTATCCTTACAAGAAGACAAAACTTGCACAACACAAGAGATCCCCGAGATCATATTCGAAAATACATTCATTGAAATCCAACAACAACAAGATAGTCTCCCTAACCTATTTGAAGAAATAGTCAATCCCATGGAGTAAAAGAATGACTTTTCCAATTATGCTCATAGGAAAAACAATGAAGAACAAGATACCAGTACCCAAGGAAACCAAGGTAAAAAAGAAACAACTGAAGATAAAGCCAATAAGGTGGCCCAAGATCTCGAGTTCCTTGAAATTATGGAGAAACTTTTAGAGAGAAATAAGGAAATATTATTCCTTAACTTAGCCCAATCAGGGGTAAAACTTCCTCGTGACTATGATATCACAACCCTTAAAAAAGATGAGGAAGATGATAATCTATTAGGTGTTGTAAATAAACAACTGAAAATGTTTCAAGCACAAATCGATACAATGAAGAAAGTGGCCGAACCTAAGCCCTTTTCCATTGAGGATTTATGCCCATTTCCATTTGATAGGATCTTAGTTATGACACCTTTCCTACTTAGTGTGGTCTTCCCTAAATATGATAAATATATGGGTAAATCAGACCCACAAGACCATCTTAGAGAATTTTGTGCTCTAAATATAGAATTCATGCACGATACAACTTATTTAATGAGGCTATTTTCGAGGAGTTTAGGAGGCCAAGCCATGGAGTGGTTCTCAAAACTTCCACAAGGAATTAAAACATTTGAGGAATTAGCTTCAACATTTGTGACTCATTATTTCTATAACATAGAGCATGAAATCACCATGCTTAGTCTATGTGATACAAAACAATGATATGGTGAGTCTTTTCTAGGGTTTCTCCAAAGATGGAGAACGATCTTTGCACGATATCCACAAAGCATACTTGAAAAAGAAAAGATAGAAATATTTATGAAGAACCTAAATATGGAGATGAACTATAGACTCCAACTTCAATGTCCCCCTACATTTGAAAAGATAATAAAAAATGGGATCAAAATTGAAGAAGTGTTGGTTAAAAGAGGTGAAATAAAATTATTCAAAGATAATAAAGCCTATCCCAACACCAACAATAACAATAACTCAACTAATTATAATAATAAAGGAGCCCACAATCACAATGATAAACCAATATTATAGCTGAAAAACACCAATAAGAATCTTGTGAATGATGGAGTGGTGGAAGCACACAACTTGAAGGCTATTCCTTTTACCTTATCAAGTGGGTCAAACCCAATATATAATGTTAATCAAACAACCAAAACTCCTTTCAAGACCAACAACACTAACCATAATAATAGCAAAAACAACAACACCAACAACAACCCTTTCAACAATTCAAATATCAATAAGCCGAAACCTTTCTTTCCCACTTTTAAAAGGAGGAAGTTCACATGCCTAGGGGAACCTTTGGAAAATGCATTGAGAACTCTTGTGGCCAAAAAAATCATTGTCCTACCTGAATCAAGGCTATACGAACCACAAGTCAAGCCAACGTGGTGGAATGATTCTCATCATTGTGAATATCATCGTAACAAAGGACATAAGACAAATGAATGTATGAAATTGAAACACATTGTCCAAGACTTAATCGATGATGATATCATAAAGGTAGAAGGACCTCAAAATAATAAGGATCACACAAATTTTAAGAAACCTTTTCTAAACCATGAAAAGGGGAATCATCAAATACCAATCACAATAACAAGAAGGGTAATGAAAAGGTGAATTTTTCCCACACTTATGACAATACCATAAACTCCTTTAGTGGTTGTGAAAATATGATAAATGTGATTGTGGTAAAATAAAAACAAAAGGAAGAAACATCTAATGTTGTGACTAGGGGGCAAGCATCCAAAATCACTCTATTAGGAGGTGCCCCTAGAATTGTCCTACCTAATCAAACATCCCCTTCTTCAAAATAAAACAATTTCTTGGACCAACTCCAATGAACCCCTACACAAATTTCTATCTTGGAGTTGCTCAAACTTTCACCCCCTCACAAGGAGATTTTGGAAAAAAAACCCTTGTTGAAACAAACGTGCCTTTGAATTTGGATGTAGACAAATTCCAAAATATGGTAGGACACCTAGTTGCACCCCATTGTTTATCCTTTTCTGAGCATGATGGTATATCCTTAAATCATCCACAAAACTTTCCATTACATATTGAGGTTTTGATCCATAAACATAGGGTTAAGAGATTCCTCATTGATGGAGGATCTGGCCTAAACATCTGCACATTAAACCTTGTTAAAGTCCTAGCGTATTCAGAGGAAGCTATTGACTCCAAGAAAAAATAACCATTAAAGCTTACGATGATGAAGAAAGAGCCTCTAAAGGAATAATAGTACTTCCCATACGAGTTGGTCCAATGCAAAAATAGACCATTTGTCAAGTCCTAGATAAAAAATTTACCTACAACATCCTACTAGGAAGGCCATGGATGTTAGCTTGTGGTGACTAATCAGGAAAGTACTATCCAGGAAAGTACTGTACACTTTTCATTCGTCATGGGGTTCGGGGCATCGGCCCAAAATTTTTTTTTGGGGTTAACTCGTCAAGCTTTTTTGAGTTGACACATCAAACATTTCCCTAGGTTGACTCATCAAGCCTTTTCCTAGGTTGACTCATCAAGTATTTTAGGGTTAACTTGTTAACCGACATAAGCCTTGTTATATTGGCTTAGGGTTAGGGATTTTTCATTATGATGGATGATTTTAGTACTTGTGGTAGAATTGAGTTGTAAGGGATTACAGATTGTAATCAAGTTGTAATCACTGGATAATAATAATATTAGACTCATTGTTGGTGGACGTAGCCCAGGGATTGGGTGAACCATGTTAAATATTTGTGTCTTGTGTTCTCTTCTATGTGGTTTATTGTTTTCTGATATTAGTTATATCTGCACATAATTGTTATTTCTACCTTGTTAATCCTAACAAGTGGTATCAGAGCGAGGTTATTTCATTCGTTCTTTCATCTATTCTCTGAAGCATGTCTCATGAGTTAGTGGGAGAGTCTCTCGGTTAAGTGGGAGAAATGGCAGACAAGGGTAGGCTGAAGGTTGATAAGTTTAATGGGTAGAACTTCTAGTTATGGAAGATGCAAATGGAGGATTATCTCTATCAGAAGGATCTATGGTGGCCATTAGAGGGAGTAGCCAAGGAGGCAACAATGTCTCAGGACGACTGGGATATTTTGGATAGGAAGGCACTAGGGAGTATTCATCTATGCCTGGCACAATCGGTGGCATTCAATATTACTAGAGCAATGATAGCTAAAGATCTGATGGAAACCCTAGTGAAGTTGTATGAAAAGCCTTCAGCTTCAAACAAGGTATTTCTTATGAAGCGTTTATTTAATATGAAAATGGTAGAAGGTGGATCAGTCGCTGATCATTTGAATGAGTTTAATACAGTTAAAATCAGTTAACCTCAGTTAAAATTACTTTTGATGAAGAGGTTATGGCTCTCTTGATTTTGTGTTCTTTTCCAGAAAGCTAGAATGGTTTGGTAATGGCTGTTAGTAATTTAGTTTCTGGTTCTAATACCCTAAAATATGATGATGTTATTGGTGTTATTCTGAGTGAGGAAATTCATAGGAAAAGCTCAAGTGGATCCACATCAGGAAGTGCCTTAAATACACCAAGTAGGGGTAGAACCAATGAGAGAGGAAACAACTCTAGAAATCATGGGAAATCAAGAGGAAAATCAAAGGGAAAGAGGTCTGAATCCAAAGGGCCAAATGATTGCTGGTACTGTGGAAAACCAGGTCATAAGAAGAAAGATTGTTGGTCTCAGAAGAAAGATCAAGGAGACAAAAATGATGGAAACAAGGAGGCAAATGTGGTAAGTAACAAATCTGAAGAGGATGCTTTGCTCTTGTCTTTAGAAAATGTTGATGATTAATGGGTGTTAGATTCGGGGGCTTCATTTCATGCTACACCCCATAGAGGTTACTTTGTTGATTATGTCCAAGGGGATTTTGGGCTAGTTTATTTGGGAGATAATGAACCCTGTCAAATTGTTGGAAAAGGAAAAATCAAGATTAAGTTACACAATGGGAATCATTGGCTACTACAAGAGGTAAGACATGTTCCAAGGCTGAGTAGGAATCTAATTTCAGCAGGGCAACTGGGTGATGAGGGTTGCACAGTTACTTTTAATGATAAAAATTGGAAGGTTTCAAAAGGTTCCTTAGTAGTATCAAAAGGTGTGAAAGTAGGCACCTTATATCTTTGTATAGGTCATACTGTTCCTTCTACTTTAATTGTTTTAGAAGATAATGAATGTTCAGGAACAGTGGCTGCAGTTGAGCAGGAAGAACATCAGACCATTGCTATAGATTTTGAGACAGCACTATGGCACAACAGACTCGGGCACATGAGTGAAAAAGGTATGAAATTACTTCATTCAAAGAAAGTTTTACCTGGTCTGAAATGTGTCAATATGGATTTCTGTGAAAGTTGTGTTTATGGAAAACAAAAGAGAGTTAGTTTTGTGAAGAATGGGAAGGAAAAGAAAAATGAGAGATTAGAGCTTGTGCATACAGATGTATGGGGACCAGCTCAAGTATCTTCCCTTGGTGGCTCTCTATATTATGTTACATTTATAGATGATGCAACAAGAAAAGTATGGATTTATTTCCTTAGACAGAAATTTGATGTATTTCAAACTTTTAAGAAATGGAAATGCTTGGTTGAGAATGAGACTGGTAAAAAGTTAAAATGTCTCAGATCTGATAATGGTGGTGAGTATTGCAGCATAGAATTTGAAGAATATTGTTCCTCTAATGGTATTCGTAGGTAGAAAATTGTACCAAGGACTCCACAAGAAAATGAAGTGGCTGAATGCGTGAACAAGACAATAATGGAGCATGCAAGGAGTATGAGGTTGCATGCTAGGCTGCCCAAAAATATGTGGGCAAAGGCTATGAACAGTGTTGTTTATTTAATCAATAGAGGCCCCTCTACTCCTTTGGACTGTGGTATTCTGGAGGAAGCATGGAGTGGTAAGAAGGTGAGTTATTCTTTTCTCAAAACCTTTGGTTGTGAAGCTTTTGCACTTATAGATTCTGAAAATAGAACCAAGCTGGAAGCTAAGTCAAAGAAATGTGTATTTTTTGGATATGGCATTGATGAATTTGGTTATAGGCTTTGGGATTTTGAAAATCATAAAATTGTAAGAAGCTGGGATGTCATATTCAATGAGAAAGTACTATACAAAGATCTGTTGCTGCAGCATGAGAAGAAAGAAAATGACTATGTAGTACTGGATGATACTCCACAAGTTCATGTTCCAGTAGTTCCTTATGCTCTGCAACAATAGCAACAACAAATACCACACACCCCAGTGAATGTTAGATGGTTAACAAGGCTAAGTAGACCTCCAGAAAGATTTTCTCCATCTTTGTATTCTATTTTGTTAACAGATGCTGGTGAACCTGAATGTTATAATGAAGCTGTGCAGGTGGATACAAAGCTTCAGTGGGAGTCTGCAATGACAGATGAAATGGACTCTTTGCTGAAAAATCAAACATGGGATTTATGTAAGTTACCTGCAGGTAAAAGGGCTTTACAGAATAAATGAGTTTACAGGATAAAAGAAGAGGATGGAGGTAATAAAAGATTTAAAACCAGATTAGTCATAAAAGGATTTGCATAGAAACATGGTATTGATTTTGATGAGATATTTTCTCCAGTTGTTAAAATGACTTCTATCCGTATTGTTTTAAGTATTGTGGCTACTGAAGATTTGCATTTAGAGCATCTTGATGTTAAAACAACTTTTCTTCATGGTGATTTGGATGAAGAAATATATATGGTCCAGCCAAAAGGATTTGAGGTCAAGGGTAAGGAGAATTTGGTGTGCAGATTGTAGAAAAGTTTATATGGCTTGAAGCAAGCACCTCGACAATGGTATATTAAATTTGACACTTTTATGAATGAGAATGGATATAGTCGGTGTCATTCTGACCATTGTGTTTATTTTAAGAGGTTGGATGATGAAAACTACATTATTTTATGTTTATATGTTGATGATATGCTTGTAGTTGGGTCTAACATGGATCATATTAAGGGGTTGAAACAATAGTTAGAAAAATCTTTTGCTATGAAGGATTTGGGGGCAGCCAAACAAATCCTTGGTATGAAAATTTGCAGAGATAGAAAAAATAGGAAATTGTCTCTATCTCAGGCTGATTATATTGAGAAGGTGTTGAAACGTTTCTCTATGGAGAATGCCAAAGCTATCAGCACACCTTTGTCTGGTCATTTGAAATTGACTAAGGATATGTGTCCCAAGACACCATATGAAGAGACTAAAATGTCTAAGGTACCTTATGCTTCAGCTATAGGGAGCTTAATGTATGCTATGGTATGTACTAGGCCAGATATTGCACACGTAGTGGGAGTCGTTAGCCGATATATGAGTAACCCTGGTATTGAGCATTGGAATGCAGTCAAATGGATTCTCAGATATTTGAGAGGTACATCTAGTAAGTGTTTACACTTTGGGGGTACTACTACTACTGTACAAGGCTATGTTGACTTAGATTTGGCAGGCAATATAGATAGCAGGAGGAGTACTACAGGTTATATATTTACTATTGGTGGGACAACAGTGAGTTAGATTTCTTGACTACAAAAGGTGGTTGCTTTATCCACTACAGAGGCAGAATATGTTGTTGCTACAGAGGCAGCCAAGGAGATGATATGGCTTCAATTCTTCATGGAAGAATTGGAACTTCCATAGAAGGATAATTTTCTACATACAGATAGCCAAAGTGCCATTCATCTTGCAAAGAATTCTACTTTGCACTCAAAGACAAAACACATACAGTTGCGATACCATTTTATTCGGTCAGTTTTGGATGATGGGAAGTTAAGGCTGGAAAATATTCATACTGATGATAATCTAGTAGATATGTTTACAAAGGTAGTAACAAGGGAGAAGTTGAACTCATGTTCAGCTTCAGTTGGTTTTCTAGACTGAACAAAATAAAGGGACAGTTGAGTCCAGGGTGGTTGGATCCAGTGGGAGCCTCACAGGGTAGCGGTTTAGCTACAAGATTAGTCTCCAAGTGGGAGATTGTTGTTTGGTGTGGAGTCTGATCAGTCCCCAAGTGGGAGATTGTTAGCTTGTGGTGATTGATCAGGAAAGTACTGTACACTCTTCATTCATCGTGGGGTTAACTCATCAAGCTTTTTTGAGTTGACACGTCAAACATTTGCCTAGGTTGACTCGTCAAGCCTTTTCCTAGGTTGACTCGTCAAGTATTTTAGGGTTAACTTGTTAACCAACATAAGCCTTGTTATATTGGCTTAGGGTTAGGGATTTTTCATTATGACGGATGATTTTAGTACTTGCGATAGAATTGAGCTGTAAGGGATTACAGATTGTAATCAGGTTGTAATCACTGGATAATAATAATATTGGACTCGTTGTTGGTGGACGTAGCCCAGGGATTGGGTGAACCACGTTAAATATTTGTGTCTTGTGTTCTCTTCTATGTGGTTTATTGTTTTCTAATATTAGTTATATTTGCACATAATTTTTATTTCTGCCTTGTTAATCCTAACAATGGATCCATGAAATGCAGGTGGTACCCTTGACATATCATCAATGTTTAAAGTTTCCTTATATGGGACAAGAATTCATGGTGAGTGGAGATTTGAATCCATTCCAATATTGCAATAACCTTAAACCCATAAATGACTCCTTGGTCCCCCATAATACAAAAGGGTCTATCCCTTAAAGAATAGAGCAAGGGAAAAACTCCAAAGATCTTCCATCTTTGAAAGGAAAATAAAAGGTAGAAAAAGAAAGTGTTGTTGAAAATAATCAAATTCCCACTAACTTGACTACATCAACTAAAGGAAAGGAGAAAGTTAGTGCCGAAAGTACCCATAACAAGCAAAAACAAGACCAAGCTAGATCTATTCAAATCTACACCAAGGATGCCCATTATCAAAAGATAGATCATATGATGAATAATTTCAAGAAGAAATGCCAAATCAAACAGAAAGGTGTAGGTGAATACTCATTATCTATGATGGACCTACCCTTATCTCCCAAATCCCATGGAAGACCATCTAGTCTACCTCATAAATACAATGACCACTTTTTGAGGGCAAGTACTTCTTCATCCATGGATGAAGAAGATAATAAAATCTTAAACTAGCTATATAAGGATGAAAAATCAAGTGCCCATGAAAAGCGCTTTCAAAACATAAGCATTCCCACTCATCAATATGGAAAAGGATTTCAAATAATGTAGGAAATGGGATATAAAGGACAAGGGTCTTTAGGTACAAGAAATGAAGGACTAATAGAACCCATTGAAATTTCAAGGAGAGATAGTAAGGAAAATACTGGATTAGGATACCTAGAACAAGGGTACACTCAAAAGAAGTATCCTAGGGTTTATGACCAAATATTATAGCTAGGTTCCCAAAGTGATGAAGATTCGGACAATTGGGAGTGGGACTCATTGTCAAGTGAGTCTTGCCAAGATAAAGAGGTAGATGTTATTCACACGTATACTTCTAGTAAGGGAAAAGAACAAGCCTTAGGATCAAATCAGAATCAAGCTTCAAGTTCTAGCCAAGAGGTCTTAGATAATGCGCCAAATCAAGAAGATGAAGAAAATCAATGGGTAGGAGAGCCTTATGTACCATCATGGATACCTACTATAGATGGATCTAACCCTAGGTTTAACTCAAGAGAATTTTACCCATTAGAAACCCAAGAGGATTCAAGTGAGGAAGATTTTGACCCTAGTTCTCTAGAACACCTAGAAGAGGCACATATCATAGATTTGAGTGATGCAATGTTTGAACCTTCCAATGAGTTCATGTCCTTAAACCCTATAGAACCAATTCAAAACATCAATCCCTTGTCCCTTGTCTATCTAGAGCTCATTGAATAGGATTCCATCAAACCTACCATCCTCCCCATATTCTTTAATGATAACTTGGTGTCCCAATACCTCAATGCGGTTGAACCTTCTTCTACCATGGAATATGAAGAAGAAGTGACGAAGGGAAGTATCCAACCTTTCAGTTCAGTTAAAAGTGAAAAGAACAAAAAAAATAAAAAATGGAAGGAATCTAATGTTGAAAACCACATGGTGGCAGCATTAGATTAAAAAGAGAAAGAAATAAAGAGCATTTCCGAAGGTGAAAACCCAACAGAGGCACCTAAGAAAGAAGGGTTGGATACTTTTCCCAAGAACTATGAGGAAAGATCACCTATCCTAATTGAACCAATGGAGAAAGTGAACATTGGGTTAGAATCAGAACCAAGGATCATACATCTAGCAACATCTTTATCTAGTGAAGAAAGAAAGGATTTCATAAAATTCTTCAAAGAGAAACAAATCAATTTTGCATGGTCATACGATGATATACCTAGACTAGATCCAAATCTAATCATGCATCATTTAAATATCAAAGAAGGAGTGAGACCAGTCAAGCAAAAATTAAGAAAGATGCACCCACACATAGCACTGCTTATGAAAGTGGAGTTAGATAAATTACTAAAAGTGGGGTTCATAAGAGCCATTGATTATGTTTAGTGGATTTAAAACATTGTGCATGTTTCCAAAGAAGACAAATCTATTAGAATTTGCATAGACTTCAGGGGTCTTAATCTTGCATGTCCAAAAGATGATTTTCCTCTACCAAACATAGATGCCATCGTAGATCTAATAACAACACATTTAATGTTCTCACTTATGGATGGGTTTAGTGGCTATAATCAAATTAAGATAACACTCGAGGATCAAAACAAAATCACATTTACATGTGCATAGGGGACATTCTACTGGAATGTTATGCCCTTTGGTCTCAAGAATGCTGGAGCAACATAATAGAGAGTTGCGATGACCATATTTCACGACATGATGCACAAGTTTCTAGAAGACTATGTAGATGACATACTTGCTAAATCCAATTCAAGAGAGGAACATCTACCCATCCTAGAAAGGATATTTACAAGATTAGATCAATTCAAAGTAAGTTTAAATCCAAAGAAATGTGCATTCGGTGTACAATTAGGAAAGCTATTAGGATACATAGTTCAGCCAAAGGAATAGAGGTAGACCTTGCCAAAGTAAAAGAAATCATAGAAATGGGGGCACCTCAAAACATAAGTCAAATGAGATTCATATCCCAATTAGTAGAAAAATACCACACTTTTACTCAACTCCTTCACAAGGACACAATATTCAGGTGGGATAAAAAAATTGAAGAAGCATTCACATTATTGAAAAAGTACCTAATGAATCCGCCTACTTTGGTGCCACCAATAAGAGGAAAGCCCTTAATTTTATACATCTCAATGACATAACATGCATTAGGGGTACTCTTGGTTCAAGAGGATGAAGTTGGAAAAGAAAAAGCCATATACTACATAAGCAAGACATTGGTGAAATATGAGTTGAACTACACCTTTATTGAAAAATCATGTTTGGTCATAGTTTTTTCTTCCCAAAAAATATGTCATTATATGTTATCTCACAAAATTTGACTCATAGCAAAAATTGATCCTTTGAAATACATTCTCAGCAAAACAACCATAAATGGAAGATTGGCCAAATGTGTCATGGTCCTAAGTGAATTTGACATAGAGTATGTAGATCGAAAAGCTATCAAAGGTCAAGTGGTAGCAGATCAACTAGTAGAGTCACCTTTACAAGATGAACATCGAATCCAAGTAGAATTTCTAGCTTCCAAGATAATCAATGTGGAAGCAAAAAACTAGAAATTGTACTTTGATGGCTCTTATACACAACATTGGTCAGGAGGAGGGATACTATTAATTACTCCTCAAGGGTCCACAATTCCAAAATCATACAAGCTATTGTTTCCATGCACCAATAATATAGTTGAGTATGAAGCATTGGTCATCGACATAAAGTTGGCATTAGAATGGAAAGTAATAGAGCTACAAGTCTATGGAGATTCCCAACTAGTTATTAATCAAATCAATGATGAGTATCAAACTAAAGATGATAAATTGATACCCTACAAAAAACATGATTGAGAATCTCAAGAAATACTTCACTCTAATCACATTTGAGCAAGTGCAGAGGGATAAGAATAAAGTAGTTGATGCAATGGTTACTTTGGCATCACTTCTCCAAATATCAGATCAAAGCACTAGATATGAATTCCTAGTAGAAGAAGTTGGACAACCCGCATTTGACTCTTCCCATCCTCACACCATTTTCTTACTAATAGGACATGACTCACCTTGGTATGGAGCCATTTACTTATACTTAAAAGACCAAATATTACCCATAGACCAAACCAAAAATTAAAAGAAAAGTTTTATACGACAAGCCTCTCGCTATACCCTGGTATCTAACACATTGTATCACAAGAGTCTAGATGGAATACTTTTAAGGTGTCTAGAGAAAGATAAATCAACCATAGCCTTACAAGGAATCCATGAAGGAATTTTTGGGTCACATTCGAATGGTTTAACCCTAGCTAATAAACTTCTTAGGATAGGATATTTTTGGCCTTCTATGGAAAAGGACGCTTGTCACTTTACAAATTTTTTTCATAAATGTCAATACCATGGGAACTTGATCCATGTGCCAGCACAAAAATTATATTGTATGACGACACCATGGCCCTTTTATCAATGGGGTTTGGATTTTATAGGTATGATTTGTCCACCATCTTCAAATGGTCATAAATTCATCATTACAACAACAAAATATTTTACCAAATGGGTGGAAGTTGTACCATTATCCACGGCCACATGAAAGAAAATATCCATTTTCATATTAAATCACATAATTTTTAGATATGGTGTTCCTCACACCATCATAACGGATAATGCAAAAAATTTCAAAAATAAATATTTGAAAGAACTATGTACAAAATTTCATGTGGTACATCATTCACTTCAATATATTACCCACAAGGTAATGGACGAGCAGAAGCTACAAACAAGAATATTTTAAAAATATTGAAGAGAACCGTGGATAATTCAGGTAGAGATTGGCACACTCAAATAAACCCTACTCTATGGGCTTATAGGAAAAGCATCAGAACGCTAATAGGAGCTACACCATTCTCACTAGTTTATGGAGTAGAAATAGTTTTACCTTTGGAGGTAGAAATTCCATCTTTAAGAGTCTCATTGCATGGGTTAATAAGTGAAGAAGACTATAGGGTTTCTAGGTTGCATGAATTAGAGCTACTAGATGAAAGACAACAACAATATTTTAACCAATTAAAAGTGTATCAAAATTGAATGTCAAGGAACTATAATAAGCACATCAAACTGAGGACATTCCAAATAGGTGATCTAGTGTTGCGAGAAAATCCTAAGAACCAAGAAGAAAGACAAAAGAAAGGGAAATGGGAAGAAAAATAGTTAGGACCTTTTGTGATCACTTCATCTTTTGGGACATGCACCTATAAACTAGCTGATTGTGAAGGAGAAGAGTTGCAAGAACCTATCAATAGTATACACTTGAAAAGGTTCTACACATGAGGCAATTAAAAGGGTATAAAGAGAAAGAGTAACATAAAATCAGATGAAGGAGCATCATATTTAGTGTACAAAGTCAAAAGAGGTCTTGAAAATTCCAAAAACATTTAAAAATAGAAAAGAGAAAACAAATCATAAAATTAGAAAAGATCAAAAACAATGGAAAATTGAGCATGAAGAAATCCAAAAACATTAAAAAATGATCCTCAAAAAGATATTGTCTTAGTGAAAACCAGAAAAATAGGCGCCTTGATGATATGAAATCAAAAAAATTGAAAAAAGAGAAAAAGTGCCTCGGTGAAAACCTAGTAAATAAGTACCTTGATGACAAACAAAAAAATGTCATTCCATGAGAAATGGTAAAATCCCTGAAATCTAAAAGGTGAAAAATGTTCCTGAAATAATCCAAAAACATCTTAAATTTGATAAATATGATACCATTAAAAGCAATTGAGATATATCTTTCCAAGAATTCTTTTAAGTTCTTGTAAATAGAGAAGATGATATATTGGTGTTGAGAGCTTCAAAATAACTAAAATGATCATCAGAATCATGAAGCTTGTCACATAATGCATAGGTACATGAGTCCATCGCAAGCTCATTATTTCATCATCAAATACATATATATATATAAAATTTGGGCAAATAAAAATCCTTTTTCTATATATATATAGCATGTTGAATACATCTGGTACACATCATGTGTCCTGTAAAATAAAACAAAATAAATAAATAAATAAACAACAATTGTGTCATTGCTCATCCTGTGAGGGTTCTGATGTCAAAGTTCCTCTCCCTCCACTTAAGTGCCTTGGTGGTTGGACACCACCACCACCGATTGGCCTAGTCACCCACTGTGTCCTTCCTTTGTCTGTGAATGTTGTTTGCCTCTAATCTACAGAGACTGCCTAATGGTACAATCCCATATAGTAGGCAACTTCTCGTCCAACCCTAGCTGACTCTCTCATGACTAACAAAGTCTCCATCAATAGCTAGGATGCCCCTAGGAGTGTCACTGCTCACCATGTAGTATCTCGCTCACCTTTGTAGGTTTCTACCAAAAACCTCCATCTATCTCTATTCACTGTCACATCCTCTAGTTGTTGTCTTAGATTGTTCACCTATCGAGTCACAACATTTAGTTGCTCTTGTGTCTCTGCTATAATGGTGTCAATCTCTGTCATTATTTTTTGGGATGCTTCAACCTTGGTCTATAATGCGTCATAGGTTGTCTAAGCACTATCTGCCTGAGCTCACTCTGCCTCTATCAAACCCCACATAAAATTCACTTCAGTCTGAGCTGTATCTTCCCAGATTCTATTCATCAAACCCTACAACCATGTAATCTCCTTCTCAGGCTAGTCATCCCTATCTTTCTCCATCGCAAGAAGTCCCAACAAGTTATTTCTCTCTATGACCACCACATTGTAGTCCTCCTCTAACACAAATATTTGCAATAATCCCTGATCCAAAACAAATGATTGAGTTGAGGCACTTGGCCCTGATCCTTTCAGTTCTACCACAGGATTCACTCCTTGTCATTGATCACCTATTTGACTTTGTCCAAGAAAGCTGGAAAATACTGGATAGTTTGGCCCCCACTGCAGACATCAATCTTGAGGTGTATCATTATGACTTCCATCACTCTCATCCCAAGCATGTCTCCTAAGCGCAGCATGAGACAACAATGTACCTAGATCTCTCTAGGGATGTCTTATGTTGAGCTTTAGCCTCACCCATCTCCCATCCGCACTCTCATCACCACCATCTTCATTCATTTTACTTCCTTTCATTATGCCTAATGCCTCTTCTTCTCCCCACTGATGATCCTTCTCTCTTTGTCTTCTTCCCTAATACACTCATTGTGTCTGCTCTCGTGAATCCTCCTCAGACTTTTTGTAGGCTAAATGGATCCTTTATGCTTGCTCAAACATTGGGAGCATCCTATTGTCCATATCTTATCTTTATAACTATTGTATATAGCCGTTAAAAGATAGTCCATGTCTTGTCTTCTTAGCCATTGTATATAGTGAGGTAGCACTTTTTACTAATAAATCTTGTCATAAGGTTGGCTAATCTAGGATTTCACCTATCTCTAGTTTGTAATTGATTGTACACCATGAAAATAAAGGTATTTCTTCATCAAACAGATATTAATTGACATAGATCAATGCTTCCAAGCACAAACACCTAGATGATCGATTCAAATCCTAATCCAAATGATGATTTGACAATGAAAACTTATGATCCTTGATCTCACAATGACCTTACCTTTATCAGGATAAAATGAACAATCAAATATTAAATGGATGAAATTCTACTTGAAATGTGAATTTAAAAAACAAGTGCAATTCATTTCTCAAAATGTTTACTTGATTGATGAAATCATGTCTTTTTAGCAAAATCGATGAAGTCTTGGACCAGAGAAGCGATGATAAAAGAATAATATTTAATTGATTTCTGCATGAGTGTCTTAAGATCAAGGTTTTAAAATATGTGGCATTCATCTAATGACATGATCATCAAAGAATCATCAAGGATATGTACATATGGTGAAACCAAGTTCTTTGTTTGTTTACGCAATAGGATACCTTGGATATTTTGATGTTCTATATCATAATGCCAAAATCCACTTGCAACATTGAATCTGATTAAATTGGTATTCAAAGTCTCATGATTGAATCTAACCAGTGAAATTTATACTAGCTTTAGGCACGCAACATGGAAGGAAAAGGTATTCATATCATCATGGTTGACCCAATGATGATTGTACTAATTTCAAGTCATAAAATGCTCGATGATGACAATAAGCATCCAAATTCTGAATAGTGAGAGCTAGTTGCATCCATGTTGTATTAATTGCATCTTAGCTTGCTTTTATATTATAATCACAGTCTTGATCGACATGATCATAAAACATCAATGATCATAGATGGACAACGTGCTTGCTACTTTGATCTCATTGGAAATATCAAGGACATTATTTGTTGCTTTTTAGACTGCTACCCCTTATGACATAATTGTTGATCATTGAAAGAATTTATCTGATGGCTTACTAGTCCCCATTCATCGAAGAATACTTTAGAAACTTTTTTTAACAAAAGTACATAGTTCTTTATCTGACAATCCACTGTCAAATCCCTTGACATCATGTTCATCCTCACTGCTTTCAATCCCTTCAAAGATTGGTGCTCAGTCTCATTATTTGTTGATTTTCTATCCAATCACATATCAATCAGTCCAATCATCTAATTGATCTTCTAACTCCAATCAAGTTTATCCTATCATAAATTTACTCATCTTGCGCGCATCAAATTTCCTAACTCTAGATCTTGAGGAAGGAAAATCAACTTTTTTTGTCTCTCTAGATCATGAGAGTGAAATATCAACCTACCCATCCCATCAGATTGACATCAACATCAACCAAGTAATTTTGACTGACATCAAACAGTATCAAAACATCATCAACTTGCCTGGAGCATCAACAATATTTTCTCAATCACATCTTTCCTCAACAAATTCTTTCATGATCAGGGCATTTTCATATTGATTTTATCAGGAAACAAATCAAAATTTTCCAATCTCCACCACACCATCCACAAACATTTTGATTCATTATGTGAGGGGGCATACACTTGGATCATCGTCGACATAATCAACTCAGTGGCACAATCATTTAACATAAAAAATTTCTTTCATCAGTGGGACATCAAAATCGGCAAATTAGATTAAAACAGGCATCACATCAAAGATCTATCATCAAAATTACCATCGAGACTATAAATCAATCAAGATTTCATTAGAGAATATGCATATATCATCAAAATCAACATTGATCATCAAAATTAGGAAACTGCATCAGGACATCAAACATTCTTTGAACCAATGCACTTCACCCATTAATTCAAAGAGGGGAAAATGTAATCACCCAAAATTGGGCTAATAGAACCTAAGGCCCTATTTTTCATAATTCAGAGTAATCTCCTAATTATGCTAATTTGATTCTTGATTATTAACATAATTCAATAAATTTGGTAAAATCAATAAAATTCCAAAATCAAGTTGTAGACACCTAAAATCCACTTTTTAATCTAAATTATTTTTAGTTAACAAAAGTCTTGATGACATCATCATTCTTTATCTAATTAATTAATTAATTATTATTGTTATTATCCCCTCCCCCTTTAATTAAATCTATTTAATTAAAGAATCATGACCAAAAGTATTTAAATCAATTTTGAATACTTTCCCTCCTTAAATGTATTAAAATCATTTAATACATATTCCCCTCCAAATCCTAGTTAAATAGATCAAATATTTATTTAATATTCCTCCAAAACTCTAGACTCTTCTAGAAAGTTCTAAATCACTTAGACTCTAAACTCCAACCCTTCATCCTTATCCCAACTTTGAGCCTAACTCTCACCTAACCCATCCTTCTAACCCACCTCAACCATTAAAGTCAAACAATTCATTCTTTAATCATAGTTGGTTTAATGAGGAAACCTTTAAAGTCTTCCTTCTCCTTCTAAATACAGACTCACATGAGAAAGAAGATACTTTGCCCAAATTTATCAAACTCTACAAACTCAGATTTTGACTTTGGGGTTACTTTTGAAAGTTCTTTAATGAGTCTTGGGCCACCTAATGACCAAAATTTAACCCCTAACCCTAAGTATACCAAGTAGGGAAGTTAAATTTGACCCTAACTTTTCTCTAGAAGCCTCCTAACCCCTCCAAAATCTCACTTAAAGTTAACCTACGAATTCATCTAACCTTAACCCATTTAGAAACTTCCTAAATCTTAGATAAGCTTTGTAGTAGGTTTCATTTTAATATTAAAAGTGGATCCACCCACCCACTTTGAATTAAATAATCACAAGGAGATAATCTCAGCCCTTGATCTTCATGCAATCCTGACAGTTGATTCTCCTAAATATCTTATAAATTGAGCCTCTTCCCTTCACAAATCATCCACTTTAATTTCATTGTTATGTTACCCATATGAGAGCCAAAAGCATCAATTACAACTTTATAATGGTGGATTTTCCACTCATTCATTGAAGCTTGAATCATCTTGAGCACACATCCAACCCATTTGGACAAATCCACACATCAAAGGGGGAGTTTGCTTAGTTTAACAAAATTGCATCCAAGCTATTAAGAATCTGAGCTAGAAAGGCATTTTAGGCATAATTAAGCATAGTTTCTTTGAAATAGGCTTTATTTGTGAAATCTTTTATCATTTTTCTCATTTTAGAGCTATCACTAATGGACATTTGCTGAGAGCTTTGCATTAGCATATCTAAATACAGAGCTATATGATGTTTCTTATCATTATTTATATTAAAATAGCTTATTTAATTGTTATATTTTAGCTTGATCTGATCTAAATAGTGATAAACTAATCTTATACAGGTACTCTAGTACACAATGGGCTTATGTTTAAATGAAATAAACAAGTTATGAACATTTACCTTGGTGTATTAAAAGGAACGTAGACTAGTAAATCTCATAATTCAATGAATACCTTATGAATATAAGTATATTGGATAATGTTGCTTTAGTAGTGATATTAGGGAACCTGTGAGGACTTATGTTGAATATATATTGTATTCAAGGCTATAAACAAATGCATAATTTATGCTTTATAAATATGAAGTAATGATGTGTATTATTCTAGTTTACAAAAAATAAGTCTACTTGCATCTTTTAGAGGTTTTGTGTTTTGTCCTCTTGGGTTCCCTACCGAGGTGTGACATTTAGAGACCATGACATGAGTTAGAAATGAGAGTGTAATAATTTTCCTAAGGAAAAGAATAAAATGCCAAGATCTAGAAGCTCAAGAGTTAGCAGAAGAGAGATAGGAAAAATGATCAAATAATTGATTATATCCAATTGAATTGAATACAAAGTAGGAGTGCCTAAATATATAGGAAATGCAATAAGACTACATGATAAGGAGATGATAAGCTATCAACCACACTAGGTGAAATCACATGTCCACCAAAGGTAGATCATCCTCCATTGTACATCAAAGTATGTGAAACAATGAGAGGATGATAAGATGATAAGAGCACTAAAGGTGAATCTCACACACAAAGAGGTATCAGATGACAACTATCACCATCTAAAGTAGAATTTCTCCTAACCATGTGCTAAAATGAAATTCAAACTCCTAGGTGTTTCAATGACAACTAATATGAAAATGTATTATCCTAAGTAAACTTAAGTAAAATGTAATTAGTAAATACTTAATTACGCCAACACCCCTGCTTGGATAAACAATGGTATTAGAAACCCATAGCATTGGACTACTTATTTTAGGATTGGACACCCTAAATAGTTGCTAACTAGATCATTCAGTCTCATTTAGTTATTGACCAGGGACATAAACTTGGAATGGCATTCACAAAGTATATGCTTCAAACCCTCTTGATTTTCATGACTAAACTGTGGAATTCAAATACATTGAGCTGCATGAAATCTATAATAATACCATCAACTAAATTATTCTAGAAAAGCAAGTAATCATGAATAAGAATTACTCTAACTGCCTATGTTGCAGGGACAGTCTACTAGTTCTGTTACTAGTGGTTGTAGGAACAACAAAGTTCTACTTTACTCCTAAGTAAATAGAAAATGATTCCTACTCTAACTAAGAAATTCACTCACCAAGTGGTCCCCCTTGGATGAGTGATTAGAAACACAATTAAGATGGAAAGATTGAACTCAAATTGTGCATTCTATTCATTCATGGAAAATGAGTACACTTGGATTGAAATAACTACAATAGTTCTATTTAGAAAATTGACTAACTATCAATAGTTACAATAGTCATCTAAAGGAAAACTACAACTACTCCCTAAATCTAGGATCTCTCCATAAATGAGGATCATTACAGATTCATAAAGTCATATAACAAAAATATCATTAATCAAGAATAAGTCCTTCCAGAATATAGCATGTTGAGGGTACTAGATCCGTGTGTTACATGTAACAGGAAATGATATTGACTTGCCCCGCTTGCAAAGATCTTGCAACAATGACTGGCTTTGACTTCTTCAACACCTCAATCCTGATCCTTCAATACACCATGATTAATACCTGTAAAATGATAAATGCACACACAACCTTCGATACATATATATTCTTATCATTAATACTAAGAAGAAAGTGTTAAGATCTAATTAATACTCCTGCAAGACATATGGCTACAAGAAAGAAACTACCAAAAAACATAGCATAGGTAATGGAACATTCATTAGCATATATAACCATTGTATTCTACCATTTCTATCTATTAGTTTCAAGAAAATATACCATGTCCTTTTATCACCCACATTCCTACTTCATGTCTTTACACATATAAAAACCATAAGTTTATGTGTCTGTTTGCAAGTAAACTGCTTAAAAGGAAATAAAAAGTATTTAGAAAGATGGCCTTTTAAGAGGCTCATCATTCCCCCAAACTGCTCTATTGCTGGTCCCCAGCAATCATGAAGTTTTGGATTTTGGACTTCACTCTCAAATTACTGGTTGTCTTCTCTCCAGGCTCATCATTAACATAATTAAAGTATCCATGGTTCTCTCAGAGTCTTTCCCATCACTGTACTTCTTGAGCCATATCATGATCTGCAATATTTTCATTCATTGCCAGCAGTGGTTGCAAGAGAACAGGAGGTTGAAATCTTAATGGAAACTAGTAATTAAGCATGATCCTGCCTAACATGATATACCATGGAACTCTTCTAGTAGCAAGGACTAGATTTTGCAAAGAGTGGGGTTCCCTAGCCTTCAGGTCATGTGACATTCTTATATATCTCTGCCTAGAAGCACTGATTGTTGTTGCAATATCATGAGTTGAATGTTGATTTCAATCTACATAAGCTTGTTCTCTAATTGGGTACACTTTATTAGCTCCACTTGGGTTCACTGTAACAAAAAGCCAATAAAGAAATGTTCGCCTGGAATGTTGAACCTCAGGTCTCATGAGCAAGGGAGTTATCATCTCACTATTCCTATAAGGTGAAGCTTGATGCTCCCTTCTTATCTCATTTTTCATCCAGGACATTACTGCTCTTAGTTGAACATCTCCTACATAAAGGAGTGAATTCAAATCCCTATCATCTGGCACAACCAAGTTATGAAAATATAATTCACATAATAAATTCTTTAGGGACATTGGAGATGATTGAAATGCATCATAAAACTCATGAGGTGTTGAAACATAGGGATTTAGCCCTTCAAAAATTCTTTTCAATTTGAAATGAATGAACTGTTCCTTTAGGAATAGAGCATACACTGGAGATGGTGATCTACATGCCATGACTTCTGGAATCAACCTTGTGATTTGATCAATCTTTCTCTTCAAAAACTCAATCTGATATGTTTTATGTTCTAATTGATGAGCTTTCTCATCAATAGTATGTTTCAACTTTTCCTTTTCTATTTTCCACTGTGCTCTTTCCCATAACAACCATTGAAATAAATTTAACCCTGCAGTTATTTATGTTTGAATATGGACCTCGAATCTAGCCATAGACCTCAACATGGTCATTGCTCAATGATCATATACAAGATGAACATGAATTGTCCACTTCACACACTCAATTGAATTGACTTGTCGCTTCCTATTTAGATGGGGTTTTGAATTACTCTTAGAATTGAGAGCCCAACAACCATAGACCAAGCTAAAATGCAGGATTTAAATGCTAAGAAAATGATTGTAGATGAAAGGAATTAAGCTAAAATGAGAATGCAATTGTAATCTAAGCATGAGAATGCAAATTAATCTAAGAAGCTTGAAATGAAATGAGAATTAAACTAAGAAGATGATAATCAAACTAGATTAAAGATGAGAGTGCAAGACTATACTAAGAAATTGAAACTATTCTAAATATGCAATGTGAAAGCTTAAGCAATATGAAAATGAGACAACAATTCACTATAATTTTGATACTCTAAGAATTTCCTCCTCAAATGAGGAATGAGAGTTTCATAATATAGAAGAGCCCGGGTGGAGACTGAAGAGTTTCTTGGAAAGAAACGATTGTCTCTTCATCTCCTTGGTGGGAGGTGAAACAATTTGGAGGAATTATTTAATTAAGTAAATGAATTATGGCCACATGGGTGGCTTTTAACATTATTTTGAATAATTAAATTCAAGTGGGGATAATCCATTTAAATAACCAAATAATATTTAATTCCTTTGATGTGTATTAGCTAAAAGGGGTGGAATTAATTTAATAAAAGCACTAGGACTTTTGTAATTAAATTAATTAATCATGTGGATTATTTAGCCAATAAATGCTCAATATTTAAGAATTTAAATATAGTGTATGATTAATGCAATTTTAGGGTTTTTTGCATTTGACACCAAGTCAAATAAAGTCAATTAGGAGACATAATTGTCTAGTACAATAGGATTTTGATAATGTAGAAATTTGAAGGAATGCACCAAAATTGATTAAGATTGCAAGGTGCCAATTTTGGGGTATTACATTTTGCCCCTCTTTGAATTGATGTGCGAGCAGCGTGTTGATTCAAAGAATAGTTTGTTGTGACGATTGATGAGATTTTAGGATTATCTCCAGAACAGAGCTTAACCCTCGGAAGTTGAGGTTAAGATGCCAAGACATCGATTAGATCGAGTTGCAGAAACATCTCCAAAATGAAGCTTGATTCTCCAAAGCCTAAGTTAGATTGTGAAGACTTCGGTCAGATTACCACTTGAGGAGGACTATCCCTAGAACGAGGCTCAGTCTTTGGGAGTCAGGATTAGATTGCCCCAATACCCATTGATTAAATGATAGCTAATGAAGATTCAAGACTATCTCTAGATTGAAGCTTAGTCCTTTGAGACTTGGGTTAGATTGCCTAGATAACAGTCAAAAGGAGTTTTCGAGAGCCATCTCCAGAATGAAGCTTGACTCCTAGGAATTAGGGTCAGATTGCCCCAATACCTAATGAGATTTCAAGAACCATCTCCAGAATGAAGTTTGATCCTTGAGGATCCGAGTTAGATTGCTCAGATACCTAAAAGATTGATGACAAGATCACAAGATGCAAGGCACAAAGATGCCCCTAGTGACGAGATGCCCTGAGCGATTAGGACTTTTATTTAGATCAGATTGATTTGAGATTGATTCGACAAGATTCAATGATGCAATCATCCTGCCCCCTCGGGAGAGAAATCAAAAGATGACACGTCATAAAGATGATTGACAGCAATAGGTTGTAGATAGAGATAAAATTGGAGATCCATAAGAACTCACAATAGATTACGAAGGAATCAATAAGCTCTAGAAGTGATTTGGAGAAATTTGGAGGTCCTATTAACCAGGTTTGACCATGGTTGACCATAATTGACTAGAGTTGGCTTTTGGTCAAAAAAGATGAATCCGAGAAAATGATGATGAGATGAGATTTTGGTGAGAAAAAGACACCAGAAGGTTGACTGCACAAGCATCTGATCGTGTTGGTCCCAAAAATTTAAAATGTGATTTTGAGCCATCTAGGAGTGTCAAATTTCAATTTCGATCACAAAAATGGATTCAGAGCTGTTGATTTAGCTAAGGGTGAAGTTTTCATGCAAAACAAAGCACTTTTGAAAATTAGGTCTAAAGTTATATAAGGCCCGGAGGGGTCATTTTCAATTCATTATTCACTTTTGTCTTTAGTGAATTTGAGAGCTCAGAGAAAAATTGAGAATGTGCCACTGCGATTACATCGATTTGAGTGCTCCCGACGACACAACCGACCACTAGAGTATGATGCACCTGTAAGTAGTCGATAAACTAGCTCGCATTTCAATTTTTTACTACTTTGTAGAGTAGCTTTACTTGATTTAGGTCAATTTAGGGCATGTTTAGAAGGTTTGCGTCAAATCTCGTGCGAAGGAATAGTTTCTACGTGTGGGCTTCGATCGCCTCTCATGCGAGGAAGTACCCAAAGAGGGCTTCCTCGCACGGGGCACCTCCGTGAGCTTGCACGAGGTGCATGATGATGTCATGTGAGACTTCATCCTCAGTGATGAACTCTCATGTGAACAGAGATATCATCTCGCGCGACAATGAAATCTCGCACAGGGGAATAGTTTTCGCGCGTGGGAATCTATTGCAACATTTGAGAGTCTTTGTCCAATTTTTCATAAAATCAACCAATTAGAGCATCCAAGAGTTGTGTTTAGGATAGATGTATAGCCCCACTTGTTGTTATTGCTTTAAAAAATATCATGATTGAGATACTGATCGAATGACGTCAGTTGCATTGTAGGTTGACCTCTCAGACATCATGTTCCGGTCTCATTGTCCAGTCATAGGGGAGCTAGTGCGGCATCTAGATGATGTAGAGGGTGCACACATCAATGGATTAGGTCTGTCATACTTGAGTGATATACATGTCATTCAGGTAAATCACAATTTACTATGAGCACTGGTTGAGCGTTTCCACTCGGAGATGAACACGTTCCACCTACCACAGGGAGAGATGACAATCACTCCTAGGGACATATATAGGATCTTACGAGTACCTTTTCACAGGCCTTGTGTGGAGTATGATGTGCATCTAAGAGCAGGCACTTTAGCACTGAGGGCCATATTTCAAGATGAGCTAGTGATGGGTTGGGCCATCTCGTGGGATGAGTTGATTGGCCAGTACAGAGCAGGTCACAGGTTGGCAGTTATATTAGTAGCATATCTGGGTTGCTATCTGATGTTGGATCGTGGACAACATGGTCAAGAGTGCGGTTGGGGATGCATGCTATAGAGGATGTTAGATCGGCCTCCAGTGAGATTTGGATGGGGCGAGTGCACGCTCACACAGATATATCATGAGCTGCATGAGATCATGTATCGGGGTGCCAAGAGCATGGCAGCAGGTGTGTTTGTTCTACAAATTTGGACGTAGGAGCATCTTCCAGTATGTAGGTCAATTTTCCATGATACTAGGCAGCTACTAGAGCCCTATCTATATAGGTATGCAGGGCCTATGACTCAGCCAGCACTGGGTAAGATAGAGCAGTGGTGAGGTCAGCTAGATGACATGATAGCAGTGATTTGGTAGCCATAGGCAGTGACAGAGGTATGGGATGACACCCGACATGAGCTCCCACACATGTTCTTTTCACATCCTTTGATAGGGCATACCATTAGCATTATTGAGTGCTTCCCACTTACACAGGTTCTAAGGTAGTTTGAGAGGCCTCAAGACGTCTCCCAGGAGTATTGTACATATGCTCGCTTTGTTGATGAGGTGAAGAAGGGTTTGCAGTAGAGGTTAGACTAGGGCAGATGTATGATCAATGCACGGATAGCGTCAGCCCGGTGGGACTACATGGCAGTAGTTACAGATGTAGGTGTGACAATAGCCTATTAGGCATATATATTAGCACATCCCTATCTGAGATTCACAGATCTTGTTGGCATGGGCCAGCGGGTACAACAAGTTGTGCAGCCTGCACAACTACAATAGGTATAGCAGCAGCAGATGCCTTGACAGAGGACCAGGCAGGTGAACATTCCTGCTAGACCGATGGGAAAAGATTTAGGTGTAGTCCTAGTGATACATAGGGCAGATCCACCAGGCAGAGGACTGAGGATTACTCACAGTAGCAGCCTCCTCACAAGGAGGCACAGGTTGATGACACAGATAGGCAGGATCAGGCTGCACAAGGCCCACCCGCTGGAGGTCAGGTCGGACAGCTATAGGAGGCTCTGTAGAAGATTCAAGAGAGGGTCTGATTGGTGCAGAGAGAGAGAGAGATTACTTACATACACGGGTCATCATGCAAGAGACTCGAGTGGTAGAGTGAGATCGAGAGATTAGAGAGTTGCAGGAGACATTGGCTAGGGCTCAACTAGAGGCCTGATATGAGGCTGCATAGGTAGCATATTACTATGCAACATATGTCGGTGTAGTGCTAGATTTAGCGGAGTAGGTTCCGCTATACTCATAGTATGTTGGGGCACGGGCACCACTGCAGGGACCACCACCTCAACCTCCACCAGGTGGTGATGGGCAGAGTTAGATCTAGGACATATGATGATACATTGTAGCCCATTTTTGATAGATTGTGCTCGAGTAGCACCATTGTTTTGTTGTACACTGATATGTGATCGATATATATATATATATATATATATATATATATATATATATATATATATATATATATATATATATATATGAGCTCAACTTTTGGCATCATTGTACTTATGTATATATTGCTTTAGATTTGTTTATGCCTTATGAGATGTTTCCTATATGAGTAGATAAGTAGATATGAGATCCACCTGATTCCTTTATGTATATGCAAATGAATATGCACATGTTTTATTTTATATATGAGTATGCAATGTGAAATGCAATGATAGATGAATGATGTGTATGATTTGATTTATGCTTATGGTGGATGTGTTAGCACTTAAACCTACAGATGATTGAAAAGATTCAGAAAACTTTTGAAATCAAGACTCATGTAGTCCCAACAGCTGCATCTAGCATAATCCAAATGCTAAGGTACTATGGTTTTGAACCTTCTTCACTTTGAGTGTAAAACTCGGGTGGGTTTACCTCTTTCAAAAGCTTCTAAAAAGCATTAAAATATTGATCTATGTATTTGACATAGATATTTCAACTCAGAAATATGCAATAAAAGTAAATTGAAAACATTATTTGAGTTTTTGGTGGTAGATGTATGCACCCTAAAATGGTCACCTAGACTTTGGGCCCCCAGTCAGCAATTTATCAATTTCCTAAATCAGCATTTACAGCTTAATATCAATTTCCTTGATCAAATCCTAATTCTATCATTTATTCGATTATTTTCTATGGATTAACTATTTTATCCTAAGTCTTTATTTAATTAAAAGGAATATTTCCTCCCCTTTTATTAAATAAAAAGTCCCCACTTTTCCTCCTATCCTAAGTTGCACAAATAAAGCATTATTCTTATTTTATAAAAAGAAGAAAAGCACTTTTTGTCTCATATGGACACAAAAGTCAACTCCTATTTTCTCATTGGAGGATATTTGTGCACATGGATTGCTCCTCTTTCAAGCCCCACCCTTGATTAAATCTTTTTCCTCTTAATCTCCATCATCTGTTGATTCTCATTTCCTATAAAAGAAGAGCTCTCTTCCTCATTTTCATATGCATCTTTGAATACTAATATTATGCTGCAGGTTTTCTAGGTCACTTTGGAGCTTTGGAGATTTGGAGCATTCTTAGCTTTTACATTTACATGCTATTTTAGTTTCATTTCTTGCATAGTAGTTTCATTATCATGGCATTCATAGCTTAGTTTCCTTTATGCTATAGATTAGTTCACATAGCTTAATAGGGAGGATTTTAATGCTTGCATCTTTCATTTTCATAGCTTAGCTTGTATATTCATCTTAATCTAGTTGCATTGCATTGCATTTCATTTGATTCTTGGGGATATTGGCATTCTTGCCCTTGTCTTCATTTGAATCTCTCATTGTGTGGTTGACTAGCAAGGTCATAAGCTTAATAGCTCTAGCTAAGAGCAATTTTAATATCCTTGCAACTCCATGCATAGAGAGCTCTAAGTCACTTTATCAAGGTTTCCCATTCATGGATTCCCTTGGATATAATGACTTAGAGAAGTGCACCATTTGAGTGTGTACAGTAGATACAAGCAAATCAAGCAATAACCAATGCCTTATTCATTGGGCATCAGAGTATAACCCTACATCAACTGAATCCTACTAAGACAAACATACTAAGAACTTGAATGAAATGCCTGACATTCCATTTTTCTAATCACTATCCCTATCATCAAATTCATATACAGATAATTGATTCTCAGACGCCTCCTATAAGAATTATTCTTTCCTTGAAAGAACTTAAGCTCAACCCCTATGTTTACCTTATAAACAATGCATTAAAAAGCCTTACAGTTTAACACATAAAAGAACCAAAGAATCCATACATGAAGACAACCATAAAAATAGTAACGAAGTTCCTATATTTTTGTATTAATAAATCAACTGCATCAGTACAATTTGATAGTGATTTCTTAGAAAATAAGGTCCTATATTCAAAACTTTCTTTACATAGTATAACTGACCACCCCTTACAAAAGAAACAAAATTGCTATATACACTACTAGCCATCTTGGAATCCTCAAGAGGATGCAACAAGCTTCAGATGGCTAGGAAAATGACTTGCACTACAGACAAAAAGGTACAAATATAATGACAAAGACTGGAGAAAATAGAAATTAGTTCCCAACAACTCGAATTTTCACAGGTGGCACCTTTGTCTAAGGATATTTCAGAGCAGTTACTTGATTTATTGCATGAATGATGACCACCAATACAGGCTAACCTACATCATCCTTTTTTTGATACATGCTCTCCCTAGAATTTTGGATCAGGTGCCATGTGTACTTCTGCAGGTCTTGCAATAACTCGATTTGCATATCCTACTAGGAACTCGTGATACTCCTAACATCTGCAACAAACTTGGCACATTCATTTTCAACTTTTATCAAGTTATCAATTATATTGTTGCATCCATCCAATTCCAATGCACCATCTCCACCAAGGAAGTCCTCTTGTCGAATCATCAGCTGGCCCATGCCTGATTTCCACTCATCTACATTTACTGCACTTCTATCATCATTATAAACTGAGGGCATTTGCTATAATCTTTGCCAAACATGGCCAACTTGGCCTTTATTTGATTAGACTTCCGCTTGAAAAATTTAGAGGGAGTACTAACTGATCCTATCTTTCAAACACTTCAGTAACTACCTTTGGGATATCGGGCCTATGAGGTTGCAGGGCATCAAGCTTCTCAAACAGAGGACTTCTTCCAGACCATACCTTGTAAAGTGGCTCTAAAGTAGCCAATGCCTCATTTACCTTTTCATTTATCTTGGGAAACATACACACTGATTGATGGACTGAGTCCATCTTCTCCTTTATTTTATCAAACCTGTGTGCAACAACATCTGTCATGATTTTCAAAGCTACCTCAAGCCTTATCTTCTCCACATCCTCAGAGGGCTTATCAGGGATATTTGCCACTTGTTTAGGAGGGGCTTCAATTTGCAGTACAGGAGGAGTGATTTCCTTTGAGGCTTCTTCAAGATTAGCTTTCAAGTCATTTAGTTCATCCTCCATTTGTTTAATCTTTACTAGCTTCAAATCCCTATCCTTGGCTATCCTAGCTGAATTTTCAAATAATTTATCATATCTTTCTGACAATTGGGCTGTCTTTGCCTCATTTATGTGAGCAAAATGAGTCACAGCTTTTGACACCTCAAGATTAGTTTTATTTTGCACTGTCCATATGATTTTATCTCCCTCCATCTTGTCTTCTATGCTCAAAAAAGAAGGCGTCTGGGTTTTAGGAGCAAGAGACCACATTACAACTGCTTGAGATTTGGGGTCGTACCCACTTCCCCTTATCATATCACTAATGTGTACGGCACATGACAGGCTTCCCTCTGGTTGTTTCCTGATCCGGTCTATGATGAAGGCTAAGGTTAAGTCCCATCTAGGGGTTAGAAGCATCCCACTTGCCTTTACCATTTCTCTGGCCTCTTCAACAGTAATCTTATCAAGGCTTGGGTCATATGATGTGAGAGCTCGCATGGTTTCTTCACTTGGCTCCATTCCCTCAGAAAGACCCTTTGCAACCTCCTAAGATTTTCTCCAGATGAGGAAATTCCTAAATTCATTACTCTTGATGAATTGGTCATCACTTAAAAATTCCTCTTGATACAATTCTCTGACATCCTGCCCTAACCATAAAGACATTTCCTCATTTACCTCATCAGTTTCCACTTCCTTACCCTTCCTTATTGTTTTCCTCAATTGGTGATGGTAGGCATGGTCACCAGGTACCAGAATAGAAGCTCTATCAACCATATTATTCTATTTTCCCCCCTTTGAAGGATCACCTAACTCAAGTTTCTACTTTTTCAATGGTGCCTCTGAGGTGTCTACTGCTTTTGGTTGATCTTGAGTCAGATCAATAACTGGTGCATCTTCAGCTTGGGGTGGACTATTACCTTCTTGTGATTCATCAGAGAATTCCTCATAATCTGAAGAGGAATAACTCTTCCTCTTAGGCTGCTTCTCTTCTATCATCCCCTCCAATTGATTGGACAATGTATCATACATCTCAATCATCTTATCCATTCCCATAAGATAAGAGAGATCAAGAAAGAATCCTTCAAAAGCAATGTTGGCTCTTTTCAGTTGGGTCGCCAAGTCTAACAAGTCAAAGTACCTTTCCATCTTTCTCTTGCCTCATCCTTCTCCAAGATGTTTTTGATTACATCTTCCTCATCTAGGCCCTCATGTTCCCTTATGACACCAATGCTTGGAATCAATGTCATTCTAGCAATTTTGATGAAATCCTCGGGGTCAACATATCTGTAGGTAGCAGAGATCATTTTGAAATGGTTAAGCTAGGTATTGAGCTATGGGTAAGCTCTCTTTCCAATCAGGAAACCACCTATCCTAAACTGCCTCAGTGTGAATGTGCCCTTTCTATGGGAAGCTAGATGTTCTTTATCTATCCAAATCAATTGCTAGATAAACTTTAAATAAGAAACCCTTGGTGGAACAAATCTTGGAAACAAAAGTGGGGGTTGGGGGAAACCATACACTCTAAGAACTATGAAATTTTCCCCATGGTAAAACTCACCCCAATTATGGTTTCCATCCCACTTATCCTCAAATTGAACTGGTCTCAGGAGCTTCAAAACCTTGGTTGGTAATCTTGTTGCATTGACTCCTAGCAACCTTGGAATTGGGAACACAAAATAGTTTTAAAAAACATAGAAGTCACACTCATTTGAAGTATAATTCCACACTCTCAACCACAATTGCACTGGATTGTAACGGCCTTGAAAAGTGGTCTTAAGCTTCAACATATTTTGATCTAGACTATTGACATTTTAATATAAAATCAAATGCATTAAGAGGGAATAATGCATGAACCTAACAGGTCTCTTATTTTCTTTAATGGACATCAGATCCTCATGCATCCTATCAATTACATACTAAATGTAATCATAATCAGTGTTAACTAGGGGGTTTTGAATATCCAAAATCATCATTAATCTACTAGCAGACAATTTTTCTTCATCTCCATCCATTCCTAAAACTCTACACAACCCATAGCATGTCTACTTTATGTAAAAATGGAGGGACTTGAATTGATAGGGAGCATTCATATTGGCCAAGAGGGGAGCTATGTACTTATCTTGTTTGGGTATATACCTAACCATCTGGCTTTTCATTGATCCCTATATGACTTGCATATTTTTCTCTTTGCTTTTTTAGGTCTATCTTAGTTGAGGAGGAAGCATAAGAATCAAAAGCTTTCATGAATGAGCCCCTATCTAGAGTAACCAATGCAGACTGATCCTCTCTCCTAATTGTCTTTGAAATAGGATCATACAACCTAGCCAGTCCAATAATCAAATCTACATCTAGGAAGACATCAGGCACAATTAGCTTTCCTAATCCCAAAACCCAACCATTACAAATTGGTGTGACCTTACTTCTATTATTGTAAAAGTAGGTGAAAAGAGTGTAACCTGTGCATGATGGAGTGATAGGATCCCTACAATACTCCATAACATCTTCAAAATATTCATCAGAAGCTTTCTTGTTCTGGTTTGAGCCTGGAAGCAACTTAAGAAATTCATCTGAATAATTCAGTTTTCCTTTATCCTCGCCACCTTTCTATTAGAAAGTAGAGTCCACCAAGATAACTGAGAGGGGGGGTGAATCAGTTATCTGATAATTATAACTTTTATCAACTTCAACATCATTTAACCATGTAAGCAATATAATTACTAACCATAGAAAGATATTCATACACAATAACACAATGACACAAGATATGTTGACTAGGGAACCTCTTGATCAAAGAGTAAACCCCAGTGGGAATTATGCCCACAAAAGATGCACTAATATGAATATTCCTTGTGAAAGGATGGAATCTTTTAGGAGTCTTATGAAATACATTTAGTACATATGAATCCTGGTTAGGAGATTTTGAATCCCTGTTAAAAGATTCTAACCCTGTTAAGAGTTATGGAAGACAGAAGGACCCATTGCCCAAACAACTTCAATGGAAAGATCACTGAACACACTATCCAACTAACCTTAAGATTATTCAATAGAATAATATGAAATATGTTACCTCCTTCACTGTGCCAAACCGCACTCACTGCTACACCAGATCTCAATTTCAGATCTTTGTACTTCGCATGTCTTCCTTCACAATTTCGCTTTCACAACTGCATTGGCTCTCTTCTTCACTTCATGCATACATTCACATTCAACCATAATAAATTAATTTCTTTTTCCATATCTAAAACAAGGAAAAACATTCCTTCCTTTATACCACACTCAAATAATTACAAATGAGTTGGCACACAATTACAAAATAAAAGTTTCCACACGCTACATCAAAATTACACAAAATTGTTGGCTTCCAAATACAATAATTCTCCAATCATGTGACCTCAAAGTTTGTGCTATCATCCACATCACTATCAATGTGTCTCTAGCTTCCTTTTAACTATGCAAAACTAGATTCCATCCCAATTAAGAGATATCATTCGATTTCCACAAACCGCTACTCAGGAACACTGCCTGAATACTGCTTCCACCAAAATGCTCATAACTTCCATGAATAAATGAATTAATGTCTACGCTCTTAACCATAAACATATAACATATCAAAGAGTATATCCTCAACATTGCATAGCTCCAACTACAATATCACACATGCGCTAATCAAAACACTATCTGCTTCTCTGCGAGTCTCCAGAAGATCACTCTGTTGACATCAATGACAATAATAGTCATGAATGAAACAACAACTGCTACAGAATAATTGCCAAGCATTCATTCCTAAAAATCTCCCCCATTGGCATTGATGGAAACATAGATGAAAAACATCCAATGTTCCAAAAATCCAATACTGCAACACTGCTACATCAATCAAATCAAATCTTGCTTCATTTTCCTATTCAGTTCTCTCCAACAGATGGTACAAATGGTTTTTCATGTACACTTCTCCCCCATTGACATCAATGACAGAAGTTTCATCATTATGTCAACAACAACTCCAATGTCAAAAGACACTATTTAGAAAATACATTCACAAGAGTCCTCATGACTCAGCTCAGATACACATACTCCCCCATAGAGGAAGTACCAACATCCAGTCCAGAAGAAAAATAAGGCTTATATACCACTGGACGGATGCAACCAACTGCATCATTACTTGAAAGTAGGCTGGGGCATAACCCCAAGCATACCTCTCAGATGCTCAAATGTATCCTTAGGCAAAGGCTTTTTAAATATATCTGCTATCTGCTCCTTTGTGCTTATGTACTCCAATCTGACTTCTTTCTTAGCAACTTTCTCTCTTACAACATGATACTTGATCTCTATATGCTTTGTCTTAGAATGTAATACAGGATTCTTAGACACACTAACTGTGCTGGTGTTGTCACAATGTATGACAATAGGCTCAACAAACTTTATTCCAATATACTTCAGCATTTGCTTCATCCAAATTATCTGGTTACAATTGTATGTTGCTGCTATATACTTTTCTTTTGTTGTGCTCTGTGAGATACAATTCTGCTTCTTGCTTTGCCAAGAAACCAATCTTCCTCCAAGGAAAAATGCTCCACCACTGGTGCTTTTCTTATCATTAACACTGCCTCCCCAATCAGTATCTGTATATGCACATAGGGTAAAATCATCAAATTTTTCATACCACAATCCATAGTCCATTGTGCCTCTTAGATATCTTAGTATCCTATTTACTACTGCATAATGTGATTCTATAGGTTCAGCTTGAAATCTTGCTACAATTCTAACTGAATGTGCTATATCAGGTCTTGTATGTGTCAAATACTACAATCCTCCAATCATAGATCTATATTTCTTTTGTTCAAGTGTAGGTGTTTCATCTGTGCTAGATAGTTTATGTCTAGTTACCATAGGCGTTCCAACTGGTTTACAGTTCTCCATTCCAAATCTTTTCAACAAATCATTTAGGTACTTTGTCTGACTTACAAAAATACCATTTTGTTCAGGTGTTCTAGGGGCTGAAAACTGTCTCTTAATGCCATTCACTTCACAAAAGGTGTTAGACTCTCTAGAAGTAAATTCTCCACCTCTATCAGACCTCGAACATTTAATCTTCATTCCAGATTCATTCTCAACTTTATTCTTAATGATCTTAAACTTATCAAATGCTTCAAACTTTTCTTTAAGAAATGCAATCCACATCATTCTTGTAAAATCATCAACAAGAATCATAAAATACTTTTCTCCATATAATCCTCTAGTCCTGGTAGAACCGCTCAAGTCTATATGAACAATCTCCAACTTCTCTTTAGATGTGAACTTCTTACTAGGAAATGAACTTATCTTTTGCTTAGCCATCACACATTCCTTGCAAATCATGTTAGTAGGCTTCATAATTTTAGGCAAATCCCTTACTACAAGTGTAGTACTTACTTTCACAATTATCAAAATTTATGTGACAAAACCTTCTATGTCATAACCAACTATCATCAATCTTAGTAATCAAACATGTCATCTTAGTAGGATTCAACTGAAATACATTACCTCTGGTGCTAGATCTAGTTCCAATCAGATTTTCATCTTTATCCTTTATCACACAAGTTTTCTCAGTAAACCAAACTTGATATCCCTTATCAACTAATTGTCCAACACTCAAAAGATTATGTTTCAAACCATCCACAAAGTAAACATCATCAGTATTAGTCTTTCCATCAAGAGTAATAGATCCTATACCTTTAATCAAACAAGGTGCATTGTTTCCAACTCTCACAACTCCTCCATCATAATTGTTAAACTTTATGAACTTTTTCATATCTCCAGTCATATGATGTGAACAACCACTATCTATAATCTAATCAACTTTCTTTTCAACTTGGGAAACTGAGGCTTTTTCTTCCTTATCATTAGTTTTAGGATTCTCTTCTTTAATTGCTACAAATCCTATGTCATCATTATTCTCAGTATCACTTTCACTTAGAGTTCTTTCAATACTAGCTTTAAGATCTTCATCATTAGCATAATAACATTCCTTAGATCTTCTAGGCTTGAAATTATTTCTGTGCTTCTTAACTCTCTTAGGACATTTAGATGCAAAATGACCATATTCTCGACAAGTCCAACATTTAAAAAATTTCTTACCGTCTGGTTCTCTCTTCACAAGCAAGGCAATACCTTCTTCAATCTTCCTATCTTCTTCATTTCTAGATCTGCTGTTGCCAACATAATCTCCACTCACACTGATGCTTCTTGACAAAGTAGGGCGCATACTAAGAGCACCAAATGTTGTCTCCATTCTAGGTAAGTCTCCTGATAACCTCAAGTTCATTTATGTTGCTTCCAATCTTCCAAGAAGAGTCTCTCTTGTAAAGTTCGCAGTACAAGGTATAACTTGTTCAATCATCTATGTTGTCTGCTTAAATACAGGAGTCAATGTCCTTAGAATTTTCCATATCACTTCATTCTCTATCTTTGTTCCTCCACAAGATTTTATCCTTGCAACAATTTCTGACATTCTACCAATATAGCTTCTAACATATTCATCTTCCATCATTCTAATATCTTCAAATGCACATATCCAATTATGTAATCTAACTCTCTTTACATGTTCATCACCTTCAAAAGTAGAGTGTAAAGCTTTCCAAATTTCATGAGATTTTTTCAAACATTTTACCTGACTGTACTCATTCTCTGGAAGGGCTGTCAAAAGTGCGTCTCTTGCAAGTATGTTACACATGAATAGATCTCTCTCATCACTAGAACATGTCTCAAGATTATCTTCTTCAATGATAGTCTTATCATTCTTTATAATCAACCAATAACCTGGTCCTAAACATAGTAGATGTGTCTTCATCTTCTCTTTCCAGTTGTCAAAATTTACTCCATCAAACTTAGGGCTTTCTTTCCTGAAATTTTCCATGGATCTCCTTAAGCTATTAAACTTCTCTTTCAAGGACCTGCTACTCTGATACCAATTGTTAGAAAGTAAAGTCCACCAAGATAACTAAGAGGGTGGGGGGGGTGAATCAGTTATCTAATAATTATAACTTTTATCAACTTCAACAACATTTAACCATGTAAGCAATATAATTACTAACCATAGAAATATATTCATACACAATAACACAATGACACAAGATATGTTGACTAGGGAACCTCTTGATCAGAGAGTAAACCCCGTTGGGAATGATGCCCACAAAAGATGCACTAATATGAATATTCCTTGTGAAAGGATGGACTCTGTTAGGAGTCTTATGAAATACATTCAGTACATATGAATCCCAGTTAGGAGATTTTGAATCCCTGTTAAAAGATTATAACCCTGTTAAGAGTTATGGAAGATAGAAGGACCCACTGCCCAAATAGCTTCAATAGCAAGATCACTGGACACATTGTCCAACTGACCTTAAGATTATTCAATAGAATAATATGAAATATTTTACCTCCTTCACTATGCCAAACTGCACTCACTGCTACACCAGATCTCAATTTCAGATCTTTTTACTTCGCATGTCTTCCTTCACAATTTCGCTTTCACAACTACATTGGCTCTCTTCTTCACTTCATGCATACATTCACATTCAACCATAATCAATTACTTCATTTTTCCATATCTACAACAAGGAAAAACATTCCTTTCTTTGTACCAGAGTCAAATAATTACGAATGAGTTGGCACACAATTACAAAATAAAAGTTTCCACATGCTACATCAAAATTACACAAAACTGTTAGCTTCCAAATACAATAATTCTCCACTCGTGCGACCTCAAAGTTTGCACTATCATCCACGTCACTATCAATGTGTCTCTAGCTTCCCTTTAACTACACAAAACTAGATTCCATCCCGATTAAGAGATATCATTCAATTTCCACAAACCACTACTCAGGAACACTGCCTGAATACTACTTCCACCAAAATTCTCATTACTTCCATGAATAAATGAATTATTGTCTATGCTCTTAACCATAAACATATAACATATCAAAGCGTATATCCTCAACATCACATAGCTCCAACTACAATATCACACGTGCGCTAATCAAACCATTATTTTCTTCTCTGTGAGTCTCTAGAAGATCACTGTGTTGACATCAATGACAATCATAGTAATGAATGAAACAACAACTGCTACAAAATGACTGCCAAGCATTCATTCCTAACACTTTCACCTTCGCTTCACCACTGGAGGAAGCCATGCTTAATTTTAATTGACTCATATTTATTGTATGATTGCTTCTCGGCTCTGCAAGCTCAACTCAATTTACACTTCTACAGTTGCTCAAGATACCACAATTCTTCTCAAATGACCTCGAACACAAAAAAAAATGAGGCTCGGCCTATTTATCACTGAAAATTGAATGCGTACAGTTGCCAATATCATTGCAAATCTATCTCAAAACACTTCTGCATTCAATTCTGCATCTTATCAATTTCAAACCGAGGCTAGCCGTGGTGTGGATGTTGAAAGGTTGATTTTAAAACTCATAAATAAAGCGCAAAAGCAATGATTAGGGATTTTTGGCTTTAAAACCCTCATTAATTGATAAAAAACCTCATTAAAATCTAATTGGATGTAATTCTACCCTTTTTCCATCTTGGCAATGTACTTTTCCACATAGGCAATGACTCTTAACCTTTCACTAATGAAATCTTAACCTGACTTAATTCAGAGATTAAGCGAACACTGCATTCAAGCCCATGCACTTGAAATCTTTACCACTGTCAAAACTGGAGATTCAGCAACAATGAAATCTCTTAATCTTGAAATGTCTAGCTTAACTCATGACTTATTACAAGATTCGGTGAACAAGGTAATCTCATAATCTCTAATGAAAATATTTAACCTTGAGTTCATTATGAGATTGTGAGACCAAAGGTATTCGCCAATTCGCTGAAAGTTTTCCTTAACTTGTCTTTTAATCAGAGATTGAGCGTTGGGCATAGATCTTGGGAATAATCAAGGGTTATCACTGAGTTGCCAGAACTTTTAAACTTAGGGCACATAATCACGAGATTCAATGAACACTACATTCGCTGGATCTCCCAAAATTTGAAACATTAACATTATCATTATGAGATTAAGCAATTGTAGGAAACACACCGCTAACTTTTCTTTGTTCACCAAATCATTGAAAGACTTTGAATTTCACTAAATGATCATGAGATTGCATGAACGCTCATTTCGCTAGGTCACAAAATGATTTGGAGATTAGCCAACTTTTCCTGAGATGCAATGAAATAAGAAAATTTTAACCTGCACCAAATTACTTTATCAGAGCCGCCAAACTTAGTGAGCATGAAAATAAGACCTAGTCATTGAATCGCCAAATGAATTGTTGTAGGGCCCAATCCTTGTGAGATTAAAACAATGTCGTTGATCCCAGAGATGATCGATGGTCCTCGCTGAATCGCTAGAAGATTTTAAACTTAGCCGCCCGATTCGGAGAATAGGAGATAGCTGCCACGCCGAGTCGCCAGATGTTAAAGTGAAACTGCCAAGAATCAAACAAATAAGAGAACACACATTCACTGATTCACTGAATAAAAACTTAACTATGACCAAACTTAGAGATTAAGTGACCAACACAATAGTTTAGCAAGGTTTCAACACATTCACTAGTTCACTGAATAATCAAGACATATGAAACATTCTTAGGCAATTCAGCGAACACAGAAAGGAAAAGAACAATCATGTGCACAAAGAGACACTTAAGTGGCCCAAAAAGTAATGCAGAAACATAAGGATTAGGGCAAACTTGAGGATTGCACAAAAATTAAAACCTTCTAAAGGCAATAAGACCTAAAGCACATATTTGCAAGCATGATCAAGGCAAATTTATTGAAATTTTGGAACCCTAGACCAAAAATGACACTTGTAGAGACAAATCAGACCAGGAGCAAAATTCTCAAAAGAAAAACTAGAAAAATACCCAACAGGATGTACATGGAGATGTAAATGTATGAAAATGAGTTTATTATAATGTACTTTGTGGATGCGATGGAAATGAAATGCAAATGGTATTAATCATCTCTTATAGGTTATTGCAATATATGATAGGTACTAACCAAAAGAATGTTTGAAGATTGAGAACGAGGATCAAACACTTGTGCAGCCAAGATGAACCCAGGATGAAAGATGAGAACCCTCGGTGAATAAATCTAGAAGAGGACAATGAAGTGAGCATCAAAATACTATCGCTATGCAAGCCTAGATTGAAAATGAAAGCCTAAGCTAGATGCAAACCCTAGGACTTGGTTGTTGGACCCATTAGGTTATCATCACAGGGTTTTTAGTATCGGATGAACGTGGGATGTCATACAACCCTCACTAACATTGCAATCATGAGAATATGAATATGACATTAGTCTTATATTTATCTGAATGAGGTGTAATCATTAACGCACAAGAAGTCAAAATGACCTAAACACCCATTCCTTTTGATTTAGCAAGTTAACATAAGCATCAAAGCATAGTTTCTAGAATGACCCAAATGTTGCTTGCATACAAACACACCAGACATGCGAGAGTTCCTCCTTTTGCTAAAGAATGCTCGCAGTGACCCTTACGTTCACTTAGCAGGACGAGCATTTGCAATTTCACTTGTAATAGAAATTAGTCACTCAAACAGACAAGGAGAAGAACCAACCTCACCAAAGTTTCCATATAAAAGGAGTCAAGGTACACATGGTCATCCAACATGAGATGAAGGCTCTCATAGTGGACACCCCTCTTATATAGATCCATTGGATCATTGGAACTAAACCAAAAAATAGAAAGAAAAGAAAAGATCATGCCCCCAGTCTTCACTTCTCTCAGTCACGATAGACATCTTGGAGTTACTCAAGGAGGAATGACAAAGTGAAAAGACAATCACTCAAAAGAAAAGCTTAGCAGGTCTCAGAACATTACAAATCCAATTTTAGTTTATGTTTATGTTTGAGTGGATTGATGTCAGATCGAAAGTATATAGCGCAAAAAGTCTCAACAGGGCAACGATAGTAGGCAGACGTAGTGAGGATCACTGGTGACTGATATGAGAAGTCATCTCAAGGAGAAGATCGGAGTACTAAATGAAGTATCAATAGGAAAATGTAGCAGGAGCCACTTGTGACTGATACAAGAGATCCTCGAAAAGAGAAATCTAAGAGTGAATGAAACATTAGTAGGTAGATGTAGTGAGAACCATTGGTGACTGATGTATGAGAGATCCTCAAGGAGAGAGATCTGAGAGCTAAGCATCAGCAGGTAGATGCAGTGAGGACCACTGGTGATTGATGTGAAGAAGCTCCTCTAAAAGTGATAGGACAATGCCCCCTAGACCAGGAAGGTGCCCCAAGTGTGACCAGTTTTAATCCATGTAGAGTCAAGCATAATCTCGAAGATAACTGAGAGCAAATGCATGAGCTAGCAAACTAAAGCAGGAAATGAATCAAAGCAGGAAACAAACTAAAGTAGGAAAGTAGGAAGTAGTTGTGTAGAGCCAAGTGATGTTGAGATAGATAGAGCATTGTGGAACAAGAGGCGCCTGTTTACCAGGGTCTCACCATCTTGGTAGAGATTCCATTTTTGCTACCATGATGCCTGTTTTCCAGGTTTTCATCAATGGCACATTTTTTCTTTTTTCAATTTTTTTTGTACTTTTCTCTTTTTTATTTTTTTGTATTTTTTGTATTTTTTCATTTTTTTGTATTTTTTGTATTTTTAAAATTTTCATTTTTTTTTAATATTATCAAGGTGCCTGTTTACCAGGTTTTCTCTAGGATAATAGATGGATCAAAGCACTTGTTTACCAGGTTTTCACTAAGATGATCATTTTTTTAGGACATTTTGTAATTTTTAGGATTTTTTCAGAATAAAGTATGTATAGGAGCATTCTGAAGATGTTAGCTGTAGAATCACTTCAGGTGCAGAGCGTTGATTGGCTCTTTGAGTTGTTCTCCTTTAGTAGTAGAGATTTGATAGGCACCAGACCCAAATGTTGCAGTGATAATATATGGACCAAACCATTTTGGTTCAAACTTTCCCTTCTGTATCCGTTGTTGTTGATTCTTGGGGTTTTCTCTCAAGATGAGATCACCCACTTGGAATTCCCTTGGTCTAACCTTCTTATTGTAGCTCTTGGAAATCCTCTTTTGATATGCTCAAAGATGATTGAATGCCACTTGCCGACGTTCATCCAGTAACTCTAGCTCTTGCAGCTGAGATATTCTAGTTTCTTCATCAGTAATGAGGCCCCTCAGAGAGACTCGCAAAGTAGGAATCTTGACCTCAATAGGTAGCACAACATCCACTCCATAATCTAAGGTAAAGGGCATGGCCCCTATTGGTGTTTGAATACTTATTCTATAGGCCCATAAAGCCGGATTAATCTGGAGGTGCCAATCTCTACCAGATTTATGAGCTATTCGGTGTAAGATCTTGAGAATCATCTTGTTGGATGCTTTTGTCTGTCCATTACCCTGAGGATAATAGATGGAAGACCAATGCTAAATTATTTCAAACTTGGTGCATAACTCTTTCAGGTCCTTGTTCTTGAACTGCCCCCCATTGTCAGTGATTATTGAGGAGGGTACACCATATCTACATATGATCTCATTCAGTATAAACATAGCTACAGACTTCCATCAGCTATGGTCAGAGGGATTGCCTCAACTCATTTAGTAAAATAATCTATAGTGGTGATGATGAACTTGTGCCCTTTGGAGGAAGAGGGATGAATCTGACCCACTAAATCAAAGGCCCATAGCTAAAATGACCAGAAACTAATGAAAGGAATGAGCTTCTTGGCAAGAGCATGAATCAAATTTCCATGAAATTGACATTGTTTACAAGCCTTGGCATATTGTGTAGCTTCTTTCTCCATGTCTGACCAATAGTAATCAAATCTAATAAGTTTACGAGCTAATGTCAGGTCACTCAAATGAGACCCACAGATACCTTCATGTACGTTTGCTAACACATTTTTGGACTCATTGGGTTCTAGACACATAAGGAGGGTACCGTCTAGACCTCGCCTATACAAGTCATTTGCTATGATGACATACCATGAAGCATTACAAATGAGGCGATGTTTCTCATTCTGGGTATAAGTGTCTGGAATGATCCGGTCATGAATATAGGAATAGATATGATGGTAGTGGGATGAATCATGTCCAATGATTGAATAGATCATCCTATATTCAGGAGTGTCATAGGTTGGGTAGCATAATGTCTCCACTAGGAATTCATGTCTGAAGTTGTTTTCTAGCATCTGTAACATAGAGGCAAGAGTAGCCATGGCATTAGCTGCTTTATTATTTGCTATTCAAATCTACTAGAAAGTGATGTGTGCAAAGTACTTTTTGAGATCATCAACCATCTGTTTATAAGGCACTAGCTTATCATCTTTTGTTTGATAGATGTCATTGACTTGATTGATGACCAATTGTGAGTCTCCAAATATTCTAAGTTCATCCCCATGCCATTCAATGGCTACCTTCATACCATTGATGAGGGCTTCATATTTGGAAATGTTGTTTGTGCAAGGAAACAACATTTTGTAAGCCTTTGGTAAAGAGTATCTCTGTGGTGTGATGAATAGTATTCCAACTCCTGACCCTTGCTAGGTGAATGATCTATCGAAGAACATGTTCCATGTCTGATGTGTGAGAAGCATGATTGACTCATCTGGGAATTCAATGTTTAATGGTTGATGATCTTTGAGAGGAGCTTCTGCCAATTGATCTATAATTGCTTGTCCTTTGATAACCTTTCTTTCCACATACTTAGTGTCAAACTCACTGAGTATCATGACCCATTTTTCCAGTCTACCCATGAGGGCAGCTTTGCTGAGTAGATACGTTAATGGATCAATCTTAGCAATGAGTCTAGTAGAGTGAGAAAGCATGTAATGCCTTAATTTCTGTAAAGAAAACACCACTACTAAGAAAGCTTTCTCAATGATAGAATAGTTCATTTCATAAGAGACCAATGTTCTACTGATGTAATAAATGGCTCTTTCTTTGTTGTTATGATCCTCTTGAGCTAGCAGAGCACCCAAAGATGTATCTGTAGCTGAGATGTAAAGTATGAGCGGCTTCCCATGAATAGGAGGCATCAGTATAGGTGGATTTGCAAGATATTGTTTGATTTGAGTAATCCCTTTATCACATTCTTCATTCCATTCATAAGTCACACCTTTATGTAAATCTTGGTGAATGGTTGTGACTTATCGACTAGCTGTGCAATGAAATGCCAAATAGATTGTAGTCTTCCCTGAAGTCCTCTCATCTAACTGATGTTATTTGGTAGAGGCATCTCCATGATATCTTGAAATTTCTCCGGATCAACTTATATGCCTTTAACAGATATGATGTAACCCAATAGTTTTCTAGGAGTAACACCAAATGCACACTTTTTTGGATTGAGTCTGAGACTGAATTGTTCCATTCGATCTAGTATGGGACCTAGATCTGTAAGATGTATTTTTTGATGCATGCTTTTAGCCAAAGTGTCATCCACATAATCTTCCATTGTTTTGTGCATCATGTCATGAAAAATAGTAGTGACAACTCTTTGATATGTTGCTCCATCATTTTTAAGTCCGAAAGGCATGACATTCCAACAAAACATTCCCCAAGCACATGTGAAGGTAGTATTTTCTTGGTCTTCTGGCGTGATCTTTATCTAATTGTAACCAAAGAAACCATCCATTAGAGAGTACATTTCATAGCCTACCATCATATCCATAATCATGTCAATATTAGGTAATGGAAAGTCATCTTTAGGACATGCTTTATTCAAGTCCTAAAAATCCGTATAGTCTCAAATGGATTTATCATGCTCAGACACTGAAAAAATATTAGAAGTCCATTCTGCATAGTCAATGGCTCTGATGAAACTAGCTTTGAGGAGTTTTTCTAACTTAGCCTTGACTAAAAGTGCCACATGTGGATGCATCTTTCGAAGCTTTTGTTTGACAAGCTTGATGCCCTATGCAATAGACAGATGATGCATAATTAGATTAGGATCTAATCCAGGCATATTAGAGTAAGTCCCTGCAAAATTGATTTTCTTACTTCGAAAGAAACTGGTGAACTCTTCTTTCTCTTCTGCACATAGTGACTGTGACAAATGAATAATTTGTGGAGTAGCTTCCATACCCAGATTCACTGGTTGGGTTGACTCAACCAGCATTGATGATCTTTCTTGAAAATGGCTTGGAAGTGTATCAAGTATCTCATCCTTGGGTGCCTCAAAGAGGTTTTCACCCTCGGATACATCTTTTATTTTTACTTTTTTTGGCTCTGACATTGCCACAATGTGGTTTTCACCATCAGAGCGCCTATTCTTTTTTCTTTTAATTTTATGACTAAGATACTTGATATCAGCCTTTGTCATGTTGACACTATCTTCATTGGTGGAGGACATTACATGTTCGATAGTGTTGAGGTAACAGGCTAGAGTGTAATCATTCTAGAATGTTAGGACTTCATTGGATGAGGAGGAGGAGTCCCATTTTATTAGCTTGGGATTTTTGAGTGAGAGAAGTGGCGGGTTCAATTGCATTCATGGTATAGTCATCAAAAGTGTGGATGAGCAATTCAAGACCTAAATTGATCTCATCTAAAGGTGTGTTCGAATCCCTTTAAGACCTTACATCAGAAGTAGAGGACAATTCAACACCAATGGCATCTAACTCATGCATCCTAACACTAGACCCTTCACCTACTTCGAGAGGGTTTTCAAATGTATGCACCATGTCTACATCTTTATCAAATTTGCATCAAATAGAGAGTCAAACTCATACTCATGTGAGCTAGTGATGCTTGATATAGGAATTCCATCAACACTAGTTGTGCCATTTGCCATCAACACTAGTTGTGCCATTTGACTCATTTCCATCTTTTGTAGCATTGAGAGTTTGTTCTTGTGTGAACTGTTCTTTGAAAGGAGACGGCATGTACAATTCACCTGGATAATTAGGATCAATAGTTTGTATGTTCCTCAACCACTCATATGTAAATGGAGTAATTGAAGCAGTGTCATTAGAATCACTTTCAGCTTCTACCTAACTGAAAGGTATAATAGGATCATCTAGTTTTGCAAAGAATGCAACAAGATCTGGGGGAATAGGATAAGGAAATGTATCCCCATCAGAGCTAGTCTCTGAATTTGCAACTAGAGTAGTATCTTCAGGTTCTAGCGGAGATTCTGGTTTTGGTACAAATTTATTTATCCCTAGATGAAATGGGATCCTTTTGAAGCCTAAGCCAGTAGTATCCTTAGTTCGGTGACCTATAGCTTCAATTGGTTTTATCAATCCATTGTCATTCATTCCTATAGGACCACTCCCTTTATAGCCGAAGTGCTTCATGATTTTGAAGGCTTCATTGTATGGTTCTTGTTCTAAGTCTTGAGCTGGAGTGATTGATTCAGATGTGTCCTTTCCTTTATAAATCCAAGCTATAATAGTCATGTCCTCATCCTCATCTTCTAGTGGCATTGTGGCCCGTACAAAGGCACCATCATACACTATTTTGGCTTTATAGCTAGAGGTGGCTGACGGAGCCACTTGTTTGGAAGATGAGGTTTTCCTGGGATCAAACACAGTTTTAAGGACAATTTTGGCTTTCCCCCTAGTAACAGCGTTCAGTGTCTCACTTCGAGAGGATGAACCATCCAATGTTTGCAAGACCAAATTTGGCTTTCCATGATAGTCATTATCATCTTGGGATCTCATCATAAGAACACTCTCGACGAGCTCTACCATGTTGATCACAGGCGCATCACTAGCATATGTATAGTTGATCTTTGCATCATGATTCTTCTTATTTGTTTGAGAAGATTCCCCTTGTCATGCTTAGGTAGAAGGTCTTTGAAAGCTATGTGATTATAATTTTTAACTAAGCCATCTATGAGAATTGTGCCATCATCAATGAGATCTTGGATATCATCTTTAAGCTTGAAACAATTGTTTGTCTTGTGTCCCTTACTTCTGTGATAGTGGCAATAGTGATCCTCTCTCCACCAATTAGGCTTAACTAGTAGAGCATAGGGACGATCAAATTTAGGAAGCGTGAGATGTTTGTTGGCAACCAAAGTCTTAAGGATCACTTCAGAGGGTTCATCCAACTTGGTGTAGACCCGTCGTTGGTATTGCTTCTTAGGTTTGTCTACATTCTGAGGCTTAGGAGCATTATGAGCATTGGCAGCTTCTTGTTTTTTTGCTGCGTAGATAGCATTAGAGAGGTTTAAAGTAGGCTCTTCATCTTTTGGGACATCTACAACCCCATCATTAACAACATACTTGTTTCTATTCCAAGGCTTGTTCTTGTCTTTGCCATTGCCTCTAGTATCTTTATTAATAACAATATCCCCCTTTCTAATGGCCACATCCTCAATCCGATATGCACTTTCAACCATGTCATTGAAAGAGGAGAACAGTTGTTTCCTTGGATCATAATACAGCTCAGGCACAAGAGTGTTGACAAAAATATCAATCTTTTCCCTTTCAGGTAGCTGACAAGGATATCGATAATACAATGACCTCCAATGTTGCAAGTACATGGAAAATGACTCACCTTGATTTTTCCTTAGAGCGCTTATATCTATCATAGTGATAGGTTGTTGAATGTTGTATGAATAATGATGGGTAAAGCTACTAGCCAACTCATCAAAGGTCTTGAGAGGAGGTGTTAATTTTGCAAACCATTCCAAAGCTTGTCCTCTCAAACTTCTAAGAAACAATCATAGAAGAAATGCATCTTCATGAAGAAAGTCCATGCTAAGAGTGTAAAAGTGATGCACATGGTCATGGGGATCACCATTTCCCTAGGAAATGGGACCATGCATAGAATTTTATCAAAAGGAAGAGTACAAATAGATTCTACAAAAGAGACCTTTGGAGGCTCTCTTTCTATTACCATTTGGGCAAGACGTTGATTTGTCCGGTGTAATTCCTCTCTAAGGATTTCCAATTCAGTTGGCACTCTTTCTTGAACAATTTATCTGACATCATAACTAGGAGGAAGTTTGTATCCTCTAGAAGTCATATACTAAAAATATTGGTTGCCATTACGCTCTAAGAGTTTGCGCATCAAACATTGGGAAGACTCATCTTGTTTGAATCTCAAAAGTTCCTCACTAGAAATCTCATCAGCAGCCTCTTCCTCATGATGAGAGGGAGGGGGTCTAGGAGGTGAAGAAGGCATAGCAAAAGTTTGTCTTGGAGGAGATCTTGGTGGCGTGTTGTTACCATTGTTGCCATTGGTGCCAAAGAAAGGTCTATTTTCATAGCTACTAGTTCTGGGTTGTTCATGGGACATCCTTCTTGAAGTCATGCACCTAGCTGCTTCCATTAAGCTTTTACTATACTCTTTATCCAAGAGTGCTTGGTTATCTCTTTGCTCAAAGTGGTCTTGCATATGATGATATTTCTCTTGTTCACTCATAGTAAGTGAGACATTGTCTGTGTTTTTGGGGGTTTTGAATGTGGAAAAGAGGAAGCCTCCTTTATACCATGGGGTAACCTTAGAATCCTCAGAACTAGAACTAGAACTGTTGTTGCTAACTAGTGCTCATGAGTGTCTTTTTGGAGAAGGTAACTATGTATAATCAAACAGAGGGTGACTCCCTTGCTCAAATTGAGACTGAGCTATAACTAGCATGAAAAGAATCATTGATTGACTAATAGAATGAGACAAAGTTTCTCAGGTATTGAGATAAGCAAAGCTAGTAAAGATCACTTGTCAAAGTAGAACAATAGAGATGGCTCGTCAAAGGTGCTCAAGCACTTACAACAATCAATTGACTTAAGCCGAGAGATGAGCAAGAAGCTTGATTAGCAAGTAGCTAGAGAGGTAACCGTGGTGTGACAAGTGATCAAGAGTAGTATTTGTTAGGCTCAAACCCAATAGTTTTAGCTCATTTTTTCAATCTAGAACAAATCAAAGCATGTAGATAACAAACCAGCTTCAGGTAAGAATAGAAAAAGACACTCTGCGATAGGTTAAAATGCAAGTTTAGCAACTCCAAATTACAATAGAGATAGGACAACAGAATGAATTAGGGCAATACTTTCTAGGCAAATAGCGTGATACAATTTAGCAGGGTGATATTTTGTATAAGACAGTGTGACAGTTATCAGGCAGGTAATGTGACAGAGTTTACAGTATGCAGGTGATACAATGCCAGGGATGAAATATCGCATGATATTTCTCAGAAGGGTGTGTGATGCAGTTTCAGGATCATATGACTCTTGACCAGTGAGTGTAAAATTTCATTTTTAAAGGCAATTCGGTCAAAGTAGCAAGCAATTTGTTCAATTTTGTTGATTCCAAACGCAGTGACAGTAGTAATCAGACAAGTTTTCAAATAGTAGGGGATCAAACATGTCATAGAACACTTGCACAAGGGCAAAAGCAACCTTTTTAAGACAAGCACTTGTGATATCAAAGCTATAAAATCCTATGAATACTACTGTGATGTTTGATGTTTGAGAACATTTACACGGCTATATCACAACAAGAACACTTCAAGAACTTTCTATCCTAAAAGGAAAAAGGCTCAATACTTAACAACTTGGCCCACACTTGATGCTCCATTGCCTCACACAAAGTGGTTACACACAATAGATGTTGGCTTTGTCATGGAAGTGCCAATGGCACAACCAAAGGAACACAGATGGTGAGTAGTCTTGGGGTGATCCGGGTTAGTCCACTAGGATCAATCCTTGCACCAAGAAGCTAAGTGGAAAAATAGGGTGGCTTCTATCTATGGTTCTTAGTAAGGGCTTTCATTCATAATACTCCTCTTGCTCCCCAAAGGGACTCCTTACTTTGTGGCAAGTAACGGACCTCACGGCCACAAGAGTACCTTAAGCATTCTTGCTCAACATTTTCCTTGTGGTCACAATCCCACAAGTACTCACATTAAGTGAAGAAAAGTACTACGTCTATAAAGGTTTTGTGTCCTTGATAGCCTTGAGTTTATAGTGGGTTGGAATAGCTGGTGAAAGGCTTGTCCCCACTTGGGTCATTCCTCTTGATTGCTCAAGAGCAGGCCTGCTAAAGGATTCTAAACTACACAAAGAGTGGATCAACTTTTGAGTGTCAAGATTTTTGTTTCACCTCAAGGGTGAAGAGCATATTCTCCTAGCCCAAAAGTTTTCTCCCAAACACACCAAGCAAAGGTTAAATTGCCCTCTTGCTTTCAAAATCTAAAGATGGGTCAAGATTTTATGGTTCACCACAAAGGTGAAGAGAATACTTCTCCTACCACCAAAAGATTCCTAACACAAGATATTAAGTGCCTATTGAAATGAAACAACTAGTAGATGCCACACTTAAAATAAAGCAATTAAACAAGCACTTGGTTTGTTTTTATGCATTGGGCAGCCCTGCAAAAACCATTAGTAGCCCTCTTTTACATGCATTCTTTTAAGCAAATTTTTAAGCAATGAGAGCACCTACAAGCACAACTTGTTAGCCCCACAATGGTTAGCACATCAAAAGTCAAATAATCTACAAGTAAAATAGCTGATCAAGTGGCAAAATTTGAAAAGGAAACCAACATGGTTGGATTAGGCTCAGAAAGAGCTTTCCAATGATATATCACACTTAAATTTTTGATACCATATGTGAAAATTTCTCAAAAATGGGTGCCAGTTTTCCAGAGTGGCACAGATTTTGAAAACGCTAAAATTTTTAAAAAGATTACAGAAAACCCAAAACTTGCAAGATAAAAAAAAGAGCTCAAAACAATCACTTCCAGGTCTATGTGATATTTCTATTGCCAAAAGAATCACGTGATACTTTGCAGCATACTAGGGTGATATTATCTTTCTATGTGATAGTTCGCATTACCTGCAAGCGACATAGTATAGAACTACAGTGCGACATAATGTTGCAAGGCGCGTGATACTTTAACTGGTAAAGTATCACACTACTATATAGAGAACTATCACATGACACTGACAAATTGTCGCACGATAATGTGAGACAAAAAGAACAGAGAGCCGAAGCTAACGCTAAAATATGACAAAAAATTAACAGAAATGCAGAAAAAGAAGGACAAAACAATAATGTTCTACCCCACGATGGGTGCCAAAAATGTACACACTAAGTAGTGCACTTCTCTAAATCATTGCTTCCAAGAGAATCCATGGATTGGAAACCTTGAGAATGTGATTTAGAGCTACCTAGGCATGGAGTGCAAGGATATTAAGAATGCTCTTAGCTAGAGCTAATTAAGCCTATAACCTTGCTAGTAAACCATGCAATGGGAGATTCAAAGAAAGACAAGGGCAAGGATGGCAATATCTCCAAGAATCAAGAAATGCAATGCAAACTATATTAAGATGAATATGCAAGTATGCAAGCTAAGCAATGAAGATGAAAGTATTACAATCCTTCCTACTTAAGCTATGTGAGTTAATCTAAAGCATAAAGGAAACTAAGCTAAGAAAGCATAAACATGAATTTAAGCTAAGAATGCAAGAAATGAAGGCTAAATGCAATAAGATCTCCAAAATCTCTAAAGTCTTCAAAAGCTCCAAAGTCTCCAAGAAATCTTGCAGCATAAGATTAGTATTCAAAACATCTATATGCAAATGAAGAAGAGAGCTTTCCTTTTATAGGAAATGAGAAAGAATGGACCATGGAGATTAAGAGGCAAAAGATTTAATCAAGGGTGGAGCTTGAAAGAGGAGCAATCCATGTGCACAAGTATCCTCCAATGAGAAAATAAGAGCTGAATTTTGTGTCCATATGAGACAAAAAGTGTTTTTTCTCTTTTTATAAAATAGGAATAATGCTTTATTTGTGCAACTTAGGATAAGAGGAAAAGTGGGGGCTTTTTATTTAATAAAAGGGGAGGAAATTATTTTTAAATTAAATAAAGACTTAGGATAAAATGGTTAGCCCATAGAATAAAATTGAATAAATGACAGAACTGGGATTTGATCAAGAATAAGCAATTGATGATTTTAGCAAATAATGCTAGCAAGGGGCTAATAGTCTAGATGACCATTTTTAGATGATTACAGGGGCCTCACAAGACAAACAAAGTCCTAGGTCTAGGAGCATCCTTGCTCCCCTTGACAGTGATCACATTGCAATACTTTCTCTTAATGAGTTCAACCATGTTTATGACATTGTCATTAGTACCGTATGTGTAGTTGACCTTGTTGTTTGTACTCTTAGGTTTGGAGATTTTCCCTTCTCGTGAGGAGGAAAAGGGTCTTTAAAGGCCTAGTGATCTAAGTTCTTGTTATGACCACTCACAACAATATCACCACTGTTAATGAAATCTTGGATCTTATGTCTAAGCTGAATACAGCCAGAAGTCTTATGACCCTTGTTTTGATGGTAATCATAGTATGCAGTTTCATTCCACCAGGCAAGTCATGGTTTTGGATCATAAGGACACAAGTTTTCCAAAGGAGCAAGTATCTGGTTTTGCACAAGAGTCTTGTAAACCATGTCAAGGGGTTCGCTTAAGGAAGTAAACTCGCGCTTGGGATGAGAGAGCCAAGGTTTGTTTCTGGAAAATCTCGAAGGTGGTTGATTGTTAGTTGTAGGCTTTTCAGTGATTTTAGCTACCTGCATAGTAGAGGTAAGATTGAAAATAGACTTTGAAGGTTTTGGGGTCACATTGTTGACAACTCCATCATTCACCACATCTCAGTTTTTGTTGACAAACTTACCTTTGTCTTTGTTTGAGGAGGAAGACCCATGTTTGTTATCCTTGTTCAAAGTCAACTCCCCTTTCTTGACCATAAAGGCTTCTATCCTCACAGCTTGCTTAATCATATTATCAAAAGTTAGGGGACCTTGTAGCTATATTTGATACCCAAAATAAGGAACAAGATTATCCAAAAAGATGTCAAGTTTTTCAGACTCAGGCAATTTTTGAGGATATTTCATATAGAGTTGTCTCCATCTCTGGAGAAATGATAAGAAAGGTTCCAGTTGTCACTGTTTTAGATTGCAAAGATCTCAGATATTAACTAGATGCTAGATATTATGTGAATAGTGCTGGAGGAATAAATTGGCAATCTCCTCAAAAGACTTGATACCAGGTGGGAGTTGAGAGAACTATTCCTTAGTTGACCCACCCAAACTACAGGGAAAGAGATGCATAAGATAAGTTTGATCGTGCATAAACTCCATAGATAGAGCACCAAACTCCCTTAAGTGATCTTGGGGATCTGAAGTACCCAAAAATTTGTCGTACTTGGGAAGTTCTACTCTTTTGGGAAAAGGAGGCATGTGGAGACTCTTATCGAAGGGAAAAGGATAGATGTTTTCCAATGTGAATTATTGTGCTAGTTTATCCTTATCCTTCGCAAGTTGGATGATTTGATCTTGCATGCTTTGAACCAACTTTTGCAATTTGGAAGTCTCAGTTTCCTCTTCCTTGACCACAAGTGTCTCTACTTTGAAGTCTGGAGGTAACTTGGCACTTTGTTTCGCCAATTTGAGAAAGTACTTCTCCTTCTCTTCTAAAATGAGGATTTCCATCATCTTGAGAAGACTTTTGTTGGCTTTCGCAGCATCTATGTCATTTTGGGTTATCTCCCCATCATCATTACCAAGGATTTCAAAAATGCTTGGGGATTGATATTGTTGCTAGTTGTTTTGAGACTGATCATGATACTAATGTTGGTCATTTTGAGATTGATCATGATACTGACGCTGGTCATCTTGAGATTTGTTTTAGGATTGATATTGATTTTAGTCATTGTAAGATTGATCATGAGATTTTCTATATTCACTCATTTGGAAATCAAATGGGTCTCCCATCTTGTTAGTGTGGGATTGTGCAACGTGCACAAATTCAGCATGAGTGGCAATAGATTCGATATGATCAATAGGGTCAAAAGGGTTGATAGGTTTGAAAGGGTCGATTGGATCTATATCATCAATAGGGTTGACCCAAGAAAGTGGCCTTTCAGATTTTTTCTGATCTTGGAACAATGGGCTATGTTCTTGAAACAATAATTCAGGTTATCTTTGAAACAAGGGATTATAGCATTGTTGGAACACTAGTTTTTTATCAGAACTGATATCTATACTGAACGTACATCTGACCCTAGGCCAACTGGTAGGAGATAGAGATGAATATTGAGGTGGAATTTCTCTTAAGATTCTCGGTGAAGAGGAACGTGAGGACCCTTCTTGACACTCAGGTTGGATAATAGGTTCGGAATGACCTCTTCCTTGATTGCAAGATCTAACTCTACCTTGTCTGATACCACGTATGGGGAATATGTTGCTGCTTCTAGTCATAACAAGCATAGACAAAGATTAAGTAATGAGAGAGGACTTGGGATTATGCTAGAACTCTGTCTCTAGGATAGCAAAAAAGGAGATAAAAGTGAGATGCACCTGGCATGAATCATCAAGAGTATGGCTAGAACAGCTGAGATGTGACTATCACGTCGCAAGGTACAAGAGCATAGTAGGATAGGATAGACAACAAGGACACAATATGAGTTTAAGTAGTAATCAGTCGGTTCTCAACTTGAGATACCTAGTTTCAGACAGTGGATGACAAGAGAACAAGCAGACAGACCCCAGACAAGAATTAGATCAGGCAAAAAGTTGACTAGTCAACAAGAAATAGCTTGCTATTTTGGAAATCAGGGGACAGTCTTGCATGAGGAAGTGCTGGTTCATGCAAGGAAATTCCAAACTTTGCACGATAAAATGTTGTCTCGTGTGAGGAGATGCTCAAGAAATTAAAATCTCACGCGGGGAAAGACTAAAGTTTGATAGTTTGACATAGTTTTCAAGACAAAGATTAGATTTTGAAACACAACATGGACTGTTCTCTGATGGGATTTCCAATTTTAGGACAGGTTTCAGACAGTTTGGAATCAACAAATATCAGTTTGAATGTTTCAAGCAACTGTTTACAAGCATAGAGTTTGAACCAAGCAATAGTGACGCAATTAGTAGTCACAAATAGTTCTACCGAGGACAAGGCAACTCAAAAGAATCATGGGAGTCTTGATGAGTTTGGTTGTGTTGGACAGTTTAAGACTCAAAACAAACACTCAATTATCCCTACAAAAAAAAAGGTAGAGAAGACAAAATCTGTGTCTCACAACTTATGTGCATGTGTTCACCTCACACAGTTATGTCACCCCCTAGAGGGCGCCCGTGTTTTTGGTGTTTCCAAGGACTTAATAATATATGTTCAAAGGTTACCCTTGAAGCAGGGGCCAGTGTCATAGACCACCTTCAAATGTCCAGGTGCATGCCTATGGTGAGAATCTAGGGGAGAGATTCTTCCCCCTCCCTGGGCAAAGATTATGTCTCCTTTCAGAGGTGATCTAGGTAGGCAACTAACTAAGAGAGATTTTAATGGGCTTCTATTCACACTAACCTTTGGTGCCCCTGATATAGGGCTAGGGCCTTGCAACCACACCAACACCTAAAAGTCATACACCCTCACAAGTAGGGCTAGGAGCAACGCCACTCAGTACAACATATAGAGCTTTCTCAAGATGATAGTCATAATCAAGAGAAATAAGTTAACATGGCTTTGGAGTCTTTAGACTCAACAAAGATTTCTTTATTATAGTGAGGTGGAATCACTGGAAAAAGGTGTGTACTCACTTGGGTGATTCTCAAAGGTTCAACTTTCGGCAGGCCCTCTAAAGGTGACATAAACTTGGCTTGGATCCAAGGGTCAGATTTTCTGATTCTCTCAAAGAGAGAAGAGCATACTTCTCTACCTTTTCACCTTACCCAAACACATCAGACATGTCTATCATCGAGCTAACTCCTCTTCAACCAATCCACAAGTTTTTGGGTTTCTGATTCTCTCAAAGAGAGAAGAGCATACTTCTCTACCTTTTCACCTTACCCAAACACATCAAACATATTTATCACTGAGCTAACTCATCTTCAACCAATCCACAAGTTTTTGAGTTTTTGATTCTCTCAAAGAGAGAAGAGCATAATCCCCTAACAAATGGACGTGCTAAAGACTTGTTACCTTTCCTTTCTTCCCCAGGTATCTATCATGCTAGCAAAATCTAGGTCTCAAATTCATCCATGGGCATCACTTCCATGTAATGAAGAGCCTATTACCCTATCCTTCTATCAAGACCCTTAAGAAATCTTCACAAGGCCCTAATTATACTATGTGAATAAAGCAATAAACAAGCAGAATGTTTTAAAAATGTCTTTGACAACCGTCCTGCAAGAAAACCATCAGTATGTTATGTCTTAGTCAAGCGTCCTGCAGCCCACTATTATGCTGTCAGAAAAAAACAAAGATATAAAAAACAATAGCATGTAATAATGTTAGAAAACAATGTAGGAAATTTGCAGAAATTGGAAAATCTTTCAAAAATTGATGGCAAGACTCGCGCAAGGAAGTGCAATGCTCCGCGTGAGGAAGTGCAATCTTCCCATGAGAAAGTCGTGTATTACACGTGAGAGAGTGCTATAAGCAGCAAAACTTCACGTGACTTAGCCAGAAAGCTCACGCGATATTCTGTACACAGTGATGTACGGACGTATGACATAGTGCAAAATTTTCAAAAAAAAATTGAAATTAATGAGGCTAGAAATCAATTTTTCTACCCCATGATGGGTGCCAAAATGTTTATGTATGAATGTGGACCTCAAATCCAGCCATAGACCTCAATATGGTCATTACTCAATGATCATATACAAAGATGAACATGAATTGTCCACTTCACACACTCAATTGAATCGACCTTTCACCTCCTATTTAGACGGGGTTTTGAATTACTCTTAGATTTAAGAGCCCAACAACCATAGACCAAGCTAAAATGGAGGATTTAAATGCTAAGAAAATGATTGTAGATTAAATGAATTAAGCTAAAATGAGAATGCAATTGTAATCTAAGCATGAGAATGCAAATTAATCTAAGAAGCTTGAAATGAAATGAGAATTAAACTAAGAACATGATAAGCAAACTAGATTAAAGATGAGAGTGCAAGATTAACTAAGAAATTAAAACTATTCTAAATATGCAATGTGAAAGCTTAAGCAATATGAAAATCAGACAACAATTCGCTATAATTTTGATACTCTAAAAATTGCCTCCTCAAATGAGGAATGAGAGTTTCATAATATAGAAGAGTCTGGGTGGAGACTGAAGAGTTTGGAAAGAAACGGTCGTCTCTTCATCTCCTTGGTGGGAGGTGAAACAATTTGGAGGAATTATTTAATTAAGTAAATGAATTATGGCCACATGGGTGGCTTTTTACATTATTTTGAATAATTAAATTGAAGTGGGGATAATCCATTTAAATAACCAAATAATATTTAATTCCTTTGATGTGTATTAGCTAAAAGGGGTGGAATTAATTTAATAAAAACACTAGGACTTTTGTAATTAAATTAATTAATCATGGGGATTATTTAGCCAATAAATGTTCAATATTTAGGAATTTAAATATAGTGTATGATTAATGCAATTTTAGGGTTTTTTGCATTTGACACCAAGTCAAATAAAGTCAATTAGGAGACATAATTGCCTAGTAAAATAGGACTTTGATGGTGTAGAAATTTGAAGGAATGCACCAAAATTGATTAAGATTGCAAGGTGCCAATTTTGGGGTATTACAGTAGTCAGGGGTGTAGACAAGTCCAAAGGTGGCATGGGTTCTTGATTAAAAATATCAGTCCATCCAGATGACAGCTGAGGGGTTTTCACTATGTTTTCTTGTGTGGAGGATTTCCCTTTCCACACAATAAGAGTTGTTACTGCATTGTCCCCTTTACAAGTTTCAGATGCTGCCCTAGCCAAAGTATCTAACCCATCCTCATCAATTTGTTTTGTCACCTCTTCAACAATATCCTTATTAAATTTAGGGAACTCATCAGAAGGGGGATCTTCTGAATCAACAGGGATATTTTGCCTAGTAGAGTTATCAACAAACTCCTTGGCCTCTTTAGAATCTTCATCACTATCAATGAGTATATAGTTGACACTAGGGTTAACTTCTGCTTCTAAATTTTGATTGTGGAACATAGTATCACTGTCTATGTTTTCTTGAACATTTGCCTCAGAAGAGGATCTCTCAACAAATTTAGAGGATTCTAAATTAACTATTGGAATGGAAGACACAATATCCCTATTGTTTATAGAAAGCCTTACACTTGTTCTTACAGGGATTGTAGAAGAGCATGGAGGGTTCTTACGTTTCCTCCTGCCAGTAGACATTTCCTCAGTAACTGCTACATGAGGTTCTTCTGGGGTTTCTTCCTTAGGTGAGGAAAAGGTTTCATCACTAACATTCTCATTACTAGGTTGTTGTTCTGGAATTTCCTCTTCTTTCTCTAGGGTTTTTCCCTTGTCTTCTCTAGAAGTGGACCTAGTCTTCATAGATGGCGGGGTTTTAGGAACATCATTAGTTTTCTTTCTTTTATTTTTCTTTCTCTTGGAAGTGGAAGCACCAATATCAAGGGTTCCTAAATGGTTCAGGAGAGGAGGAGGAGGCTTTAGGAACAATTCCCATTCTTTGGATTACTTTACAAACCTTGGTGGTTGTATTTTCTCTTCTCCCTATACCCCAGCCTCTAGGGCCGACCATCCTAGGTTCTATTTCATCCATTTTTAGAAATTCATCCCTAGTCCCAATCAATTGATTATTTAATTCCCTTTCTATAATTAACTTAATCAAACAATGATGGGAAACTAATTGATCCTCTCCTAACTGAACTAAAGAAGCTTGCTTCTTTACAATATTGAACAAGAAGTTAAGAAAATTTACCGGTCTATTATCGTGTTGAAGGTGGCTCAGGATTTTGAAATGTGGACCGTGTAAATACTTGTAGTACCATTCACAGGTAAAGTATTGGATGATAAATGTAGCTAGCTAGATAAAATCCAAGGGCAATGACACCCTTGAAGTACCTTGCTTCTTGTCAATGTCCAGCTGTGGGTCACCATGCAAGGTGAACTGAGCCCTAGCTGAATGTAAATCAAAGTCCTTAGTCCATGGCTTTCCTCCTTATGGCAACCTGGTTACTGCCACAATATCCTCTGTGAATTCAACTCTCAATCCTTTAACTACTGTAATCCCATTCTGGAGAGTACTTAAAAATTGCAAAGCAATTTGTTCATCAAATTTGTTGAGGCTTAAATAGTAGTCCAACCAACCTTTTCTTCAGAACATCTCACAGCTGGATGCATCTCCCAGCAAAACTCCGTGGTCAACTAGCTTGTGCCTCTGGAGATCACCCCCCATTGCTATGAATAGAAATTTTTTGCAGAATTTTTATTTTTCACAAAAGAATTAAAATGGAAAATCAAGGTTAAAAAGGCTATGGACTCAGGGTGCTGCAGACGAGAAAGGTGGAGTACAAAATGTTATTCACTTCAAGTAATTAAAAGTGTTTAATGTATGAAATCTCATAATATTTTTTCTCGTGTCAATGTTTACCACCCCAAGCATGATGCAAACATATCATCATAAGTTAAACTTCAGCTTTTAATATCTTTTAATTCCTTTTAGTCATGATGATGTAATCATAGAATGACAGATTGATTAACACATGACGACAGTCATCTCAAAAAGACAAGAAATTCATTCTTTACATGCTAATTTTAATTTTGAAAAATAGAATATTCCCCCCCCCCCCCCCGCCACTAAGTTTAAGGTACGGGTCCCACCAGGCCAAGTCATGCAAGAGTAAAAATTAAAACATCACGCACTCCTAATAAAAATGAATAAAATAAAATATGTACAAAGGTAGGTGGCACATACCTGGTAAGCACTACAAGAAGAGTGTTCTAAAATATGACATGCATTTATGGAGTGATGCAATGGGACAAAAAAATGGTAAAGAGAGAAGGTGAGGTGGAATTTATTACAAAAAAATAATTTCACACAAAGTGAAATGTTTATTATGGAGGTCATGATGGAAATCAAGGATTAGGTGAAATCTAGGTGGAAGACCCAGATTCTTCTGGTATAGGAGAGATATTGTCATCATGTGGCTTGAATTTCTGCAAGAAGTCCTCGTGACTCGCTTGTGATAGATTTTGAGTTTGCAACCATTGACAAGTAATTTGAACTAGACAGGGACAATAGTTGATAGTTGAACTACTCCATTTGCAAACACTGAGACTATCTCATAGGGGCCTAACCATCACTTTTGAAATTTGCCTAGGGTATTCTGGTAGAGGGAGTCATAGAGCAATGCCCAATCTCCAACTAAAAATTGTTTTTCTTTGATGAATTTGTCATGCCACTTCTTCCTCTGCTACTGGATCATTTCAGTGTTGTGGAGTGCAGATTTCTGATACTCATCCAACCATTCAACTATAAAAGCCTCTCCTCCTATGCTATTGTAAGATTAATGTCCAGTTCCAATGTTTTCCTAAGAGTCTTATGCTGAAATTCAATAGGCATTGAGGCATATTTTCCATCAACTAGCTCAAATGGAGTAAACCCAGTTGTGGTTTTCCATATTGTGTAGTAAGCCCAAATAGCTTCAGGAAGGCAGGTAGCCCAATCCTTCTTATGAACAACAACTATCTTGGTGAGGATGGCTTCAATCTCCCGATTTTTTATTTTTGCTTGCCCATTGGCTTGGGGATGGTATGGTGAAGTTTTACCATGTCTCACTATGTATTCATGCATCAATTCGGTAATGAGATTAGAGATAAACTGTGCACCTTGATCAGTGACTATCTCTTGAGGCACTCCAAATCTGGTGAAGATATATTCATCGATAAATTTGACCACTTTATGATCCCTGACATGTATCATTACTTTAGCTTCAACCCATTTCATGGCATAGTTAGTACACACTAAGATATATGACTTACCATGAAAAGATGGCTCAATGGGTCCAACATAATTGATACCCCATTTGTCAAATGGTGTCACCACCACCTGAGGCTACAAGGGCATTTCATCTGACTTAGTTGGACTTCCCATGTGCTGACATCTATCACAGTGTCTTGTATGCTTAGCCGCATCTTTATGTAGAGTAGGCCAATAATATCCTATCGTTCAAATTTTGTATGTTGTCCTCTTTGCTGCAAAATGGTCGTGACAAAGTTCATCATGACAAGCTCTAAGAATGTCATAAGTCTCATCTTTGTGAATACATCTCATGGTGACCTGATCATGACCCCTGTAGAACATAAATCCTAAGATCCATGAGAAATTGAAGCTTTTCTCAACCAGAAGTCGACATTCTTTAGGCAAGAAATGAGGTGGGGTCCTTCTTGTAGCAAGATAGTTTGCTATGTCAGCATACCATGGGTTGTAAGATTCAATGGAGAATAGGTGTTCATTAGGAAAGTTGTCATCAATTTCTGCAGGATCATCTAAAACTTGTAATCTAGATAAGAAATCAACCACCACATTTGCCTTGCTTGGTTTATCAATGATTTTCACATCAAAACCTGCATGAGGAGTAACCATCTTTCCAATCTTCCAGTGATGGCAAGCTTGTTCATCAAGTATTTGATGGATGAATGATCAGTGTATAAAAATAATTCATAACCAGTGATGTAGTGCTTGAATTTATTGAGGGCATAGATTACTGCTAGCAATTCATTTTCAGTGACAGTGTAGTTTAGTTCAGCACCTTGAAAGTTTTTACTAATGTAATAAATAACATGCTCAACTATACCTTCCTTTTGTCCTAGGACTGCTCCAATGACACAGTCAGATGCATTAGTGTGAATGTGAAATGGAAGCTTCCAGTCAGGTCCTCTAAGGATAGGTGTCTTTGTCAAAACATCTTTTAGCTATTGAAATGATGATTCATAGTCATCTATCTATTCAAAAGTTGCTTCCTTCTTCAACAGGTTATACAAAGGTGTTGCGATTTGGCTAATGTCTTTGATGAATCTCATGTAGTAACCAACGTGACCAAGAAAGCTCTTGGCATCCTTCTGCTTGATTGGTGTTGGAAGTATGCTGATGATTGCAATCTTTGCGGGGTCAACTTGTATACCAAAGGATGAAAGGTAGTGTCCTAAAACAACTCCCTCCTCCATCATCATGTAACACTTCTCTCTGTTAAGGGAAAGGTTGTATTATTGACATCTCTTGAGAAATTTTTCTAATTTAGCTTGTGCCTCCTCAAATGTAGTTCCATATGTACTGAAGTCATCCATATATATTTCAACACAGTCAATAGAAATGTCAGAGAAAATACCAAGTACCGCTCTCTGGAAAGTAGTAGGTGCGTTGCACAATTCAAATGGAAAGACTGAATAAGAAAATGTTCCCCATGGACAGGTGAACATTGTCTTATCCTGGTCTTCTAGTGATATCTGGATTTGGTTATAGCCATTGAAGCCATCTAGAAATGAGAAATACTTTTTACCAAAAAAATTATCAAGTACTTGGTCTATGAAAGGTAATGGAAAGTGATCTTTTTTAGTGGCTTTGTTAAGCTCCCTATAGTCCACACAAACTCTCAATTTTCCCCCTTTCTTTGGAACAATCACTAGAGGAGAAATCCACTGGCTATCAGAAATAGGATATATGAAACCAGCACTAAGGAGTTTTTGTAACTCTATCTTCACTATATCTCTAAGAGCAGGATTAATTCTTCTCTGGGCTTATCTAATTGGCTTTCTCTCAGGACTTATGTAGATTCTATGAGTACAAAGCTTAGGGTCTAACCCCTTCATATCAGTATAGTCCCATGCAAAAGCTTGCTAACTTTCTTCCAAAAGTTTGAGAAGACTAGACATCTAAGATGTAGTGAGATTCTTATTGACATTCAACTCCTTTTCTAAGGCAATTTCAACTCTTTTTACTTTATCTAGCATCATGATTTCTACAAATGATGGTGACTTTATCTCATGAGGTAATAAGGTATGGAGATAATCAAACGCTGCATGAGACTGAGGTGAGGTCTGCTTGGGCAGTATAGTTTGGAGGGAACAGTTAGGAACATCACAAGAAGATGCTTCGGTGCCATACTGGTTAGTGAGAATTTCTTCTAGTATGTCATCTTCTTCCTGTGAGACCATAAATGGATCTCATTCAATAACCATGAGCTATTGCACTAAATTTTCTTCAAGGGTAGCATCACCTAGATCTGGCCAGACAACGTGGTAAAGTTTAACTTGAGGTTTGGCTAGAGAATATAGAGTTAGTTTATTGGTATTTATCCCATATGATATAGCCATTTTTCCTGAGCAACATGCAATGCAAGCATCAACTGTGGCTAGCCAAGGTTTGCCTAGGATTAATGGATATCCTCCTAGTGTGGCCTTAGGGGATAGGATTATGAAATCTGAAGGGTAATCCAAGGAATCAAGTTTTACAATGATATCTTCTATGATGCCATTTGGCTTAATAGTGGAATTATCAGCTAACTGTAGTATTTTAGGTGTGTCCCTTAAACCAATGATTCTAAGCTTCAACAAAACCTCTCTAGTCATGACATTGATGGATGCTCCTAGGTCAATCAAGACATTCTGTATTTGTATACCATTAATATGAATAGTAACCACTGGGCTTCTTGGATTAGAGTACTTAGGCATTAAAACTTTGTTTAACGTGAGATCAAAAATTTTCCCAAGGACATGGATAATGTCAGGGTCTTTCTTCTTTCTTCCTGGTTTCTTAATATAGGCTTCCTTGATTGCATTATTATAAATTGGGACTTCTTTAAGGGCATCCAACAAGGGAATTTAAACTGTCATTTTCTTAAGTTTAATTTCTACTTCATTTGCTTAAGTTGCTTAAGTAAGACATCATTAATGATGTTGCCACTTAGCTAGACAACATGCAAGCAAGAAGAAAGAAGGATGAGGTAGAAGCTATGTTGGACATATTTAAGGGCATCCAACAAGGGAATTTCTACTATTTTTTATTATTATTTCTAACATTTTCTCTGCAGTGAGAGTAGAATTTAGCCAACATAGCTTCTACCTCATCCTTCTTTCTTCTTGCTTGCATGTTGTCCAGCTAAGTGGCAACATCATTAATGATGTCTTTCTTAAAGTCAGACAACATATTTGACAACTCCATTTTACACACTCCTGAACCATTGGATTATGAGGTAGGTCTCTGAGTCCTCTACCTTTCTTCACAGTAGCCCTTGAATAGTTCAAACATATATTCTTTATGTCGACCTAGTTCTTCTGAGTGATGTCTCCACTTGCCATAAGGTCCAAGGCCTCAATGATTCCATCATTTACACCTTTTAAGAAAAGATGTTTTTGAGACTCCTCATTTAACTGATGTTGTGTGTTGCATTGCAAATTGAACATAAACCTTGAGATAAAGTCTTCCAAGGTCTCATCCTCCTTTTGTGACATTTTAAAAATGTCATCTCCATTTAAATCATGACCCCTACAATACTCTTTATACTTATAAAGAAACATATTTCTCATTGCATCCCAATCTGCTACAGCATTTGCACCTAACCCCATAAACCATCTTAAAGTAGCCTCCTTGAGAGTAGATGGGAATAATTTTAACTTATGGGCGTTAGTTGTGTAATTATAACTCCTACAGAGTATGCCAAATTCAAATAGGAAGGTTTCAAGGTCTTCAGTAATGAGGCCATAAAATTTGGGAAGTACAGAGGCAGGTATGTTTTTTAGATTATGATTACCATGCTGAGTAGGGATAAGGAAAGGAAAGGTAGGTTGACCCATTCTTGGAGGAGGGCCTGGCTGTGGAGGCTAATAGATAACACAAGCAAATGGGTTATCCTGATACTCTAGTTTAGTAAAAAGGTCATTCAAATGTAGTGATCCTTCAGAAGATGATGGTGAGGGTAGTTGCTCATGAGCATTAGCGAATGGGTTTTCAAAGGGTTCTTCTTCTTCATTCCCAACTTGGGGTTCCTTAGGTTTAGGATTAAAAATATCGAATGGTTCAACCTAGATATTACGGGGAAGGAATCTCCCAAGGTGGTCTCTTCTTCTGTGCATAAAATGCTTACTTAAAACTAAGTTCTAAACTATGAAAACTAGGAACATGAACACTAGGATAAGGTTGAATTAACACCATCCTTGACAATGGTGCCAAAAATTCTTGGCTAAACAATGGAATTAGAAACCCATAGCATTGGACTACTTATTTTAGTATTAGACACCCTAAATGGTTGCTAACTAGATCATTCAGTCTCATTTAGTTATCGACCAGGGATGTAAACTTGGAATGGCATTCACAAAGTATATGCTTCAAACCTTCTTGATTTTCATGACTAAACTATAGAATTTAAATAAATTGAGCTCTAGGAAATCTATGATAATATCGGCAAATGATTTATTCTAGCAAAGCAAGTAATCACATATAGGAATTACTCTAACTACCTATGCTGCAGGGACAGTCTACTAGTTTTGTTACTAGTGGTTGCATGAACAACATAATTCTACTTTACTCCTAAGTAAATAGAAAATAATTCCTACTCTAACTAAGCATTTCACTCACCAAGTGGCCCCCCTTGGATGAGTGAATAGAAACACAATTAAGATGGAAAGATTGAACTCAAACTGCGCATTCTATTCATTCATGGAAAATGAGTACACTTGGATTGAAACAACTACAGTAGTTCTATTTAGAAAATCGACTAACTCTCAAGAGTTACAATAGTCATCTTATTTAAAGGAAAAATACAACTATTTCCTAAATCCAAGATCTCTCCATAAATGAGGATTGTTATAGATTCATAAAGTCATATAACAAAAATATCATTAATCAGGAATAAGTCCTCCCAGAATATAGCACGTTGAGGGTACTAGATCTATGTGTTGCATGTAATAGGAAACGATATTGACTTGCCCCGCTTGCAAAGATCTTGTAGCAATGACTAGCTTTGACTTCTTCAGCACCTCAATGCCAATCCTTGAATACACCATGATTAATACTTGCAAAATGATTAATGCACACACAATGTTTGATACATTCATATTTTCATCATTAATACTAGGAAGAAAGTGTTAAGCTCTAATTAATACTCTTGCAAGACATATGGCTTCAGGAAGGAAACTACCCAAAAATATAGCATAGGTAATGGAACATTCATTATCATATATAACCATTATATTCTACCATTTCTGTCTATTAGTTTCAAGCAAATATACCATGTCCTTTTATCACCCACATTCCTACTTCATGTCTTTACACATATAAAATATACATATAAAAACCATAAGTTTATGTGTCTGTTTGCAAGTAAACTACTTAAAAGGAAATACAAAGCATTTAGAAAGATGGCCTTTTAAGAGGCTCATCAACCCCCCTTAAGTGCAACTTAGGAAAATGTACTTAAACTCACAATTCAAGATGGGTCTCGGCTACTAGGCCATTTTAGGTACCCATGTACAATATGCAGGTGCAATGCAATGCAATCTCTCATAAAGTGGAGAAAGAGGAAAAACCTCATGGGAAAACCCTTCCACCATAAAGAGAGAAGAAAACACAAGATGCATGGATGGATGGAGTAATAAAGCCCCTCATTATTACATACATCATGCATATATAATAAAGAATCCCCCCAAAGGAAGGAAAAAGGGAAGAGAGACCAAGTATCCCCCCTCAATGCTAAATCTCTTGCAAACATGGTCTAAGATGTTGACCATTACTCCTCCATAGGAAGAAAATAGAGTCAATGTTGCACCAAGAATGTCAAAGTGTGACAAAAGTAGGTATCAATGTCAATGTAGAATGACCGATGAAATGCCCACTTAGATATGATAGAGATGAGGCATGGAGACACCTGCAGGCACAAACTGGGTACATTCAACTAGCAGGTTGGTACAATTGAACTTGTGTCGTGCTTCCATTAGCTGATTGGTTGGAGCATAACCTTCAAGAACTATGTCCCATGAGATTCCTAATCTACTAACATAGGGATTATATCAAATGTGTCATCAATGACAAGGTACAAATAAAAATGTGGCACTTTATGATAGCGCGTGTATGACATTGGTCATGCAAGTGCATACAACATCAAATATAATGCAAAAATGGAAACATGAAGATGATGAAGCCACCAAAGATGCCCTGTCAAATGTTGTAGAAAAAGTGTCCTCCTATTGGCCTATAGCCATGAAGTCATTGGGATGAAATTGACCTCCCCTTGGCTGCTGGTTGGATGACGCTGCAAAACAGGTATGTAGATGGCAAAGAAAAAAAATTGTTCCTAATTTTGCTTATTTATTAAGATTTTGTTTTTCAAAAACCCAATAAGGTTAAGAAAACATGTTATTAAAATCCCACAAAAAAACATTATTAAATAAAGAAAAAACCAAAACATTTTTTTAAATTAAAAAAACTTTATTAAAAATTTAATAAAGAAAAACCAAATTGTTTTTTTTTTTATATTAAAAATTAAAAAAAAATTATTTGATGTAAAATATTAAAAATAAAAAAGTTTTTATTTTAAAAACTGATTAAAAAAACATAATAAAAAAACATTTTTAAAAAACTTATTTAAAAAAAACTTTAAAAAATAAATAAATTATTAAAAAAAATTTAGGAAAAGTTGGTACGCTGGTACCACTGCGCAATGTGAAGTGAGTACCAGCGGTACCACTGTAGAGTGCACAGTGAGTACCGCACAGTACCACTGTGGACTGCACAATGGTACCAATGTGGGACCACTGTGCAGTGCACACAGGGTACTGTTATATGGTACCCAACACAAAATTTGTTAATTTTTTAATATTTTTTTTCAAACAATTTTAAAAAACACCCCCTTCGTAATTTATTTGTTTTTTGATTTTTTTAATAAAAAAATTTTAAAAAAAAAATTGAAAAAAAATATTCGTACTTGCGTTCTTGTGCAAATCCGTATGATGTGTAGGGAGGGAGATTTTTTCAACCAAGACCAAATGTGTCCAATTTGAGCGAATGAACAGTCGGTCCTGGGTTTTTTGGCTACTCTGATCGCAATGGCAATGTTAGATTTGGCCTAAAGTGCTCCAAATTTGTAGATCAGCCTTAGGGGTCCGATTTGCAAAAAAAAATTGCCTCAAATTTGACTTTTTCCCAAGGTAGGCAAATTTATAGTCAAAATTTATGGAAACAGCCACTTGAATGCAATGGTGAGGTCATATATATCTCTAGATGCTCCCAAAAGCTACTGATCCTCTGGATCTGAATCATGACCCTACAAAAGTGAAAGAAATGCTCTACAATGACTATGCAATGAAACTCCAATGGCTCTGATACCATGTAAGAATTTGCCTAAGGCAAAGAATAAAATGCCAAGATCTAGAAGCTCAAGAGAAAGCACAAGAGAGATAGGAAAAATGATCAAATAATTGATTATAGCCAATTGAATTGAATACAAAGTAGGAGTGCCTAAATATATAGGCAATGCAATAAGACTACATGATAAGGAGATAATAAGCTATCAACCACACTAGGTGGAATCACATGCCCACCAAAGGTGGATCATCCTCCATTGTACATCAAAGTATGTGAAACAATGAGAGGATGATAATGTGATAAGAGCACTAAAGGTGGATCTCACACACAAAGAGGATGAGATGACAACTATCACCATCTAAAGTGGAATTTCTCCTAACCATGTGCTAAAAAGAAATGCAAACTCCTAGGTGTCTCAATGAAAAATAATATGCAAATGCATTATCCTAAGTAAAGTTAAGTAAAGTGTAATTAGTAAATACTTAATTACACCAACAGAGAGGAAAATTAATAATTATTAATTCCCTCGTGCATTTTAGGAAATTAAAAGGGGAAAAAATGATAAATACATATTATTTATTTACCAAGACATGAGACCTTAAGCTGAGGGGCTGAATTAATGGTTATTCACCCATAAAAGATTAATTGACTAATATGATCATTTAATTGGATAGGTGGTGAAGGAAAAATTGATTAGAGTATGATGCAAATTAGAGATGAATATTAGTAATTAATTAAACAATTTTCAATGTTTAATTAATGAGGAATGACACAATATTGATCGATGAACGATAAATATCAAACATGCAATATATGAGACATGTTAAAAAAGAGGGCACATAGGCATGGACAATCCTTGAGTGTCTACAACTGCCCCTGCCATCTCCATACCTAGGTTATTTTCTTGATGACAATCATGGACTATTTTGGACAAACTTCTCAAATTGTTCATGTGATTAACACTTCTAATTCTGCATTGAATCATTTTTCTTTGCAATGTACACTGCAATTTATTTTTTGGACTTCAAATTATGTTTTATTTGTCTTCTCGACAAATTTCAAGTTAAGTGTATCCATCTAGTTATTTGGCCATCTAAGGACACAAATAGACATTATTTTACATTGGAAATATACAACACATGTGACAAGTTCATTAATTCATAAGACAACCATGCTTTAGAAATTATATTAGTGGTTTCTCTCTTATTACCACTGACCTTTTATTGTGAAAATTGTGATTAACTAGGGAATGGAAAAAACATATAGTTTTTCCCTTATAAAATGTGGTTTAAAAAAATGTTGATCGATAATTTTGACTTCATTATCTTTGTCTCTCTATATATTTATCCTTCTCTAAATCTCCATATCCATCTCTATGCTTTTCCGTATCTCTATCTTTTTTATACTCAATATGGATGTGATATCATTCTTGGTGCATTATGATGCTTTCCTACATGCTTTGAATCAATTTGGATGCTAGATTAGAGCTTAGGGTTGTCCGGTGGATTAGGGACAACCAATGATCACCTAAACCTGATTGGAAGGTACTTTATTATTATGATGGGATAATTTATGATTTTATGAGATTCTTGATGCATTTATGATATTGATTTTGGGTATATAACATAGGTACATTAGGTGAGTGGCTCGTAGTGGGTGTCAGGGTACAAAGAAGCTTCTAGAAGATCCCATTGGTGAGTTTTCTTAATCAAGTGATAACATTAATAAAATTTACTAGGAAAGGGTGGGAAAAACACATTAATCAAGATTAATTTATGCCTCTCCCATGTTGCTAGTGCTTGTACAGGGTAGGGATGTGACTGGGAGAAGGTGCCTTGTGATGACACAATTCAACAACCTTGTCTTCATGGAAAGGCGTTTGATTCTACATATGCCTATTTGGGTGTCGAGGTCCAACATAAGACCACTAGGAGATCCATAAGAGTGAGGCCTATGCAATGAAACTCACCTAGCTCAACTAGCCTAGACCCTTTACACCTTTGATTCCAGTCACCTCTGGTAGTCATGTTTTGATTTGTTGTCTTTTGTGATTCATGCTTATTTTCTAGGAAGGGTTTAAGCTACCTTAGGTATGTCCTAGTTTTCTCCTCTTGTGTGGCCTTGGTTTCTATCTCCTAGCTTGGGGGAGTGGGCCTATTGGTTCCATGTGGCTTTTTGGTTAATCCCTATCATATTAAGGTGTTGTTCGTGGTCTCTTAGATGATCCTTGTACATGTTCCTTTCCAAATTCTAGTTGAAGATTCTATTTTGTATATTTTTTCATGTTGAGATGTACTAATTTGTATATGTATTCATGAAATTTTATTCTCCTAAAATGAATAATATGTATGATTTATAATGATGTACATTGATGTAATTCTATTTCAAAGCAATATATAAGGGAATGGGTAGTTCTAGGTGAAAGAAAGGGGGAAATATTATATTATGTGTTGACATGTTGTCAACATTGAAAGGAAGTTGTTTATATTACTTGCGCATATTTCTTCTATGCTTTCAATTTAAAAAGAAAATGAACTTAGATGTACTTAGGAAAGAATTTATTATCTCATAATGAAAGGTAATTAGTGTGAAATGATAGATTAGTAATTGGAATTATAGTAATGAATAGTTATGAATCAATTAAATAAGTTAGTAACTTGATTGTATTGTTCAATAGTTGTTTATGTTTATTTAGTGCATAAGAAAAAAGAGTATGGATTAATGAAGTATGTAGGATAATGCCTACCTTAATGAATATTGATCTTTTACCTAAATGCTTAAATGAAAGTGACATAAAGGATAGTAGATGGTTAATAAATCAATGATTAGTTAGAAATTAATGACATGAATAAAGAGGATAGATGATTGGCTTATGTTTAAATGAAATAAATAAGTTAGGAACATTTACCTTGGTGTATTAAAATGAACGTAGACTAGTAAATCTCACAATTCAATGAATACCTTATGAATATAAGTAGATTAGATAATGTTGCTTTAGTAGCGACATTAGTGAGCTTGTGAGGACTTATGTTGAATATATTTTGCATTCAAGGTTTTAAACAAATGCATAATTTATGCTTTATAAATATGAAGTAATGATGTGTATTATTCTAGTTTACAAAAAATAAATCTACTTGCATCTTTTAGAGGTTTTGTGTCTTGTCCTACTAAGGTAAAGAATAAAATGCCAAGATCTAGAAGCTCAAGAGATAGCACTATTGGATATTGTTAATGCATGGGTGGTGATTGAGACATTTAATATATTTAATCACTATATTACTAAATGGTCACTCATACTATTGTCATTTGTGTTTTGTCACTGATGTCAACATATGCTTCTACGAAGGAACCAAGCTGGTAATCATAATCTACGATTTATGTACAAATGTTTTACATGCTGTGAAGTTAGATGGGAGTTTAGATGGATGTTGTGATCTTATATCTGAGATCGCATCATTAATGGATGCATATTAAGAAAGATACAACTATTTTGGTAAAGATTGGTCACTGGTCTGTGACAGTGAGAATTGACAAAGTTAGTCTCTGAGTTTTTGGTATAGATTTCAGAGGGATTGGATTCAAGGTATGCGATCTTGAAGGATGATGGAAGAGGTACTGATGGATGTTCATTGGTCAGTGCAAGGTACAAAATGATTGGTTATGTCATCCGTGGCATGTGCTCTGGCGATGGCTTATTCTGAAGCTGACTCAGGGATTGGAGCATGTATTTTGTTTGGCAAGCATAATTCAAGGATGTTGGTCCTTAATTGTTATGTAATCATTGTAAACCTATTTTTGATACCGTGTGTATCTTAGCAAGGGCCTATGTAATTGTTTGTTATTAGGAAAGCCTTATTGGCCAACCTAAGCTTGGTAAAATGTAATAAGGTATAATTGAAAGGTCATTTCTTTGGAAAAGATAGGGATGTGATATATGTAAAATAAGGAGGTTGCGAACTTCTGTATGTTGTATGTAGAGAAGAGGATTATTGGTGGACTTCATTGGAATTGATCAAGCAAAGACAGTTGCTAGCAAATAGTTCAAAAGATTGTGTATTTCTTCATATACACTTGTTGCGAACTAGTGAGTTCAGAAGGTGGACTTAACCTTCTTTGGGCAGTGAGCCCTCTTTTGTTCTTGACTCCTAACAGGGTATGTCCTCTAACAAGGACTATGTACTGTAATGTTTCAATAAGCTCCTAACAGGGCTATATCTTCTAATAAGGATTACTATACTCTTAGTACATTATTTGTGGGTGCTAATTCCCACCAGGGTTTTTACCTTTAACAGGGTTTCCCCGAGACCAAAATTCTATGTTATTGTGTTGACATTCATTGTGTTCATTGGATCTGATATTGATAAGATTAAAAGTTTAAAAGTTTAATATTCTATCATACAACTAATTCACCCCCCCCTCTCAGTTGTATTGTGGACTGTTATTCCTAACAATTGGTATCAGAGCTTATGATCCTTAGAGAGAAAGCTTAACAGCTTGAGGTGATCTTGGAAAATGGCATCCTATAGGAAGGATAGTCCTAAGTTTGTGAATAATGGTAAAATGGATTCACCGCTATTCAAATGTAAAGGGGGAAATATGAGATCTATTCTCAAACCCAAATTTCCAAAGAAGAGATCTGATTTGATCAACCAAGAGGTTAATACACAATCGAATCAATTTATGAAGAATATGAAAGAGAAGGAGAGTAAATCCAATATTTCCCTATGGAGGATATTATGTTTGGAATATAGAATAATTGAAATACAACTACTAACCTCAAATTAGGGCAGATCTGGAAAATGTTGAATTCTGGTGTCTTTGTACACTTTTGGGAAAATCTAAAACTTGTCCTGGACTGGAAATGCCGAGATAGAGAAAACCCATAAATCTTTCTCCAAGATGGCTCGGCTCGGGTTTGACCCTCATAAAAGGTCAAATACTACATTTTTTATTTGAAATTCGATTCAAATTCTGTTCGTAGATCTTGGAAGTTTGCCAAAAAGGATATCCAAATTCACTCTTAGATCCAAAATTCTACACTTGTACCTGCAAGAAAATGGGGGTTTTTGTTGCATGGGGGGTTTGCCTTGGTCAAACCCCAATTTAGGAATTAACCTTGAAATTGAATTGAAATATATTGTGCATAAACAAAGTAATTGAAACAAATCACCTTGCTTATGTTGAAGTCCTTGTAGAGGATTTGAATCCTCCAAATCCACAAGTAGGAATGAATGTAGGATGTTTCCAATCAATGTTATTTGATCTTCAACACCAATCTTGATTTGATCTTTGCATATGAGAATGTTTGAATGAATGGAGATGGATGGATCTTCAAGGGGGCTCCAAAGAGATTGAATCCTTCAATGGCTAACAATGGATCTCCTTGATGGATGGATGCTTGAACACTTGAATTCTTGAAGACTTGCTTGCACTTGAGAGCTTGAGCACTTGAGCAATTGAGATGTGAATGATGGATGTCACAAAACTTGATGGAGAAAATGAGAGAGGAAGGCCTCCTTTTATAGTGAACTAGGGCACACTCCTTTAGAGGGGCCACCTTGGAGAATTAAATCCCAATTATGTCCTCACCTTTAGAAAATATACCTATATTAAATGCAATTAAAGGATTTACCATCTTGAAACCTGAAATTGCCGACCTGGAGGCGGGAAAATAAATCTCCCGAAAGCCTGATACCCATAAATCATGGAAATTGGAGATTTGAAGGAAGGGGTAAAAATAAATGTTAGACTTGACCTAGTTAGGTTCAAGATCAACCCTGACCTAGTCAGGTTTGACCTCGAATCTGACCCTAGTCCCAGATTGGCTCAGAACCAAGTCAGGACGTCCCGAGGATGCCCAGAAACCTAGAATTAATGCCATAATAGGATAGAATATCAGGGATAGACATAAAATCCTATGATTACTATGATGAAGGCAAGGAGGATCTATTTCTATAATCCTACCTAGAAAATAGAGCCATGGAAGAGAGAAATTCAGTGGAATCCTTAAGATCCTAACCCTAATTTCACCTAGAATGAAGAAATCAGCATAGGGAAGAAGTGGAAAATGGGGAGAAAAGCCAAATACATGCAAAGACCTAATCAAGGTGCTTGACATGACCCCAAACCACTTACTTAGAGGGCTAAATGCTCTTATCATGGAGGTGCTTCCATTTTAAGATGATACATTAAGCCCCCACTTTAGCAAGAGTATGGACTCGATGCAAACTCTTGGTAAAGGAGATCAGAATGAAAAGATAATCTTATCGTAATCCAAGGTGCAAAGAGAAACCTTAAGCCCCTAGGGACTCAAGTCGAATCTTATATCACAATAAGAGAAACATCTCTAGAGAGAGAAAGAAGGTGTGATTACCTCACCCAATGAGAACTTATGTCCCATTGTGAACCACACAAGACAATTGGTGCAACTGGAAAGATGGAATTGAACCACCTAGTGAATGTGGCTACTCACTAGTCAACCCATCAGGGATTCATCCTTAGGAATATTCTATTCCATAAGAATAAAACCAAAAAATAAATACAAAAGAGATCCAATCTTAAGGACACTTCCAACCTTAAGGGATCACAATATACGTGTATTTGAAACTGGAGGGATCAAGAGATCCTAAAATATAAATCCGTGCTTTAAGGATTAGTTACTAATCCAAAAAGGGAAAAAAGTATCTTGAAAAATATGTGTTTATTGAAAAGTGTGTGTGTACAACAGGTGAGTAGAGCATATGCCCCCATGTTAAAGTCATTGTTGACACTTTAACAGGAGAAATGGCTTTAACAAAAACATAAACAACTCCATTGATTACGTTTCCATGTCGAGATGCCCCTAGACGAAGACAAATCAAGGGAAATATCACAGAAACATACAGAGAACACAGAAGGGATCTACCTACCATGGGGTCAGTATGATCATAAGATAATATATATATGATATTATTGCAAATGGATTGACATCATTCCCCAAAGAAAGTAGAACTACAATCACAAAGGAGGAAAGAGCACATTAGATATACAATGGAGAATATTTTCGGACCATGACATGGAGACCAAAAATATTTAGTGCTACCATATCTCGAATCCAAGCAGATTACACCAGGAAACATTTATGAACAATAGCATAGTTACAACATAACATTGAACAACACATAGTAGAATATAGATACATATAGAAGATTTGAACAACAGTTTCAATTCCTTCATCACCTTGCACCAACTGAGTAACAAGGATCGTATAAAAGAATCTAACAACATTTAGCAAACACATTACAAGAGAAACATAGCACAGCAAGCAAACACACAAAAAAGCTACCATGAAGGACAAGCATATTAGGTAAATCAATGTCAATGTCAATAGTCTCATATTCATCATTAACATCATCAGTATCATCAAGAGTATCTTCTTCATCCAAGTTAATTAAAATAGGATCTAAGATACGAATAGAATCATCATAATCATGCATGTGAACATCATTATTATTAACCACATCTTCTAACACATTATGCATAGGTTTGTACAAAGAAGTTAGAGATCGTTTAGCTTTAGCATGAGCATGATGCTTTTTATGATGTTCATTAGCAGATCGATTATGTTTTGATTTATTTGAGATAGGTTGAGAACTAGGAGGAACAATCAAAATATCCTTCACAGGTTCTTTAGGAAGATCAATAGGATTATTAACCATAGGAGAAACAATCACATGATCTTTGGTAGGTTTGGTAGAAGGAACTTGATTAACAAAACTAGAAGCCATAGTTAAAGGAGGTATCAAAGGTGTAGGTAAAAGACCATGATTAAGATCCATAGGAGGTATGCTTAATTGAAGAATCTTACGATGTTTATAAGCTTGATATGATCGAAAAAGATTATCAGGGTGAGGAGGACATGAATTAGGTAATGAAGGCAAAAAGAAATCTAGAGTAGCACAATCTCTAGGCCTAGAAGGTTTATATAGACTATGATTAATCATCTTCACTTCTTCATCATGAATGAACTTAAGACACTTATGGATAGGTGAAGCAACAACATGCATGGCAGTCAACCAAGGAAAACCTAGCTTAACTTGAAATTGATTAAAAGTAGGAACCACAACAAAGGTAGTGTTCACAAGTTTTCCACAAAGTTCAACCGTTAAAGTAATATAACCAAATGATGGATAAAGAAAACCATTGCAAGTTTGAATCCACACATCCTATGTATCATAAAAGTCACGTTGTAAGCTTTTCATAAAAAGATTTTCTTTAGTGATAACATTGAATAAGGAGGTAGGATCAACAAGACAACCACGAGTAGGTATCTGAGCAATCCTAGCAGCAATGTAAAGGGGACCATCAGGAGCTTTAATAGTCTTAGAGTCATAAAAGGTAATCAAAAGTTCCCAAGGTCTTTTATTCTTAAATTGTTGTTGAAGTTTAGGTTGAGGTTTCATTTTAGGTTGATGTTGAGATTGAAATTGAGGTTGAATCTGAGGTTGAGTTTGAAGTTGAGGTGGAGGTTGAGGTGGAGATATAGACTGATCAACATGCTCCACTTGATTAACAACATGATTGAGATCATCCATCTTTGAGTCATACATAATTTCCATAGTAGATGGTTGAACAATAGTATTAGTATCATGCGTAGGTAAAGGGTTCATATAGATTTGAAGGTTCTGATTAGGAGGAGAGACAGATTGATTTCCACTACTATCCAAATTATCAACAGATAAAACTTTAGAATCAATTAGATCTTGAACCTTATGTTTTAAAGAATAACATCTCTTAGTATAATGACTATTCTGACGATGATATTGACAAAAAGCATTTTGATCAAAAGATTTAGATGCAATCGTAGTAGGTAAAAGAGGTCAAATAGGATGTAAATTAATCATATTAGTAGCTAACAACCTATTCATAATAGCATGTAAAGTTTTAGAAAGAGGAGTAAACATACGATTTAATCGAAAAGCAGTGGATGCATAAGTGGCATTATGAGATGCAACAACAACTTGATTAGCAACTGCATTCGCTTGTTTGTTTATCTTGACATAGTTGTTGAATTTTTGAAACTTGTTTGGATTAGGAGCAACATGACTCTTATCGACTGGAACAGGAGCCATTGGAGTGTTGCTCTCAAATTGACTCACTTGTAATTGATAATGATGAAGTGCTGCACAGAGTTGTTGAAAAGAGGTAAATTCAGTAAGCAGAATCTTATCTCTAATATCCTTTTGCAAATTTGAAATAAACATACGTTGAATATCAATATCAAGAACAGGATAAGAAATCTGAACATGCAAATGCTTAAATCTACCAATAAATTTAGTCAATTTTTCTTTAGCACTTTGTTTACAATGCATTAAATCAGTCAAAGACACTTGCAGGCCAATGTTATTTTGAAATTGTTGAAGAAAGGCATTAACAAGTTGTGGAAAGGAATCAATTGAATAAGGAGGCAAGGAACAATACCATTGTAGGGCCTTGTCATGAAAGGTTCTAGCAAACAGTTTGGCTAAAATCCTATGGTCATGAGCATAATCACTACAAAGGATTTGGAATGTTTTAACATGATGAACATGATCTCCTTTTCCATTATAATTCTCAAGATGAGGCATCTCACCTTGCTGAGGAATAGGAGTATGAATAATATCCTGGGACAAGGGACTTCCCATGTCACATGTAGGAATACTAAACTTGTTTTGAGTTAAGGAAGCAAGTTGTTGTTGTAAGGATGATACAGTTTGAGCCAAACTGATGATTGTTGAATCATTAGAGGAAATAGGAGGAGTAGCAACATTAGACACACTAGGTAAAGTGTAAGAAGTTGCAAGAATAGAAGAGACAACTGGAGGAAAACTAGGAACTACATTTGGAAGCGGATTGGAATAAGTGAAAGGAACATTATGATATGAAGGTTGTGATGTAGGAAGGGACACATGAGGAACACTCATAGGAATAGAGGGAATCATCACAATCACCAAAGAAGGAGTATAGATAGGAATACTAGGTAAAGAATTAGAAGGAGGTTCAACACTAGTGATAGGAGAAATCAATCCTAAATCTTGAGCTTCTTGAGCTAAAGGTTTAACATTTGAATGCACAAGATGAGTAATACCATGCAAGAGGTTAACACCTTAATCACTATCACGGAGAAATTTCTTAAGAGCCTCTATAGCTTGAATGGAATCTTGATTATGGTTTTCTTGAAGAAGCCAATTACCCATTTTATCAAGTTCAGTGGAAAGTTTTTGGACTTGTTCAAGAGGAACTCTTAAAGCGTCATCCTCATCATGAAATGAGTGAGAAGATTTTTGCTCCATAAGAGGATTGGAATCATGAAGAATCAAGTTATCATCCAGGATCCTAAGGAAAGGAGAAGAAGATTCAGGCTCAAAGGCACCCATGAGTCTACAACTTCATCTAACTGGAATGTTATAAGTAGGACTAGTGGTAGTAAAGCTCATAAACCAATGTAATGCAAATGAACTAGACTAAGAACATATAAAGCATGAATATGAAATCTAATTAGCATGCAAGATCAATCACAAAGGAAGAATCTAATACTAACAAGAAAGCACAATAAGGCATCCAATTCCACAAAAGAAAAGAGAGTAAGTACGTCGGGTTCATCAAAATGAATAATGGTAAAATGGATTCACCACTATTCAACTGTAAAGGGGGAAATATGAGATCTATTCTCACACCCAAATTCCCAAAGAAGAGATTTGATTTAATCAACCAAGAGGTTAATACACAATCAAATCAATTTATGAAGAATATGGAAGAGAAAGAGAGTAAATCCAATATTTCCCTATGGAGGATATTATGTTTGGAATATAGAATAATTGAAATACAACTACTAACCTCAAATTAGGGTAGATCTGGAAAATGTTAAATTTTGATGTCTGTGTACACTTTCGGGAAAATCTGAAACCTGTCCTAGACTGAAAATGCCAAGACAAAGAAAACCCAAAAATCTTTCTCCAAGATGGCTCAGCTCGGGTTTGACCCTCATAAAAGGTCAAATACTACATTTTTTATTTGAAATTCGATTCAAATTTTGTTCGCAAATCTCAGAAGTTTGCCGAAAAGGGTATCCAAATTCGCTCTCAGATTTGAAATTCTGCACGTATACCTACAAGAAAATGGGGGTTTTTGTTGTATGGGGGGTTTGCCTTGGTCAAACCCCAATTTAAGAATTAACCTTGAAATTGAATTGAAATATATTGTGCATAAACAAAGTAATTGAAAAAAATCACCTCGCTTATGTTGAAGTCCTTGTAGAGGATTCGAATCCTCCAAATCCACAAGTAGGAATGAATGTAGGATGTCTCCAATCAATGGTATTTGATCTTCAACACCAATCTTGATTTGATCTTTGCATATGAGAAGGCTTGAATGAATGGAGAAGGATGGATCTTCAAGGGGGCTCCAAAGAGATTGAATCCTTCAATGGCTAACAATGGATCTCCTTGATGGATGGATGCCTGAACACTTGAATGCTTGAAGACTTGCTTGCACTTGAGAGCTTGAACACTTGAGATGTGAATGATGGATGTCACAAAACTTGATGGAGAAAATGAGAGAGGAAGGCCTCCTTTTATAGTGAACTAGGGCACACTCCTCTAGAGGGGCCACCTTGGAGAATTAAATATCAATTAGGTCCTCACCTTTAGAAAATATACCTAGATTAAATGCAATTAAAAGATTTACCATCCCAAAACCTAAAATGGCTGACCCGGAGGTGGGAAAATAAATCTCCCGAAAGCCCGATACTCAGAAATCATGGAAGTTGGAGATTTGAAGGAAGGGGTCAAAATCAAGGTTGGACCTAACCTAGTCAGGTTTGAGCTTGACCCTGACCTAGTCAGGTTCAACCTCGAATCTGACCCTGGTCCTAGATTGACTCAGAACCAAGTCAGGAGGTCCCGGGGATGCCCAGAAACCTAGAATTGATGCCAGAATAGGACAGAATGTCAGGGATAGACATAAAATCCTATGATTACTATGATGAAGGCCAAGAGGATCTATTTATAAATCCTACCTAGAAAATAGAGCCATGGGAGAGGGAAATTTAGTAGAATCCTTAAGATCCTAACCCTAATTTCACCTAGAATGAAGAAATCAAGCGCAGGGAAGAAGTGGAAAATGGGGAGAAAAGCCAAATACATGAAAATAACTAATCAAGGTGCTTGACATGACCCCAAACCACTTACTCAGAGGGATAAATGTTGTTATCATGGAAGTGTTTCCATTTTAAGATGATACAGTTTGATCCTGAAAACTTTCATAGTTGGAAAAACAAGATGCAAACACATTTGCTATGTTTGGGCATAGACTATTGGATGATTGTAAAGAAGAAGGAAACTTTGAAGGTTGAGAATGACTTGGGGTTAGCCATTGATGATGAAAAGAAGCTATTTTCATGCAACATGGTCGCAAGAGAAGCATTTATTAGCACACTATTTGAGGGTGAGTTAATTGATATCAAAGATCTAGATTCAGCACATTATGAAATTTGGAATAGACTAGAGGCACTTTATGAAGGAGACAAGTATACCAAAAAAGAAAAATTGAAAAATTGGAAGACAAAGATGGAGAAGCTGCAAATGAATGAAGATGAAAGCATTAGAGCCTATGTTCAAAGGGTTACATAAGTTGTAGTTGGAATCATAAATTGTGGAGGTACTTATGATGAAGATGAAGTCATTGCAAAGATTCTCAGATCTCTAACTCTTGCTCACAAATTTAAGGCAATGTCTATTGAAGAAACTATACTCCTAAATCCAAACTTGAGCAGAGAGATGTTGATTGCAAAGTTAACTACCTTTGAAGCTGCGAAATTAGGAGATGCTACACCTAAAGTTGAATCTGCATTTAGGGCATCTACACACAAGAAAGTTTCTACACTTCTGAGCACAAGCAAAGACGACCTAAGAGAAGAGCTTGGTGAGTATGCTGAGGAGTGGGAGAAGATAATGGAAGAAGAAAAGAAGATGGAAGAACTTGTTGCACTAATTGCTAGAAGAGAGAAAAGAGGTAAGGGAAAATTACCTTTGAAATATTTTTCATGCAATAAGATAGGTCATTTTGCATCTAGATGTCTTACAAGAGTTCCTAAGTACAAACCTGATTATGAGAAAATTAGAAGAGACAAAGAATTTTATTATGCTAGTGAAGGAATCTCTGATGATGAGGATTTAGATAATGAAGAGATTGGATTTGATGCTATTAAAGATGGACTAGTTCATGAAGAAAAAGCCTTAGTATCTTACGTTGACAAGAAAACTGAATGGATAATTGACAGTGGATGTTCTCATCACATGACTGGTGATAAGAACAATTTTGTTAAATTAGTAAATTATGATGGAGGTGTTGTAAGGTTTGGGGACAATCTCCCAAAATCCATCATAGGAGTAGGATCCATCACTCTAGATGGAAAGACTAATACAGTCAATGTTCTACTTGTTCAAGGACTGAAACATAACTTGTTGAGTGTTGGACAGTTAATGGATAAAAACTTTCAGTTAAGTTTTGTTAATGGTAAATGCTTTATCAGAAGCAAGGAAGGAAAACTGATTGCTACCGATTCAAAATCTAGAGGAAATGTTTTTGAACTAAACACATCTAGAGCCTCTTGTTTTGTTGCGAAGGTAGATGATAGTTGGTTATGGCATAGAAGATTTTGTCATGTTAATTTTGACAACATTGTGAAGGCAAGTATGGCTAATGCAGTAAGAGATCTAACAAAGATTGTGAAACCTTTTAACACTGTATGCAGAGAATGTGTCATGGGAAAGCAAACTAGAAGCAGTCATAAAAGAAAAACATTTAAATCAAAAGGGAAGTTGGATCTAATACATACAGATCTATGTGGGCCTACAAGAACAAAGTCATACTATGGTGAAAGGTATTTTATAATCTTTGCTAATGACTTTTCTAGAATGATGTGGGTTACTTATTTAAGAGAAAAATCAGAAGCATTTGATAAATTCAAGTTGTTTAAAGCAAAAGTTGAGAAAGAATCAGGATTGAAAATAAAGTGTTTAAGATCAAATAGAGGTGGAGAGTTTACATCAGAATTATTTAATTCATACTATGAAGAGCATGGAATAAAAAGACAAACATCTACTCCTAGGACTCCACAACAGAATGGGATAGCAGAGCGAAGAAACATGACTATACTTGATGCTGCAAGGACAATGTTGATTGAAGGAAATGTATCTCATGTACATTGGAGAGAGGCTATTGGAACAACAGTGTACACATTAAACATAATTCAAATTAGAGAAGGTACAAGTAAGACTCCCTATGAACTATGGTTTGATCATACTCCTACTGTGAAATATTTCAGAATTTTTGGTAGCAAATGTTATATCAAGAGGGATGATGAGATAGGGAAATTTGATGCTAGAAGTGATGAAGGTATCTTCCTTGGTTACTCTGTTAAAAGAAAGGCATACAAATGTTTCAATCTAAGATTGAGGAAGATGGTTGAAAGTAACAATGTAAGAATAGATGAGAAATTTCAAATACAGGAAAGAATGTATGACAACAGTCAGATATCAGAGATAAAGAAACCACTACTACTTTAGAAGAAGAAGAACTTGTTGAGGAAGAAAGTGAAAAAGAGGCTTGTGATGTTGCTACAAGAAAGACTATTAAGACTCCTAAAAATCCAATGTATGTAAAAAATAACCTTCCTGAAAATCAAATTATTGGCAATACCAATCAAGGACTGCTAACTTGATCTAAGGTTAGAGAAGAGATTTGTTTGATTTCTCAAGTTGAGCCAAAAACTAAAGATGAAGCCTCTAAAGATGAATCTTGGATAAATGCCATGAAAGAAGAATTTGATCAGATAAAAAATAATAATACTTGAGAATTGGTTCCAAGACCGAAAAATAAAAATGATGTAGGAACAAAATGGATGAAGAAGGAACAGTTGTAAGGAACAAAGCAAGACTTGTGTGTAAAGGATACTCATAGCAAGAAGGCTTAGACTTTGAAGAAACATTTGCTCCCGTTGCTAGAATAGAGGGCAGTAAGATTATTCCTATCTTATGCTACACACAAAAACTTCAAAGTGTATCAAATGGATGTCAAATCTGCATTTCTGAAAGGAGATCTTGAAGAAGAAGTATACGTAGAACAACCAGATGGATTTCTTCTATGCGAAGACAAAGACGTGGTGTGCAAATTGAAGAAAGCCCTGTATGGGTTGAAGCAAGCTCCTAGGGCTTGGTATGCAAGGTTGGATAAGTACCTATTGTGTGTGTGAAAATTGTACCTGATTTGTAAACACAACACTCAGTAAAATATTAGAGGTTAGCTATAATCAAAATCGTGCAAAATTGAAATCCAATCTAACCAAGTGATTTACTGCCTTCTAATAGGTGCGAGATTGATGTTCTCAGATTGTAATCGAGATCAGTGACCTAGACGACACCTAAATGAAGGATTTGAATGCAATTAATCTAGATATGAGATTGAATGCAATTAAGCTATTTTTTTTTTGGTATTTTCTATGCAATAAGAATGATATGAATCTAATATGAATCTAAATGAATGCTAGATGAAAATTGATATACAATGAATGTTTAATGATCTAACAATGAAGATTCTAACAATGATATGAAAGCTATGAAATTCTATGCTATGAAATGAAAACTATGCAATTGAAATTGATCTCACAAAGCTTTGAATTCGCAAGTTGATTCCTCAGCCTCCAATTCGATAGCGTAGTTGTGCAAATTTGTGGATGAATTGTGAAGAGCTGAAGCCTTAATTTATAGAAATCCAGGGCTTTGGAGGTGCATGGGAAAAACCATAAATCACTCAAATTAACTCATCTTAATTTTTGAGTTATCTGATCATGAAAGATAGTTAATTCTCAAAATCATGCAAAAATAGCTTTTTAACTCAAATTAGAGCTTAGATCAGCTTTTTGAACTCCAAAAGGATGTTGAGTTCCAAAAAGTCAATAACTTGCATTGATTTTCTGATTTGGAGTTTAACTGTTTCTTTTGAATGTGCATAATAATTAAGAATTAAATAAATAAATAAAATGATTTATCCTCAACTCAACTGATTTTTGAAAATAAATAATTAATTTATGGGTTAATTAATCATTTAATCAAACTTTTATTAAAAACTATATTATTAAATAATGACAACTTGCTTTAATCAATTAAATAAAGATTTAATCAATTAATGATAGGATATTGGATTTATTGTCAAAATTAAATAATATAATTAATAATAGATAGAATTAAATTTAATTAAACAATTAAGTGGCAAATATTAAATCTAATTAACTAAATATGAAAATATTCAATTAATCAAACTTAGGATAAAAGTGATTTATCGCCAAATAATCATTAAATTAAAGATAATTAAGATAATTAGGAATATTGCTAGGAATATTCCCCGATGCAGCATTTTAAGATAATCAATTAGATTCGATGATGTGTAGATGTGCCCTAGATTAGGACTTCGATGTTGATTTCGTTCGATTTGTCGATGTAGGAGGTTAATGAACCTATAGCCCATTTTTGGGGTATTACATTTTGCCCCTTTTTGAATTATTGTGCGAAGCGCAGTGGTTCAAAGATAGTCTGTGTTTGATAAAGATATGGAACTGATTCAAAAGATTAACCAATCTCAAGATAGAAACCGATTGAAAGATATGGAGATATTAGGTCCTGGATGACCAAAGATAATGTTCACTATAGCAGCGATGAACCGATGATTGTGAAAAAGTGTCACAACGCCTGATTCTGAACCTTAGGATTGATAAGAAGTGAGTGACCGGTTCTAGACTCGATTGTCTTAGCAGAACTAGCAGGTATCACATCCGAACCCTTCAATTGTCGAAGAAGCAAGGAAATAACACTAATGAACCGATGGTTGCGAAAAGCTGATACAGATTACAAGATTAAGAGAATACCAGATTGATATGGATCGATGAATCTGATATGCCCCAAGTGATGATAGATTTGCCCCGAGCGATGAGGACTTTTTGATAAATCAGCAACTAGACGTGGTTGTTGTCTTGATCACTGATGAAAGATATTGATAGATTTGATCGATAGAATTTGACTTACAGATTTTGAATGATGTGCAATACCATGCTCCCTTCGGGATTAATTAAAATTGAAATCTGACAAGAAAAGTCAGTGTTATAGTTTTAGAAGCATGTTAATTGATTTGAGAAGTGGTTATACACGTCCGAGAACGCGTTCTGCATCGTTTAGAGGTCCTAAAGACCAAGTTTGACTAGGTTTGACCATGAGTTGACCATAGTTAACCAAGTTGAAAATTTGATAGCTCTATATAAGATAATCAGTTAAGTTGAATTCTGGATTTCTGTGATGATTGAAGGTCGAATATGCAAGCAGTAGATCGTCCTGGTCCCAAAAATTTTAAATCGCAATTTTGACATAATAAACGATCTCAGATTTCAATTTTGATCCCGAAAATGGATTCAGAACGTCGAAATTAGCCAGGGGTGCAATTTTCATTGACATAATAAACGATCTCAGATTTCAATTTTGATCCCGAAAATGGATTCAGAACGTCGAAATTAGCCAGGGGTGCAATTTTCATGGAAAACAGAGCACTTGTAAAAATTAGGTCAAAAGCTATATAAAGGCCGGAAGGGTCATTTTCAATTCATTTCAACCGTTTGACTTTAGAGATTTTGTGGAGCCCTCTGAGTGAGAAAAATGGTAGACCAGCGAGAACTGAAGGTACCTATGAGTTCACACCGATTTGAGCGCAGCCGGAGACATGACAGATCTCGACAGTATGGACATCCGGTAGGTGGACCGCTGTTCCCCTCTGAAAATGCATGTTTTTGATGATTTATAGAATTTTAAAAAATTTTCATACGCGTTTGTAGCGTTAGATTTTTGCATATGTAGAAACTCGTACGAGTCCTAGATCAGACTCGTACGACACTTCATTCAAAATTACTTTGTCGTTTCAACCATGCCCAAGTGTCGTATGAGAGGGACCCCTGTGTCATACGACATTTCATCGGGTCCCTCAAAACTCGTATGATTCTTTGAGTAGTGTCGTATGACCATGATTTGTCGTTTGGTATAGTGTGGAGTGTTGTACGACACTTGATGCCAGTCTGGAATGTCGTTTGAAAAACAGAGTGTTAAAAACTCACTCTTAGGTCAAAAATCTAACTTTTCTGATCCTTCTGCCTGATTGCGGACACTTTGCCCCACCTTCTGAAATATCAAACTATGCCAAGCTGATACTATTAGCCTGATTTTGAACTCAATTTCTGATAAAAATACCCTGTTTCTGCATGATTTAGGTCACATATCCAGATGTACATGTTCGACATTCTTACCCAGCGACACAAAGACTGTGTGTCTCCCTTCCGAACCCGATGAGGGTTCATCTGGCTGCCTGTGGATTTGAGCACCTAAGAAATGTGTGTGTGAAAATTGTACCTGATCTATAAACACAACACTTAGTAAAACATTAGAGGTTAGCTATAATCAAAATCGTGCAAAATTGAAAGCTAAACTAACCAGGCAATTTACTGCCTTCTAATAAGTGCGAGATTGTTGTTCTCAGATTGTAATCGAGATCAGTGACCTAGACGACACCTAAATGAAGGATTTGAATGCAATTATAGATATGGAATATGAATGCAATTAAGCTATTTTTTTGGTATTTTCTATGCAATAAGAATGATATGAATCTGATATGAAATCTAAATGAATGCTAGATGAAAACTGATATGCAATGAATGTTTAATGATCTAACAATGAAGATTCTAACAATGATATGAAAGCTATGAAATTCTATGCTATGAAATGAAAACTATGCAATTGAAATTGATCTCACAAAGCTTTGAATTCGCAAGTTGATTCTTCAGTCTCCAATTCGACATCATAGTTGTGCAAATTTGTGGATGATTTGTGAAGAGCTGAGGCCTTTAATTTATAGAAATCCAGGGCTTTGGAGGTGCATGGGAAAAACCATAAATCACTCAAATTAACTCATCGTGATTTTTGAGTTATCTGATCATGAAAGATAGTTAATTCTCAAAATCATGCAAAAATAGCTTTTTAACTCAAATTAGAGCTTAGATCAGCTTTTTGAACTCCAAAAGGATGTTGAGTTCCAAAAAGTCAATAACTTGCATTGATTTTCTGATTTGGAGTTTAACTGTTTCTTTTGAATGTGCATAATAATTAAGAATTAAATAAATAAATAAAGTGATTTATTCTCAACTTAATTGATTTTTGAAAATAAATAATTAATTTATTGGTTAATTAATCATTTAATCAAACTTTTATTAAAAACTATATTATTAAATAATGACAACATGCTTTAATTAATTAAATAAGAATTTAATCAATTATTCATAGGATATTGGATTTATTGTCAAAATTAAATAATATAATTAATAATAGATAGAATTAAATTTAATTAAACAATTAAGTGGTAAATATTAAATCTAATTAATTAAATATTTAGAATATTCAATTAATCAAACTTAGGATAAAAAGTGATTTATCGCCAAATAATCATTAAATTAAAGATAATTAAGATAATTAGGAATATTACTAGGAATATTCCTCGATGCAGAATTTAAGATAATCAATTAGATTCGATGATGTTTAGATGTGCCTTAGGTTAGGACTTCGATGTCGATTTCGTTCGATTTTGATGATGTAGGAGGTTAATGAACCTATAGCCCATTTTTGGGGTATTACACCTACTTGGACTTGGATTCAGAAAAGGTAATGCAGATAGTAATTTGTATTCAAGAACTACTGAAGATGGAATCCTAATAGTAGAAGTATTTGTGGATGACATTATCTTTGGAGGTAATGATGATCTATGTAAAAAGTTTGCTAAAGAGATGGAAAGTGAATTTGAGATGTTCATGATAGGTGAAATGAAATTCTTTTTTGGACTGCAGATAACTCAGAATGAGAATGATATTTTCATTTCTCAAACCAAATATCTCAAAGAATTGCTCAAGAAATTCGGAATGGAAGATTGTAAACCAGTAGGAACACCTATGGTAACTTGAAACAAGCTAACAATTGATGATGAGTCAAAATGTGTTTTTCAGACTTTGTATAGGTTAATGGTTGGAGGAATACAATATTTGACTCATACCAGACCAAATATTGCTAATGTTGTCAGAATTGTGGCTAGATATCAGATAGAACCTAAAGAGACACATCTAGCTGCTGTGAAAAGGATACTGAGGTATCTCAGAGGAACCATAGACTATGGTTTATGGTATGACAATAATGATAGTTTTGAACTTCATGCTTATACTGATGTTGATTGGGCAGGAAATATTGATGACAGAAAAAGTACCAGTGGTGGTGCATTTTTCCTTGGGAAAAAGTTGGTTTCTTGGCTTAGTAAGAAACAAGATTGTATAGCACAATCGACTGCTAAATCAGAGTATGTTGTTGTTGCTATAAATTGCACTCAAATTATTTGGATGAAACAAATGCTAACATACATTGGAATAAATTTTGATGAGCCTGTGATTATTCATTGTGACAACACCAGTACAGTAAACATGTCAAAGAATCCAGTGATGCATTTCAAAACTAAACATATTTCTATCAAGTATCAATTCTTGAGAGATAAGGTGGCACAAAAAGAAATCAAACTAGAATATATCAGTACAAAAGAGCAGATTGTAGACATCTTCACAAAGCCACTACCAAAAGATACCTTTGAATATCTCAGAGGTATGCTAGGGGTTCAGGCCCCTCCTAGTTAGAACTAAATGATGCAGAGATGCATCAGTTCAGAAGTGTTTAGAGCCTTATCTTTTTTCGGATTGGATGTAGGGATCTACTCCTTAGGGGGAGTGATCGTAGGAGAAAGTTTATATGTGAAAGCAGTTGAAGCCTCATGTCACCCTTTGCCATTATTGTCAAAGGGGGAGTGTTGCTATGAGAAAATCCTCACTGGTTGGGGAGATTGTTTAGTTGAAGGACTTTTGGGTTGATACAACTTTGAGATAAGATTTTCCCATATGTTGACATCAATGCCAAAGGGAGAGATTGTTGGATATTGCTAATGCATGGGTGGTGATTGATACATTTAATATATTTAATCACTACGTTACTGAATGGGCACTCATATTGTTGTCATTTGTGTTTTGTCATTGATGTCAACATATGCTTCTATGAAAGAACTAGGTTGGTAATCACAGTGTACAATTTAAGTACAGATGTTTCAGATGTTGTGAAGTCAGATGAGAGTTCAAATGGATGTTGTGATCTTATATCTGAGATTGCATCATTAATGGATGCATATTAAGAAAGATATAACTATTTTGGTAAAGACTGGTCACTGGACTGTGAAAGTGAGAATTGACAGAGTTAGTCTCTGAGTTTTTAGTATAGATTTCAGAGGGATTGGATTCAAGGTATGCGATCTTGAAGGATGATGGAAGAGGCACTGATGGATGTTCATTGGTCAGCGCAAGGTACAAAATGATTGGTGACATCATCTGTGGCATGTGCTTTGGCGATGGCTTATTTTGAAGCTAACTCGAGGAATGGAGTGTGTGTTTTGTTTGGCAAGCATAATTCAAGGATGTCGGTCCTTAATTGTTATGTAATCATTGTAAACTTGTTTTTGATACCATGTGTATCTTAGCAAGGGCCTATGTAATTGTTTGTTATTAGGAAAGCCTTATGGGCCAACTTAAGCTTGGTAAAATGTAATAAGGTATAAATGAAAGGTCTTTTCTTTGGAAAAGATAGGGATGTGATATATGTGAAATAAGGAGGTTGCAAACTTGTGTCTGTTGTATGTAGAGCAAAGGATTATTGGTGGACTTCATTGGAACTGATCAAGCAAAGACAGTTGCTGGCAAACAGTTCAAAAGATTGTGTATTTCTTCATATACACTTGTTGCGAACTAGTGAGTTCAAAAGGTGGACTTAACCTTCTTTGGGCAGTGAGCCCTCTTTTGTTCTTGACTCCTAACAAGGTCTGTCCTCTAACAAGGACTATGTACTGTAATGTTTCAATAAGCTCCTAACAAGGCTATATCTTCTAACAAGGATTACTATACTCTCAGTACATTATTTGTGGGTGCTAATTCCCACCGAGGTTTTTACCTTTAACAGGGTTTCCTCAAGACCAAAATTCTGTGTTATTGTGTTGACATTCATTGTGTTCATTGGATTTGATATTGATAAGATTAAAAATTTAAAAGTTTAATATTCTATCATACAACTGATTCACCCCCCCTCTCAGTTGTATTATGGACTGTTATTCCTAACAAGCGCAAGAGAGATAGGCAAAATGATCAAATAATTGATTATAGCCAATTGAATTGAATACAAAGTAGGAGTGCTTAAATATATAGGTAATGCAATAAGATTACATGACAAGGAGATGATAAGCTATCAACCACACTAGATGGAATCACATGTCCACCAAAGGTGGATCATCTTCCATTATACATCAAAGTATGTGAAACAATGAGAGGATGATAATGTGATAAGAGCACTAAAAGTGGATCTCACACTCAAAGAGGTATGCGATGACAACTATCACCATCTAAAGTGGAATTTCTCCTAATCACGTGCTAAAATGAAATGAGAACTCTTATGTGTTTCAATGAAAACTAATATGCAAATGCATTATCCTAAGTAAACTTAAGTAAAGTGTAATTAATAAATACTTAATTACACCAACACCCCCCTTAAGTGCAACTTAGAGAAATGCACCTAAACTCACAATGCAAGATGGGTCTCGGCTACTAGGCCATTTTAGGTACCCATGTACAACATGCAAGTGCAATGCAATGCAATCTCTCATAAAGTGGAGAAAGAGAGAAAACCTCACGGAAAAAACCCTCCCCCAAAAAGAGAGAAGAAAAACAAGATGCATGGATGGATGCAATAATCAAGAACCCCCTATTATGACATACATCATGCATATACAATAAATAATCCCCCCAAAGGAAGGAAAAAGGGAAGAGAGACCAAGTACCCCCCCCCTCCCCCCCTCAATGTCAAATCTCCTGCAAAGATGGTCCAAGATGTTGACCAATACTCCTCCATAGGAAGACAATAGAGCCAATGCTACACTAAGAATGCCAAAGTGTGCAAAATCAGGTACCAATGTAAAATGGCCGATGAAATGCCCACTAAGATATGATAGAGATGAGGCATGGAGACACCTGCAGGCACCAATTGGGTACACTCAACTAATAGGTTGGTACACTTGAACTTGTGTCGTGCTTCCATTAACTAATTGGTTGGAGCATAACCTTCAAGAACCATGTCCTGTGATATTCCAAATCTACTAACATGGGGATTATATCAAATGTGTCATCAATGAAAAGGTACAAATAAAAATGTGGCACTTTATGATAGTGCATGTACAACATTGCTCATGCAAGAGCATACAATATCAAATACATTGCAAAAATGGAAACATGAAGATGATGAAGGCACCAAAGATGCCCTGTCAAATGTTGTAGAAAAGTTTTCCTTCTGTTGGCCTGTAGCCATGAAGTCTTTGGGATGAAATTGGCCTCCCCCTGGCTTCCGGTTGGATGACATTGCAAAACAAGTATGTAGATGACAAAGAAAAAAAATCGTTCCCAATTTTGCTTATTTATTCAGATTTTGTTTTTCAAAAACCCAATAAGGTTAAGAGAAACATGTTATTAAAATCCCATAAAAAAGCTTTATTAAATAAAGAAAAAAAAAAACATTTTTTTTAATTTTTTTTTTTGAAATTAAAAAAACTTTATTAAAATTTAATAAAAAAAAAATAAATTTTTTTTTTATTTAAAATATTAAATTTTTTTAAAAAAAAATTTTAAAAACTGATTAAAAAAATATAATAAAAAAACATTTTTTAAAAACTTATTTTTTTTAAAAAAAATTATTAATTTTTTTAAAGGAAAAGTTGGTACGCTGATACCACTACGCAGTGCACGGTGAGTACCATCAGTACCATTGCAGACTACACAGTGAGTACCACATGATACCACTGCGGACTGCACAATGGTACCAATGCCGGACCACTATGCAGTGCGCAAGGTACTATATGGTACCTAACAAAAAATTTGTTAATTTTTTTTTTAAAACACCCCCTCCGTAATTTTTTTTTTCAATTTTTTTTAATAAAATGAAATACAAAAATGAAAATTATTAAAAAAATAAATTCATACTTGTGCAGATCCTTACGACGTGCAGAGAGGGATATTTTTCAACCAAGACCAAATGTGTCCAACCTGAGCGAATGAACAGTAGATCCTGAGGTTTTGAGCTGCTCTGATCACAATGACATCTCAGATTTGGCCCAAAGTGCTCCAAATTTGCAGATCGACCTTAGGGGTCTGATTTGCAAAAACATTTTGCCTCAAATTTGACTTTTGCCCAAGGTAGGCAAATTTATAGTCAAAATTTATGGAAATGGCCACCCAGACATAATGGTGAAGTTAGATCTTTCTCTAGACGCTCCCAACAACTGATGCTCCTCTGGATTTGAATTGTGGCCCTATAAAAATGAAGGGGATGCTCTCCAATGGCTATGCAATGAAACTCCAATGACTCTGATACCATGTAAGAATTTGCCTAAGGCAAAGAATAAAATGTCAAAATCTAGAAGCTCAAGTGATATCACAAGAGAGATAGAGAAAATGATTAAATAATTGATTATAGCCAATTGAATTGAATACAAAGTAGGAGTGCCTAAATATATAGGCAATGCAGTAAGACTACATGATAAGGAGATGATAAGCTATCAACCACATTAGGTGGAATCACATGTCCACCAAAGGTGGATCATCCTCCATTGTACATCAAAGTATGTGAAACAATGAGAGGATGATAATGTGATAAGAGCACTAAAGGTGGATCTCACACACAAAGAGGTATGAGATGACAACTATCACCATCTAAAGTAAAATTTCTTCTAACCATGTGCTAAAATGAAATGAAAACTCTTAAGTATCTCAATGACAACTAATATGCAAATGCATTATCCTAAGTAAACTTAAGTAAAGTGTAATTAGTAATACTTAATTACACCAACATAGAGGAAAATTATTAATTCCCTCGTGTATTTTAAGAAATTAAAAGAGGAAAAAATGATAAATACATATTATTTATTTACCAAGACACAAGACCTTAAGATAAGAGACTAAATTAATGGTTATTCATCCCTAAAGGATTAATTGACTAATATGATCATTTAATTGTAAAGGTGATGAAGAAAAATATTAGAGTATGATGCAAATTATAGATGACTATTAGTAACTAATTAAACAATTTTCAATGTTTAATTAATGAGGAATGACACAATATCGATTGATGAATGATAAATACCAAACACACAATATATGAGACATGTTAAAAAAGAGGGCACATAGGCATGGACAATTCTTGAGTGTCTACAACTACCCCTACCATCTCCATACCCAAGTTATTTTCTTGATGACAATCCTGGACTATTTTGGACTAACTTCTCAAATTGTTCATGTGATTGACACTTCTAATTCTGTGTTGAATCATTTTTCTTTGGAATGTATAGTGCAATTTATTTTTTGTACTTCAAATTATGTTTTATTTGTCTTCTCGTCAAATTTCAAGTTAAGTGTATCCATCTAGTTATTTGGCCATCTAAGGACAAATACACATTATTTACATTGGAGATATACAACACATGTGACAAGTTTATTAATTCATAAGACAACCATGCTTTAGGAATTATTTTAGTTATTTCTCTCTTATTACTACTGACCTTTTATTGTGAAAATTGTGATTAACTAGGGAATGGAAAAAACATATAGTTTTTCCCCTATAAAATGTGGTTTAAAAAAATGCTGATCGATAATTTTAATTTCACTCTCTTTGTCTCTCTATACATTTATCCTTCTCTCCATCTTTCTCTCTACTTTCTCCACCTCCATATCCATCTCTATCCTTTTCTGTATCTCTATCTTTTTATGGACTCTCTCTTTCACCCCCCCTTGCCCCTCCTCTCTATCCGTATCTCTACCTTTCTTTCACTCTCACCCTATTGCAAACATAATATGAAGTTGTTAATCATAGAATTTTATCATCAATATTCATCAACAAGCTTTATAAACATTTATTGCAAAAAATATCTTCACATATTTGGACAATACACGAAGGTTTATTTTTTGAGAAAATTATTATTGTTTCTATTTACACAAGTACACTTAGATCATGTCGCCAAAATGAAGCTAATGTTCATCTTCTAAGTTCACAACATTTGCAACTTGCATACAATTTAGCACTATTAATCACGACCACACCATGTCATAGGTTTCACACTCAATGATCCTCGTTGTGTATTCTCTTTGCATATTTAATCTTCTATCTTTCTCTCCACTCATTACTCTCTCCATCTCCACTCTCTACATAGTTGATTTAATGCCATCACTTATGTGGTGACCTTTCTCCCACAAACACTATTATTTACTAAAAGACCTATCAATTGACTTCATATAATGCACAAATATATAAAAAAACCAAAAAAAAACCAAAAGATACTTTGATCAACCTACCAACTCTTCAGCATGCCTATTGCACACCAAGATGCTAATAATAAAAGTGGGAATATAAATACTTAGTCCTCTTTATGAGGACCCTCAACTCCGAATATAATTCAAATGACTCCCTAAATCAAGAACAAGTATTTGACCTAAATGCATCCTTGTCTCCAAGGAATCAATTTGTTGTGATCTCTTTATAGAAAGGTCTCCGCGGTACTGAACCCGCTCAGTACATGAGTGGCGGTATTAAAAATCCCCAAAGCATACCCTAATACAAGAAACCGGGTATTCAAAACCGCCATTATGGCAAGACTAGTGCAAAACCCTTATCCTTCCCGTTCGCAGGTTTGTTTTGTGCTTCTCTTGGCCGATACTATGGCGGATGATCAACACATGCTATATTCTCATCATTTTTCTTACTTTTCGTTTGGAAGTTGAAGCGTTGGAATTGCAGTGAAGATCGGCGGCTCAATTTGAGCTCAATTTCGGCTGTTTTCAGATCGCGAAACAACTCCTAGGGTTTGTATCTTTTTTTCCCCTCAAATGTAACGTTTTTCATATCTTTTGACGTAATTTCTGGTGTAGACCCTTATTTTTTCCCTTGAAAGATCGACTAATCTCTAGAAACAGGTTGTTGATGGTAGAGGTGAATCGCTTAAGCTTGACTGAGTATTGTAACTTGGTTTTTGTTAATGAGTCCTTATTATCTTTGACAGCTCTATCAGCGAGTATGAATAATATGTTTCTCATTTCTTCTGCAGAAAGTGAAGTTTAGGGCTTCGACCGTCAAAAACCTTTTTTGAGGTACATACGTATTGTAATTTTTAATTTTGATTATATGTCTTTTGAGTGATTTATCAATACGCAAAGGATTTTTAGACTACGCTAAAGAATACCCCTGTAAGTATGAATGTTTATGTAAAATATCGTAATATATAAAGTAATTATAGACGTCGAATTTTTCTCAAGGTTTTGCACTAAATTTCCTCTTCTGTCGAAGTAAACATGTTTATGTCAAGTACATTCTGACTACATTTCCTTTGTGATTGGGTTTTCTTTTGTTCGTGTCTACCGGCAATTTGCTTTCTTGTAACTTTCTTTTTGATGAATCGACCTTGTTTAGCCATTATGGATTCTTTAAGGTCGGGTTTGTATGTCCGTTTTCTCTGCTAGTTATTTGCATTATATGTTTCTCACACTTTTTTTTCGCGCTTTTTGCCGGTTTTAACACCCTTATCCTGGAAGGCTATGGCTAAACCTGAGACCGGGTTCTGATTTTTTATCAGTATTTAACGGCATAATTTTTTCGAGTCAATTTGATTGATCTCAAATTTCATGAGCCAGTGGTCTGCGTAATATGATATGCTGTGAAAAACCACCAAATTGATCGTTATACCCTTTTTTCCGAGTCTGTAGTGTTAGCTGTCTTTTGGGTGACATATCATTGACCGCTGGAGGGATTATGCCCTTTTTATTGAACCTAACCAGTTACGTAAATGTGCCTGGAAACTTTTTGTTAAAAAAATTAATCATGTACTCTTGGCTTTTCAGGTTTTAGAGCAGTGTAACCATGTCAGAAGACCGGAAAAAAATGTTGGAAGCTTTGGTGGCCAAGAGAAAGGCCGAAGCTGAGAGTGGGGAGAAGAATAAGAGGCAGAAAGTTCCTTCTCTGCCTGCTGCAAAGCCTGCCAAAAAACCTGTCAATAAGCCTGCAGAAAAACTTGGAAGCAAGGCTAAGCCTGGCCCTGCTCCTGTAAAGAGCAAGCACAAGGAAGTTGTGAAGCCGAAGCGATCAACTAAGCTTGATAGGTATGAGACAGATGAAGATGATGAAGAAGAAGAAGAGAAAGATCTCACCTCTGAATCTGGTGAAGAAGATGAACTTTCTGATGAGGATTCTGAAGATGATAAGAAATTTAAGTCTTCGAAAAAGCCTTCGTTTGAGTCAAAAGGAAAGTCTGTGGCTAAAGGGAGTCCGAATGGCAGGGGCAAGGATGACAAGGGAAAAGGTATAATGAAAGATAAAGGGAAGAGTGCACTAAAAGCGGACGATAGTAGTAGTGAAGATGGGGGTAGTGATGATGATGATGGAGGGGATTTGTCTGATGATCCTCTAAATGAGGTTGATCCTTCAAATATTCTTCCCAGCAGAACACGTAGAAGAGCTTCCCAGCCAGGGGCGTACCAATTTACCAATGTGAATGATGATGATGACGACGATGACGATGATGATAGTGACTAGAATTCTAATATGTTTTAGGATCACTTGGTACATTCAGTGGTAGGATGTTAAAAATTTAAGACAATATCACATGTAATAATGAACTTTAGCTTTTTACATGTCAAATGTTAGATCACATGATTATTATAGTAATGTAGTTAATGTAGTAAAGTAGATAGCAGTTCTTGATTATGTAAGTGAATAGTTAATGCTTTCTTGTGCTCCACTCATAATTTTTGGTCATTGGCATGGGAAGCATTATTAATTTATTTCTGTCCCAAAGTAGGTCAAAACCTTATTGAAGTATCTTAAACTTCTAACAGGTTCTTTGCTTTTTCTCTAATGCCCGTTGAATGTACTCTTCTTTTAGTGGAGGGAATAAGGAGTTTGCACAACGTATCAACTGGGTTGTCATTTTGCATGCAGATTGAACTTGTATCTGTTCTGATCTAGTGTAACAGTCTGGCTTCTCCTTTGTTGGCTAGAATATCAAGGCAAAATTAAAACTTCTTGTTTATAATCTCCCATTTTAAAGCTTTTATTTACATTCCTCTTGAAATTTGCAGTACTAAGGTGGGATTTGCCCTGTAGAAGTTTTATGATCATACTGGAAAATATTCAGACTTAGTAGAGAATGAAATACATGGACTGGCTTTTTGTATTGTTACAAGATTATGGATCATTGATTCTGATTCTCTTTAAAGCTTATTGTTCAAAATGAGTGGTGCCAGTGGGGAGAGGAGAGGCAAGTACACTCTTATTCTGAGATAGACTGCAGCAACGGACCAAAATAGGCAGAAGAAGTTTGATAGTTGCATTAGTGCTATTTGCTATTATAATAGTGGATCTTTGTTATCATGTTGCAATTGACAAAGTAATTATTTTCAAGATTGTCCAGTTTGTTTCAAACAAATTATTTTCGAACTTAGTGATTGTCTCACCGTGATATAGGGATAATTCTTTACAATCATAGAATATTGGGCTTAGCACAGTGGGTGCTGCTGAGAATTTATAGGAGCCTTTGAAAATTAGGTGGTCCTAAGATATTATAACCTTGAACAATCAGTTGGTACATTCGATTTTATAGCATCAGCAGGCAATGCAAGAAAAAATGGTTTTAGAAGTTTTAGGATGCCGGTCATCTGCTAATTTTTTAAAGCAGCAGCTAATGCCTTCTAATGATATGTCATGTGGCCAAAAAAATTCTCTAATTTGGTGAAGGAATTTTTCAGTCTCTCTGCAAAGGTCGGCAGTGATCTGAAAACTAAAAATGAGGGGTTTCTATTTTCCAGAATAAGTTTCTCTTTTATCATTAACAGTTTTTCCTCATAAGAGATCCCTTGCCATAGAAATAAATCCTGAAGCCCTTTGCGTGGAACTTCATCCTTGTGAATCATGTATCTGCACATTTACAGTTTTCAAGTGCATTTACATTTGTTTGGCCTCGGCACTTGTTTTAATTGCATCCTTCAGTTTTATGTGTAGTTTGCATACATCAGTAATGATTACGAGGAATTGTCATCTGGTATTTTTTGCGTCTTCTACTTTTTCTTGTAGTTCATTTTTAAGATGCATTGGCAAGATTCACATTCTTCTGTACTGCTGCTAAAGCCGTGACTCTTGTGAAAGGACTGGCTCTATCTGACCATGGATGCATTGAGAGTTATCACAAATCTACCTTATAACTCAAAGCAAATTCATAGTAATTCTTTTGAAAGTAAGAAAGACAACTTATAAAGCTTGACTGGTGATGCTCTATTTTATTGGGTACCACCTTTCTTGATGAAGTATGTTTCATGCATGGTACTTTTGCCTCTATGATTGATGTCTGTGATGATGGGGATGTCCATACGACACAAACTTCCCTTTGTTTCCGAACTTTTGAATTCTCTTGTTTTGGATCTTTATTTTTTCTTCATTTTTCTTTTGAATCTAAATTCCACGTGTTCCATAAGTGATTGTACTTAGTTTGTAACTCTCGCCCAACTACTCTCAATTTGAGATATCTATATGCAGCAAACTAAAATTAGTTTGTAACTCCTGCACAAGTCCTCTCAATGGGATATACCTTTGCAAAAACTAAAAAGGAGACACTTCTCTACCCTTGGTATGTGCTATACCTTAACTATTAAATACCATCTTCTAGAATAAAAAACCACCTCTGGGTTAATTTTTTGTTTTTAATTTTTTAAAGGTATCGTAGAGGCTCTCAAGATTTGTCAGAAATGGTTTGTTTTATGATCTCAAGGATGTGCCTTATTGTGGATTAGTTAACAAACGTTTTTGCTTGCTTCGAATTGATTGTCTTCTCTTCATAGAAAAGAAATAAAATCATGATGCAAAGAAAGCTTGACATTTCCCTTAACTGATACTTTAGATTCTAGTTTGCTTAGCTTGATTGCAAGATGCTAGTGTGTCGTTGAAATTGTGAAATTTGGATTCTTGATGGCTACTTTAGAGGGATGAAATACCTTCAATATTGCTAATAATTTCTTCTATGACCACTTTTTGGAAAGTTCTTGAAAATATCTTGCCAACAAAACTAAGATAGCATCACCCAAACTATTTTAGTGATGAGAGCAAAGCCTTTGACGTTGACTATTTGTTTGCTTTCATTCTATATGAAAACAAGTTTGTCAAAATCAAATATAGAGATCTACTTTACATAGTCACAAGTAATTCCCTTGATAACATGTGAATCCTTTTTAATCATCGAAGTTCGAATTTTTCAGAATGACCTTCCCAACAATTCTAATTTATGCTATTTTTTTTGGATTTTTTGAGTGAGTCTTCACTTTGTTAATATCATAGCTTTTAAACATATAAAAGATATAATACAGCATGAGATACGAATGCTTTGATAGAAAATATGCTAAAAAAAAATAGAATAACTCCTAAAGTAGGTCAATACTATAGAATACAAGAACCACTCCAACACTAAGTCTCTAATAATAATATTTACTTGCTATACACAATCCTCCTCCATATAGCATAAAGGAGAGGGAAAACAAATCTTAACACAAATCATTGCATAACATAATTTTACAAGTTATCCATGACTGAATTAGCCAATTAAACGGATTGTGTTATATGATAACATCCACATCGTCCCTAATATGAAGGGCAAGCTAAATAACATAATCCATTCAAATTATAAATTGATAGTAATTAATTATATTAGGTATTATATAACTCACTCAATTAAAGTAATGTGTCAAATGATTACATTCATACCCCCTCCTCTAATATGGAATGAATAGGTACATAAATGATCCATTCAAAATACAAATTGATGTCATTTTAGTTAGTTCTATCATAGGTCTACTTTTTTTTTTATAAGAAATAAATATTTGATTTGATAGAAAATGTGAACAAGTCTTATTTGTTTTTGTGAATGGCAATCAGGCTTGGGATTCATTTTAATGTCTTTCATCTTATCTATTAAGAAAATATTGATTATCAAAAACTAAAAGGAATGTAAAACTTAACTAATTATACATTAGTAATTATTGATTGTCACAAAGATAAAAATAATGTAAAATTAAAAGTAATTATTAATAAATATTAAATTTTAGTTTATTACAAGTTTCTAAATTGATATCTAAGATAATTTATTAAAAATATTATAAAAATTAAATTCACTAAATTTATAAACTTTTAAAAATTAATATTAAAATAAAAATTATAAATATTTATATCATATTGTTTAAAAATATTCTAAATAAATTTTGTATTTACCATAACTATTCTTAAATAATATATAGTTATATTATAAAGTAAAATACTATATATTACCATAATAAATGTATATAGTTTATTAAAAATCCTAAGTATCATATACACATTTAGAGGTACTACATGATTGGTACACAAGTAGAAATAGTTAAGAAATAAAGATTCAAAATAGTCTTTCCAAGATGCAATATTTTTCAAATGCACGTTTTGAATTTTAATATTATATGATGAAAATGAGTTATTAATATAACTTATGTAATCTCAATTTATAAAAGAAATTGGTTAATTTATTTTCTTGAAAACTTAAAAAATGAGATTGATGACATGTTTGCAATTTTTTTTTCAAGCAAATTTAATTTTCTTTTGATTTTTTTGATTAACTAATTTGAAAATTGGTCTATAGAAATAAAATATTATTTTTTGATGAATGTTTATTTATAACTTTTTAAAAGTTAATTATTGCCAGTTTTGATTGACATGGACTTTTATTTGATTTGTAAATAAAAGATAATATTTTTTTGAATAAAAGGGGTAAAAATTTATTTAATTAAAAAGAAATAATAGTACAAGCTTATCAAAACACTAGGATCACTAGCAAGGCACTAGCAATTGTCAAAGGCAAGGAAATCCAATCCGCAAGAACCTTCAAACCAATTCAATCAACATTTCTAATATAGCAACCAAGTACCAATAACTATTAATGATAGGGGGAAGACCCACCTAAACCCTCCCAAAACCACTTGTTTCATTGGAATATCCTCCAAAATCAACTTATATAACTCATGGGCCCTTGCATGCTAGCAACTCAACTAGTTGTGCTAGGTAAGCTGTGCCAAGTACCTAGCAGTAGATCCATATGCCCAACCATATGCACTAAGCCCTATCTGGGCCGTTTTTTAGTGCTAAGCCCAATGTACTTTTTATTTTTTCCTTTTTGCCTAGCTAAGGTCATGTGGGTGAGCAAGGGCCTATTCAAGGCCTAGGGGTATTTTGGTCAAATTCCTGCATTCCATATATCATTGAAAAGTTAGTTCTGTCAACTCCACCATGGTGCAAATTAGTCTACATGATTGTTTTGTTTAACATTTTTTGCAACTTGAAGTTGACCCTACTTTTTGGATTCTTGAGCTCATAGCTTTTGCCTCAATCTCTTATTTTTGGGACTCTTGTGTTGTCGGAAAGGTATCGAGGAGCTCCACCATTTAGTCCATTCAATTTTCTTGTATTCAACCCCAAGTATTATCTATTGAGTTTTTTTTCAATTTGTGGCATTCTCTTGATTACTTGGACATCCTATTGTTTGGAGAGGTACAATTTGTGTGAGGGGCTCCATTTTCAATTGCTTATTCTTGGAAGTCTCAGATCAGGTCTATCAGTTATTTGTCTATTTTGCTTGACCTATGTGTTATGGCTCACATGGCCCAACCAATATTTGAGGTCCTTACTCCTCATAATTACCACTCATAAACCTGAGGATGCGATGATTGCTTTGGTCTAGGGGATTATGGTCTACCTTGAATGAGGAATAACCTACCTCCACCAAGAAGTATGAAAAGTTTGCACATAGGAACAAATGTGATGAGGTGATGGGCTTGATTGGTATGCATGGTTCATATTTCTTATTCTTTCATATTGAGAAGTGCACTATACCGAGAGAGGTGTGGGATATGTATAAGGATCTATGTGATTTAGTTAGTGATGTAAGAGCTTTACAAGTAGAGGTGGAATTGACATAGCTTGCTATTGATTCATTTCCTACTATTGAGGATTAATTGGTTATGTTCTTAGCATCATAAATTGCAACCTTGTACAATTTACACCACATTTTGTACCCTTAACTTAGTGTGTGGTGTAGCTCTTATCCAAGCCTATTTCTAGTTGAAATATTGAAATTTAGATGTCATATCCTCACATGGTGCTCCAAACAAATATCCTGAACTCAATGCACCTCATTGCTCACTTGTCTGCCTTATTTTATAAGAGTTCCCTAGGATGCCCTTGACCCACCAATTTGGTTTTATTTTCAAATATATCAGTATCAGATTTCCGCCAGTTGTTCCTTAAACCTAGTGTCTCAATATGACCTTTGGAAGTTGGCTAAATTCATGAAATACGTTAAGAACCCTATATAATATCATTCTTTCAATTTATTTCACACCAGTCATTTGTCATTCAACGTTAAGACATTTGAGGTGACATTTCATCTCACCATATACTCACGAATTCTCTAGATCTAAGCATTTTAGCAAGTTGCAACAATCACGATGCAAGCATGGCTTTATGAATGATCTCTCTTATCATCTCATTGCATAAACACATGTGATTACATTCAAAGAGCTTGCATCAACAAGTCTAAGGTTGTAGGTACACCATTTTTTAGCTCAAAAGCCAGGTCACGAGAATACTTGGGATCCCAGAGATGCGTGGAAGATGCAGAGTTCCAGGATCATGCAAGTGGTGGCTCCTTCATGGCCTTCTTGTATTCTTTGTAATTTTTCAATCAGGTGTTAAAGGCCTCTTCATTTGGCCCGTCGATCAATTCAATCCAGAACCTAGCCTCCTTTAGTCCAGCCCTTGCCTTACTTGTTGTGTTTTTCATCTTTTCAACCACCCTTGTTGCGTTGGCCACAGACAAGATCATCCCCATACAATCGTCCATGACATGCCTATCAAATATACAGGAGGGACCAAACCTTTCCTCCGCTTTCTCATCCCATTTGACCAATAACACGCTCAACGCCTCCCGATCTCGACGGATATACTGATGGTGGTGGAGACATAAGACCCATAATCCAAGATATTCTCTTGCAGCAGGGGAGGGTATGCAGCCAGTTCTTTCTTCTAGGTATTGTTCCATGATGTCTACCTTGAATGTAAGCTTTCTCATGCTTAGCTCAATAAAATCACGCCGCTTACCTCGTAGGATATTTGAGGCTATAATTTTGTCTTTGTCCATGCTCTCCAATTCCTTGAGTTCCTCAATATGCTCTTAACTCCCCTATCCCAAGTGCCCATGTCTATCAACATTTCTCCTTCTATCTCAACGACATCGAAATAGGACTTAAAGGAGTCCTTAAGGAAAGACTTGACTTGACCAACCTGGTTGACGATCCACTGCTTTGTGATTGTTGCCTTCTTTTACATTATTTTCAGGGCGTCAATCTCTTCTTATTGAACCAAGGCTTGGGGTTGAGGTGGTCAGACTATGGGAGGCCCAGGGTATGACCAGGTCCCTTATAAATTCTCGACACTATGTCTGTCGTTCCTCGAGCTCCTGTTTAGATTTTCTCTTTCTCCACTCGCTGCCTCATGGTGCTTACGGTTTGGTCAAGAGTGGAGGGCTCTCCCCACTTATTCTGTATTCCTAGCATAACCTGGCTCACCTGGTATTCCTTCAGGGCCACCTCTGATTGATCCTTATCCAGTGGAGGGATGGTGGCATCTACCACGATCTCCCCTTGCGTATTTTTGGATGTTTAATACAACCCCCTGACCTTTTTAGCTTTTCAGGAAGTACCCACTTCTGCCATCATCTCTTGTAGGGTCACCTTCTTCAGAATTGGTCTTTGTTTCTTGGTGAAGCCTACCTAGAGCCATTGAGGTGGGGCATGAATGTTGGCTTCTTGCATGGAGGAAGTCTCTGGAGTAGTCATTGCCACTCTTGAGTTGCACCTATGTTAGATAGGCTTGTACTTTCTCCTTCATTAATAAAGGAGTTGAGCATTTTATCTACCTCCATCTAGTCCTTTGTCAAATATTCCTTCTCCCTATATACTTGTTCCTCCAGTTCTCTTCAATGCTCTTCCTCCTGTTGTAACTAGGAAAGCTCTTCTTTCTTCTAGTTCTCCTCTTTATCTTTCTTTCTCTTTTTATCTAGCTGAATTTTCCTTTTCTATGCTTCATCATGCTCCTTTATCAAAGCAACCTAGTTATTTGGGGTGAGGATCATATTTGGGTCATCAACATCCATGTAGGAAGTCTCCCCGTAATCTTGCACTTGCTCTAAAACTGACCTCTGTTCACCCTGGAACTATCTTGGAATAGAGGGGACTGAAGTTTACAAAAATGGCATGTGTGTCGACAAGTTCAATATAGTTAACGATGTAGCTTTTTCTGAAATTTGATTGTGTGCAGTATTTTTGTATCAATGTTTCGAATCACACTCTGTGATCCATCTTCAGAATGAGAAAAGCTTTTTTTGTTTTAGCTCTTCTCATTCTGATGATAGATCACGTTTGAAATGTTGATGCAAAAACACGACACACGATCAAATTCTAAAAAAAATTCTAGAAAAAGCTTCATCGTTAACTATAATAGATTGTAGAAATCTCTTCACGTTAAATTCAATATATTAGCAGTATTGAGATGGTTGCCCTTCAAGGCATTGGCTTGGTGACCTTGATCACATGTGCCATAATGTCATCATCAGAGAGGGGCTCTTTACTGTCATCTTCCACAATGATGGTTTGGGGCTCCTCGTGGACTAGTTGAGAAGATGATGTCCCCTCCTACGGATTTGGAGCCCCTTGTCTTGTTTCAGTCGCTCCTTTCCCCGTAGTTGTCCCTATAACAACCCTCTGAATTCTGAAGGCCCTTATTTGATATGTCGTGAGGCAGCAATATTTCTTCTTTTAGGCATCAAAGTCATCTTTCAACCCCGTCCAGAAGTCCTCCAGCACCCGCTTGTGGTCAGCATAGGTGTCCACAAGGATGCTCTTAATCTTTTGCTTCGGATCATACATCTTTTGAGTGTAATCAAATTACTTTATGTTAGGGCTTTACAACTCATATACTACATCGTTTGTTGCTAACAAATTGGGGTGCTTGTAGTAACCAAGGGAGAATAGGAAACCAACACTTGGCTTGTGCTTTTGGGTCATCAAAGCCTGGGGTTCCACTATCTCCCTGCAGAACTCCAAAAATATAATTCTGTCACTGCAATGTCGAGGTAGAAGGAAGTTTACCTATGAACTTGTTGAGTGTGATATATGTAGACGTTTTATTCTATAGCAAGTTATTACCATTTCATAGAGGAATCTAGAAAATTGTATATGGAATATGCATTCTGAAATTCATCATGAATGAAATCCACTTCGCAGAATTTACACCAACGTAGAGAAAATTTATTTCTACCTAGGAATGAAAAGGAGATATCAGCCTAGTGAGGCTTCCTAAAACTGTCAAACTACTTTTGTGGCACTCCTGAGATTATATTTCACCATTGAAAGTCTCATATTTATCTTTGTTTAAGGTGATTGTATTCATCCTCAGATACAGGGAAGGTGATCTGTAAGACCATGCAATGGGGAGTGGCTGAAAATAAATAAAACATTAGACTCCAGCAGGTCCGAAATACTCTTTCCACATGCAATGGTTGGGCACAAGTTATATATGGAGACATTTTTTAGTCTAGAAAATCAAAGTTTATTCTTTAGTGACATCATGAATAGGGACCTCTAAATTTCCAGTAGAATTATAAACGAGTAATGCATCTATCACTTGTCTACACCATAGAATTCTCTACACATTTTTCACAATTTTTTTTTTAAGAAACCACATGGCTGGAAACTTCATAGGTGACCCTAGGAACTCCCATCAGCTACTGAAAGTTTGAAATAAAGGGCGTATCTACCATCATCTATGATTCTACTCACAAATGAGATGTACAGAAAATTTTTCATGCAACCATAACAAGAACCTATCCACTTCCAGCATGTGTCTATTTCATTCATTTATATGATTATATTGATGAAATGTGGTGACCGAGTGGTGAGTGTGTGTCCCTTGAAAGGTGTGAGTACAGATCAGTATCTCTTTTTGTTCTATAAAAAATGTAATGTAGATGGATCAATAAAGGGGCAATATAATGAATATGATTATACCGACTTTCTCAACAACATTAGGACCAAGTGCACTTAAGTTTTAAATGAAAATGGTGCTACAACGACCTCTTTTTAGATTTGATTAGGTGCAACATGATTCTCTCATCTCTCTCAAAGACTACCACTCTCTCGTGTAATAGTAAAATTGGTCTAATTATTTTATGGTAAAAAATATGTTTAAATATTAAATGTCTTTTGTCTTTACATTCAAAGCATAGTGCATATAGATGTGTTCATTTCAAGGTATATGATGTTCCACCTCAATATTAGGTCAAGGGAAAAATCAAGATAATATGAAGATTGAATGTTGGTTTATACTAAGCTTTATTAAGCAAACATTGTCATATAGGTTTTATAGGTAAAAAATATAGTTCTGTGAATTGTCAACTAATAAAGCTGGGGATTCTGAAGTTTACAATCTCAAACGAGTCTAACACTTGGGAAGGTTTGCATGTCAGGTAACTCTCACTTTAGGACTTGACATGGTTATTCCCTAGAGCTCGAGGATTCCAAGGCAACATGTTGTATTTTCAAGGGACTTGGTAAACTGGTGCATAGGGCATGAGCCATACATCGTGGCTGCCCTAGCTCATCTTTGGGCATGGCTCACAATGTGAAACAACTTTTTAAATCTAGGGCCAATTTGTGGGCCACCAGTAATAGGGGTTCTTCGGTAGAAAGGTGTGACCTATGCCCACATGCGTCCATATAGACTAGGGTAGACGACAATGACACCTTGAAATCACCAATTTTCCATGTTTTAGGTACAATTCAATTGCACATTTCGACTTTGGGGATTGCACATATGTGCAAAGGGACAAGGTTTGGATTTGAGGCACTAACCACTAGATTTTAAGGGTAAATCCTTATTTCCTAATCTATGGGGATGAGATAACCACACCGTGAACAAAAGGGATGGAACAAAAGAAAATAAGACACAAAAGAAAAAAAAATAACAACTCTCCAAAGAAGAAAACCAAAGAAGGCACAAGAAAAGGCAAGAGAATTAAATTCTAGTGCAAGCTTGAACTTCATTGTACTATTGTCAGGTTAGAAGCTCAACTAGTCTAAAGGCTTTCCTCTTGTTTGGAAACTTTGTGAGTGTAAATGAGCTTCATTAGGGATTTATATAGATGACTAGTTCAATGCATTAAATGGATTTTTTACTTTCTCTATAGGCTTTGAAACATTAACATGCCAGAGACCGGAACCCTATAATTCACGACCTTGAAGAAAATCAAACAAAAATAAAGAGGACTTTGAGGTCAAGGATTCCAAAGAACAAAATAAAAAACAAGGGAAAAGGAGGCAAACATGGGAGAAAAAAAATAAAAAGGGGACCCAACAATTTCCAAGCAATAATGTAGGGATGAGTATGCAAGGCATAAAAAATGGCCACTGGCTAGGAAAAATGCTTTCAACATTTTAGAACTCTAGAATCATCTATAATCAGAATCAATGGACTACTATCATTTAGGTTGTTTCTTAGTAGTGCAATGCTACTTTCGGTAAAGAGAAAACTAAGGGACTCGGCCTTCCTTGTAGGGTACCCCCATGTGTGCAGTTGATTCAACCTTCCATAAGATGGATAAGAACCTAGAAAAGGATACTAACACTCAAGCTATGCGAGTTGAACCATTTTCCTTACCGTGCAATGACATCCTTGACATAGCTTTGCTTCTAGTTAGATGTCCATAGCCCCAACATTGTTATCTCTGGTTCCTATCAAGCATGGCTCCACTACTAGCCTAGCATCCATAGCCTTGATGGAGATACATGAATCAAAAGTTTTGATAGAATTGGAGGAGTTTATTTATTTAGGGTAATTTCTTGCTTAGCAATGCTCTTTTCACCTCTTTAGTGATTATTTTTCTGATTCAATAAGAAATGAAGCTGAATCTTTGGATGGGAACCACTATGAACATTGTAGAGATTACTAGGTTTAGATTTCTCACTTGAGTGGAAGTAAACGAGTTCTAATCATCAAGTTTTCTTGATGCCCATTGGTGTTTTACAATGGTGGGGGTTCCCTAGATCCACCCTAATTTTGAAGTTACTGTTACTTCCTCTATACTTTCTTTAGTAAACATTTCTCTAGATTAATGTAGGTCAAAGGTTCACAATTAAACAAGTGACTATGGACTACCTAAATGTGCGAGGTAAGTTTCCCAAATGGGGACATTATGTATTACCAAAAATACTAACCCTAAAAAAATAAAAGAGGGACTCATCACCCCAAATAAACCAACAAGAAAGGAAAAGTAGACAACCACACAAAAACAAACAAACTAAACTACTAATATACAAGGGATAGGTAGAACTCAACCTTAAGAAAAGTAATGTTTGAGGAACTGACCATTGACAAGTAATGGGACAGACTCTCTAGGAAATGAACTTAACCAAAAAGTATTCTCTCCAAGGATGACACCTATTTGATAAGGTCCCAACCATAGTTTGTAAAAATTCTAGTGCCCCCACTTCTTTTTGTAGGCTTTGTCCCATAAGAAGACAAGATCTAAAATTGTGAGGGTCTTGACTTTGGCTCTTTCATCAAACAAATGTTTGACTACAACTTGGTGTTTGGAAAAGTGTTGGAGGGTGTTATCTCTCCATTCATCAAGCCTAATCAGGCTAAGAAAGTGGACTTCCAATTTGTCCTCTTGAGTGCCAAATTTTTGCATAAACTGTAGAATAGGGATTTGTAGGCTTACGAGAAAGAATGGGTTTCGACAATAGATGAGGTAATTTGGGGATTTTGCTAAGGTTGTCTTGACTCAAGTGTGATCTTCCCATAGAGAATGCTTCAACTTGTTATGCCAATCCCTAGGGCTCCTTTCTGATATTTTTGTGATTACCTCTAACAAATTTTTGTTTGTGGACTAAGCCACCCTATTTCCTTGAGGATAGTAGTTAGCTTGTGATTTTAAAGTGATTTTGAAATAATAGGACCATTGCATCAAATGTACAAAAGTAAAAGAAAGGCCATTGTCAAATAGTAGAGTGACGGACATCCTAAACCTAGTGATGATGTTATCATTGAGTAACTTGATAACCACATCTACGGTGCATCTCTTGCAAGTTTGCACTTTAGTCCATCTTGTACTATAGTCCAATTCTTTTAGTATGTACTTATGAACTACAAAGGAACTGAGATTAATAATGACAATACGATTTAATTCCCATTGGATGTGTTAGTGAACAGATTTTTCCTTTACAAAGAGGAATTAACAATTAACTCCTAAAGCCCAATAGAAATAGAAAACCTTTATTATAAAAGAATTAAATTCAAGAAATGCTTTTTACCAGAAAGCATAGAAAGGCTTTGATTACATTCTATTGCTAGCTAACCACAAAATTCTTCAAACTCAGAACATTCAAGAATTATTCCAAGCCAACTGACTCAGAATTTTAAAGATAAATTTCTAAAGAAAAGGCCAATTCCAGATTCATGAATCATAGATAAAAACTGAATAAAAATCTAAGTACACATATAGATTCTAGCTGCACAACCATTAAATTCCCACTGAAACTATAATCATGCATCCATTAACCAACTAATCAATGAAAAAACTAGCATCTGCTTATAAAACCAACTGATTGTATATATGCATACCATAATTTCAACAGTTTTCAAGTATCAGATATTAAATTCTAACCAAAAATAATATCAAGTTTTACGAAACTGAGAACCGACCCTAAACTAGTCATCTCCAAACATTCATATAGCCACACATGGTTGTTTTAGTTTTTAAAACTAATTACCAAAAACCTAGCAGGAAATTCAGGAAAAACTTTCAAAAATAGAAAACCATCTTCTAAAATCTAATTGTCCGATTGGGCGTTTCTGGCTCCATCTTCCTTAGTGGCCTAAGTGGCACCTCACACTACATTGCATTCCTCAAACGCTGCCGAGAAAATTGCCAACAGCTCTCGATTCGATGTAGTAACTGCTTCGAATCATTGTACTCAAATATTTTTGAAATTTTCTACTTGCTGAAGCTTTTCTCTCTGGGACTTTATCTGCTTGTAGCCATAGACTGCTAAAGAATCTACTCAGGTGAACACCAGAAAATCATCAATTTCTATGCTCTTGGCAGCTTTCATGTTTTTCACCTTCTCTTCAAAATAGGCTAGTATCTTGACCATGTCAATCCCAGCTTGACCATTAGGTTCAATTAGCTTTCCTAAACACTCGTTATGAGTGTTCATAAAATCTTTAACACTCTTTAGTGTCTCTAGGATTTGAGCAGATTCCTTAGTTGCTTGCTCATAAAGCGAGCTTTCCCAATTGAGATTAACTTTAGCCACAAATAGAGAATTTTCTTCAAGCCCAGGTATTGCCTTTTCTATCAAGAAATTTTTAATACCATACTCATACTCTTCCTCCATGTTAAGTATTTCCATTTCTAGTCAATCTTTCTCTTTCTTCTAAGTCTCTACATCTGTTTCCATTGTTTTCATCATTTCCTTAGCCTTACTGATCAAGTCCTTAAAATCATTAGTAAAATTGATGACTTCTTTGGTGACCTTGTCAATCCAGCAGAAGAAGTTCTTTGACATGGATTAATCTTTCTGAACTTGATCTAAAAATTTATGGTTTTCTAGAGATTTAACATCTAGGTCAATGGGAACCATGGACAAAGACTGAGGATTAGGATCTTGTAGCTACTGGATGTACTTAGCCATCTTGCAGAGAGCCCATTTCAACTTTATTTTATCTTATGCATCTTTCAATACCCGATGATTAATCTTCTTATTAGCTGAGTTTAGGATTTTTAGGTCAGTAGCCTTGATTGCCATGCCCAAGTCCACCTTTTCTATGTTGAAGTCCTTCTCTGTAACCTCCTCATTGGCCTTGTTAGAATTGAGCTTGAAGATCTCGGCTATCCAATGACCTATTTTTGAGTCAACATCTAACATGGCCTTAACCTTTGGCTTCTTTTCCTTAGGTGTCTTTCCTAAATACTTGCTGACCAAATCTCTGAAACGGGTAGAAACTGGCACCATACTTCCCTTTTTGTTAATTGACAGATCCATCCAACTAGGAGTTTTTGGTGTTGAATCTCATGTGGAAACTTGTGTCATAGAACTATTCAATGCTATCAGGCCCCCATGGCCTCCTCCTGGTATCTGAGATCTTGATGGGTTGACTGAAGTGTTATCCATCCTGAATTCACATTGCCGTTGTAAATTGCCCTCTTCGGTATCCAAATCAAGCACAATGCAAGGTATATTTTCTACCCTTTGATTCCTTCTGCTCCTAGTCTTTGTGATTCTGACAGAAGGTTCAATTATTGGTTTTTCTTCCTTTCGATGTGTCTCATCTTCCAGCTCAATTTTACTTGTAGGAAGAAATTTTTCAACTTTATCAATACATATAGATGAGACTGCAAGATTTGAAATCCTTGTACTCTTTCTAATCACTTGTGCAGGGTCTTCTTGTTTCTTCTTCTTCCTAATTTCTTTCAACCACTTGTCAGTCCTTTTGAAAACATCACGAGACATGAAATTGATGTCCTCTTCTTCTTTCTTATTCCAATCTATTTTCCTCAGCACTATGTCACTGTTAGGCTCAACATATCCTTGCTCCAACACACTTTCATCATCTTCATCTTCTAGGCCTTTGATCTTAAAAGGCAGGTGGAGAAAGACAATCTATTTTAAAGAAAACCTAGAATGAGACCTTCTTTCAATTTCTAATTCATTAATACTGTCAGCTTAGAAATATTCTAATTCTGGTTGATGCAAGAGTGTAGCATCAATATTGAAATGGCTCACCACAAATTGTTTGCTATCAAAATAACCTCTTCTGGAAAGGAGGAAGAGTTATTATTTTCAGTTATGTATCCATAGAATATGTGGAAGGCATTACCCTAAAATGATAATGACCTAAATCAATGGGAAAAAGGGAGACTACACCTCTCTTAATTTTATACTTCACTTCAACTTGAAGCAATTCTTGACATACTTTTATCAAGACAAATTTGTCTAAGCAGTACCTTGGGAGTTTCAAGGGCTCACCACTCTATCCTCCTACTCTCAAATAAATGAAGGCTAGAAACTGAAAATAGAAACTCCCGTAGATTTTGATAAGGTCCATGGCTTCTTCTAACATTCTGCAATTGATTTTTCCTTTCAGCTCGAAAACAAGCTTAGCTAAGAATGTATCCTGAACCCTCCTAAAGTTCTCAGGATTCTTCTTCTTTTGAAGTAGGGGATGATACTCATAGATTTTCATAGTCTCCCTCTAGGGTTCATGTGGAAGTCCATCCCAAATTCTACAAATGACGAGAGAATAGAAAAAATATGAAGAAAGATAAAAGCAGGAGGCTTTGGAAGATTGAGATAACTCTTCATGAAGCCTTTCATCTATCAATTCCACCCAATCAACATAGGGTCCTTCACTCAGAACGACTTGAACAAAAACATACATCTAGTCTTCCCAAATAAGATCATTAGGTTTTCCTTTGATCCTACAAAGCATAACAACTATATCCCTAACCTCTCTGATCAAATATTATTTCTTTAAAGGTTTGGGTAACCTTGACCCCCCTTTTTAGGCTTTAATAACCAATCTCTAGCAATGTTATTACTATAATCTTTCTTATTCTGCAAGAATTCATGCTGGGCCTTTTCTAGACTCCAATCACAATAAGTTTCTGCTAGAGGGATTCTCAGTGCAGCCGTAATCGTTTCCCTATTGATAGTGATCAAAATACCACCTAAAGGGACGTGAAAACATCTATTAATTCTATCATACCATTTCTACATTCCATAACCAGTCCAGGGCACAAGGTCACTTTTGGAAAACCCGTAGCTTCTAGTAACCCACTTTCTACAATCTTGGCTGCTAAGGTCCCGAACTCTACATTTCTTAACCTATGGATGATTTCTTCTATGTCTTCATCAATAAGAACTGTGTCTCACATCTTGGGAAGACAACTACTCATAGGGGAGAACCTATTTTCTTTTACAAATTTGACCTTAGAGGTCGACATGCAGGGACTAGACATTGCACAAAACTAACAAGAATTTGTAGCTAAATGAAATGTAAGAAACTTTAAACTCCTTTTACAAAAATTGAAAATAGAACAGAGACGAAGGAATTTTTTTTGTGGCTCACTGATGCTTCGCTCTTGTTCCCGTGATTACCTTCTTTGTGCTTCACTTCCAACCACGCCATCCAAAATTGCTTGTAATAGAAATGAGAGAAGGGAATAAATAAGCATGATTGAATTCCCCTTTTTGACAATAATGACTATTTGATATGAATTAATTTCACTCGCCACCATTTACTAAGCGTGTCCAAGCATATTAATTTCCCCTTTGCGTAACTTGTACTCCTTCGCTGAGCTAGACTTAACTTGAAAAGTCATTTCATAATCAACTTGAAATGAAAGAAAGATTTGGCATGAATTTCAGATAGTTGAAGTAATTATTGTATTTCAGAAATTGAACTGTGAATTGATGGGATGGGGTTCAAAGTTCAAGATTTTGAAAGCTTTCTACTTGGTAACTCACGACTGAGGCGAGACAAAAGTAGGACGCACACAAAAAATTAAATTATGAAGTAAAAAAGTTAGAAGTTCAAAATTCAATAAATCAAAACCAAAGGACGCGAAGGAAAAGGGAAACTGAAAGACATAGGAAAGAAAGTGCAAAAATTTATATTGAACTTTGAACTATTGGAAAAATGGTTCAAGGTTCAAGATTAATTTTGATGCAAGCACAAAGCGCGAGTTTAAAAATCTTTTCACTGCACAAAGGAAAAATGCACACACAACATCGGGAAGATGCAAAATGAAATTTGAACTTTGAACTGACGAAAAGAAATGTTCAAAATTCAATATTCAATTTGCACTTGACAAAAGCATGTTCCCTTCAAAAATTTTACATTGAGGAATTTTTGGCTTGCAATAGGTGGCTCTGACTGGGGATAGGACTATAAGAGACTGAAAATGAATCCAAGCTCTTTGGTTTTGCACAAGCACAACAAAAAGACTAGGCTATGCACAACAAAAAAAACTATGTACACAAATCTACAAAATTCACAACTGAAACAATTTTAGATCCTGTCTGTTGAAGGATAGGGGTAGATCAGTTCCATCTGCATACCTCAACCTAAAATAATTTGGCCCAAGTTCTTTACTAATTTCAAAGGGTCCTTTCCATAGGGATTCAAATTTTCCATGGGCCCCTCATGGCTCTCATCTCTTATCCCAGAGAAAGACTTTACCTCCTTCCATGAACTTCTTAGGTCTGGATTTTCTAAGAAAGATCTTCTTTCTCCTGACCTAATGGTTGGTGATATGATCTACCACTGTTTCCCTTTCTTCTTCAATATTGGTCAAATAAAGGATCCTTTTCTCTAAGGAATTCTAAAAAACTCCATCTTCAATTACCTTTTATAATTTAGCCGCTGCCAGCTCCAGAGGAATAGATAGTTGAGCTTCTGTACCATAAACCAATTCAGAAGGAGTCATACCAATGGATCTTTTAGGAGTTGTCCTACCAGCCCATAGTGCTTCATAGAGTCATTTATGCTAGTCCTTCATGTTTTCACTAACGAGCTTCTTCATTATTGAAATAAGGTTCTTATTGGTAGACTCGGCCTATCCGTTTCCTTGGGGAAAATAGTCAGAGGAGTGAGCCAGCTATATGCCATTGTCATAACAAAAGATCTGTAGCTCACTTGAAGAAATTTTTTGGGTGTTATCTACTACTATCTACTTTGGGACGTTTAACCTAACCAAAATGTTTTCTTTGAGAAAATCACAAACAATTTCAGTGGTCATTTTCCTGACAGGAATGGCTTCTACCCACTTCGTGAAGTAATAGGTAGCCGTGAGGATGTGCGTATGCCAAGCACTAGATGGAGGATTTACAAGACCTATGAAGTCCAGTCCCCATTGTTGAAAAGGATCCTCAATGAATACATGCCTTAAGGGAAGAGCGACTAAATGAGGTTTCCTAGAAAATAATTTACACTTCTCACAAGATCCCACCCATTTGTAAGCATATTGAAACATACCAGACCAATAATAGCCATTTCTCAATATTTGAAAGCCATGACAGTGGATGAGAAATGTCCTCCACAAGACTCACCATGAAAAGTTTGCAAAATTCACTTTTGCTGATCCTCATCAACACACTGAAGGAATATTCCATCTAACCCCTTCTTATACAATATATCATCGACTATGACATACTTAGTCAATTTAAGCCTCAAGGTCATTTTCTCTTTCCCTGTCAAGTGTTCTTGGAATTCCCCATAAGTTAAATAGTAAGCAATGTTAGAGAACCAAGGATATTTTAATCCAACCAACAACGTTAAGGGATTCTTCTCTTCTGCTGATTCTTCATTTTCTGCAATTATCTTACATAGACCTTGACCTCTCACTAATTTAGTGGGTTTAATATCCAGATCAAATTCCTGCACCTTGGACACCCATGTTGCTCGATTATTAATGGCCACTTCTTGCTGAGTGAGTATACTTTTGACAGCTACATTGGGCACGTAAACGGTGGAGTGAGAATGAAGGATGTAGAAATGGAACTGCTTCACCACTTTAACTATTGCAAAAGCCTGCTTCTCCAATAAAGAATATTTTAATTCATGCTTCTTTAATGGAATAATCATGCAAGAAATTAGAGATTCCTCATCTTTATCATTCTTTTGCAATAAAACCCCTAACATGGTGTGCTCACTAGCGTAACAATAGATTATAAAATCCTTCCTGAAGTCAGGATGCATCAGCACTGGTGCCTAGGTGATAGCACTTTTTACTTCTTTAAAAGAATTCATTGGGTCCTCATTCCATTTGAAAGTTTCCTTCTCACCTAAAAGGCTTACCATAGGCCTAGTTGTTTATGAGAAGTCAGGAACAAACATCCTAGGGAAATTTATTTGTCCAAAGAAGGAATGAATTCCTTTATGACTTGATGGAAAACATAGTTGTTGAATTGCCCAGACTCTTTCTAGATCAATTTTAATCCCATCCCTTGACACTAGATGACCAAGAAGTTTTCCCTCTGTGACACAGAAAATTTTTTTTTTCACATTAAGTGAAATGCCGTGATCTCTACATCTCCGCAAGACCATCCTTAAATCATACAAGTGCTTCTTCCTTCTTTTTTGAGAACACCATCATATCATCTAGATATATTACAATTACTTTGTTGATAAGGTGTCTAAAAGTGGAGTTCATAGCACACTGGAAGGTTTCCCATGCATTTATTAACCCAAAAGGCATTCTGCTGTATGCAAAGGTAACCCAAGGAGTGGTAAAAGCTATTTTGTGTTGATCTTCTGAGGCCATACTAATATGATTATATCCTGAAAAATCGTCAAGCAAAGACATCATTTCAGAGCCAGCTACTGTCTGAAGAATGTGGTCCATGTTAGGTAGAGAAAAATTATCTTTGAGACTTTCCTGATTTAGATTTCTAAAATCAACACATATCCTTATCTCTCCACTCTTCTTTTGCACTGGGACAATGTTAGCTACCTAGGTTGAGTGATGAATTGGATAAACTATCCTTGCTTTCTGCATCTTATCCACCTCCCAGAATATTGCATCTACAACATTTGGATTATAATTATGTAATTTTTGTCTGAAAGGGCTGACTCTTGGTTTCATTGGGATGTGATGCTTAAATTGTCCTTGCCTAAAATCTTTAAGATCTTCATATGACCAAGAGAAAACATCTTTAAATTCTCTAAGAAGCTTTGAAAACCTATGTTTCTCCTCTATACTGCAACAAACTCCCAAATTGACAAACTTGGGATCATCTTCATTGCCAATGTTGATCTTCTCATATTTGTCAAAAGTGTTTTCATTAGGCATAGGAACTTTGTTAGTAGGACAATCTCTTCTATCGAAGAGATTTTCTAAATTCATTAACCCTTTTGGAATGTGATTTCCCTTTAGCTTAATAGTCTCAGAACCAAGCTCATTTCTAGGATCAAAACATAATTTTGTTGGGAATAACAGTCCACAATACAACTGAGAGGGGGGGTGAATCAGTTGTATAACAAAATAATAAAATTTAATCTTTAAACTCATTAATATTAGAAACAATGAATGCTAACACAATAACATAATATTTTGGTTTCGCAGAAACCTTGTTAAAGGTAAAAACCCTAGTGGGAATTAGCACCCACAAATGATGTACTGAAAGTATAGTAATCCTTGTTAGAAGATATAGCCCTATTAGGAGCTTATTGAAGCATTACAATACATAGTCCTTGTAAGAGAATAGACCCTGTTAGGAGTCAAGGAATAAAAGAGGGCTCACTACCCAAGGCTCACTACCCAAAGAAGGTTAATTCCACCTTCTGAACTCACTAGTTCGCAACAGGTGTATATGAAGAAATACATAATCTTTTGAACTGTTTGCTAGCAACTATCTTTGCTTGATTAGTTCCAATGAAGTCCACCAGTAATCCTTTGCTCTACATGCTGCAGACATAAGCTCATAGCTTTCACAACCTTCTTATATCACATACATCACATCCATGTGTTTTCCAAAGAAAAGACCTTTCATTTATACCTTCAAAGTAGAGCATTCATTTATACATGAGCAAATATTTCTTCAAAGTCAATGCCTTCTTGCTGTGAGTATCCCTTACATACTAGTCTTGCTTTGTTTCTTACAATTGTTCCTTCATCCATTTTGTTTCTAAAGACCCATTTTGTTCCTATAATATTTTTATTTTTAGGCCTAGGAACTAATTCCCAAGTATTATTCTTCTTTATCTGATCCAATTCTTCTTTCATAATAGTTATCCAAGATTCATCTTTAAAGGCTTCATCAGTAGATTTTGGCTCAACTTGAGAAATCAAACAAATTTCTTCTCTAACTTTGGATCTAGTTAGCACTCCTTGACTGGTATTGCCAATAATTTGATTTTTAGGATGGTTATTTTTTACATACCTTGGAGTTTTAGGAGTCCCAGTAGTCTTGCTTTTATCAGCATCACAAGCCTCTTTTTCACTTTCTTCCTCAACAAGTTCTTCTTCTGTAGTAGTAGTGGTTTCTGATATTTGACTACTGTCATACATTCTTTCTTGTATCTAAAATTTATCATCTATTCTTACATTGTTGATTTCAACCATCTTCCTCAAGCTTAGGTTGAAACATTTATATGCCTTACTTTTGACAGAGTAACCAAGGAAGATTCCTTCATCACTTCTAGCATCAAATTTCCCTATCTCATCATCCCTCTTGATATAACATTTACTACCAAAATTTTTGAAGTATTTTATAGTAGGAGTATGATCAAACCATAGTTCATAGGGAGTCTTACTTGTACCTTCTCTGATCTGAAATCTGTTTAATGTGTACACTGCTGTTCCAACAACCTCTCTCCAATGTACATGAGATACATTTCCTTCAATTGGCATTGTTCTGGTAGCGTCAATTATAGTGTTGTTTCTTCTCTCTACTATCCCATTTTGTTGTGGAGTCCTAGGAGTAGATGTTTGTCTTTTTATCCCATGCTCTTCACAATTTGAATTGAACAAATTTGATGTAAACTCTCCACCTCTATCTAACCTTAAACACTTTATTTTTAGTCTTGATTCATTCTCTAATTTTGCTTTGAACAACTTGAATTTATCAAAATCTTATGATTTTTCTCTTAAATAAGTAACCCACATCATTCTAGAAAAGTCATCAACAAAGAGTTTAAAGTACCTTTCACCATAGTATGATTTGGTTCTTGTAGGCCCACATAGATCTGTATGTACTAGATCCAACTTCCTTTCTGATGTAAATGATTTAATTTTATGACTGTTTCTAGTTTGCTTTCCCAAAACACATTCTCTGCACACAGTGTTAGAAGGTTTCATAATCTTCGGTAGATCTCTTACTCCATTAGCCATACTTACCTTCACAATGTTATTGAAATTGACATGAAAAAATCTTCTATGCCATAACCAACTGTCATCTACCTCAGCAACAAAACAAGAGGCTCCAAATGTGTTTAATTTGAAAACATTACCTCTAGATCTTGAACCGGTAGCAATCAACTTTCCTTCCTTGCTTCTGATAAAGCATTTACCATTAACAAAACTTAACTAAAAATTCTTATCCATTAACTGTCCAACACTCAACAAATTGTGTTTCAGTCCTTCAACAAGTAATACATTGTGTGTATTAGTCTTTCCATCCAAAGTAATGGATCCTACTCCTATGATGGATTTTGGGAGATTGTCCCCAAACCTCAAAACACCTCCATCATAATATGCTAATTTAAGAAACTTGTTTCTATCACCAGTCATGTGATGAGAACAACCACTATCAATTATCCATTCAACTTTCTTGTCAACATGAGATACTAAGGCTTTTTATTCATGAACTGGTTCATCTTTGATAGCAACAAATCCAATCTCTTCCTTGTCTACTTCATCATCATCAGAGATTCCTTCACTAGCATAATAACATTCTTTGTCTCTTCTAATTTTTGCATAATCAAGTTTGTACTTAGGAACTCTTGTAGGACATCTAGATGCAAAATGACCTATCTTATTGCATGAAAAACATTTCAAAGGTAACTTGCCTTCAAATTTTCCCTTACCTCTTTTTTTTCTTCTAGCAATCAGTGCAACAAGTTCTCCTATCTTTCTTTCTTCTTCCATTATCTTCTCCCATTCCTCGGCATACTCACCAAGCTCTTCTTTTAGATCTTCTTTGCTTGTGCTTGGAAGTGCATATACATTCCAGTGTGCAGATGGCCTAAATGTAGATTCAACTTTAGGTGCAGCTTCTCCTAATTCCGTAGCTTCAAAGGTGGTTATCTTTGCAATCAACATTTCTCTAGTAATGTTCGGTGTCAAAGGAATAGTTTCTTCAATAGACATAGCTTTGAACTTGTAAGTAGGGGTTAGAGATTTGAGAATCCTTGCAATCACTTCGTCTTCATTATAAGTAACTCCACAATTTTTGATTCCAACTACAACTTCTATAACCCTTTGAACATAGGCTCTAATGCTTTCATCTTCATTCATTTGTAGCTTCTCCATCTTTGTTTTCTAGTTTTGTACCTTCGCTTGTTTGGTGTACTTGTCTCTTTCATAAAGTGCCTCTAGTCTATTCCAAATGTCATGTGCCAAATCTAGATCTTTGATTTCAGTAAACTCACCCTTAGATAGTGCACTGATCAATGCTTCTCTTGTGACCATGTTATATGAAAATAACTTATTTTCATCATCAGTGGCTGAATCCAAATCATTCTCAGCCTTCAAAGTTTCCTTCTTTTTTACAATCATCCATTAGTCTATGCCCAAACATAGCAAAAGTGTTCGCATCTTGTTTTTCCAACTATCAAAGTTTTCAGGATCAAACTTAGGACTATCTTTCCTATAGGATGCCATTTCCAAGATCTCCTCAAGAGTTAAGCTTTCTCTCTGAGGACCATGAGCTTTGATACCAATTTTTAGGAATAACAGTCCGTAATACAACTGAGAGGGGGGGTGAATCAGTTGTATAACAGAATATTAAACTTTAATCTTTAAACTCATTAATATCAGAAACAATGAATGCCAACACAATAACACAATATTTTGGTTTTGGGGAAACCCTGTTAAAGGTAAAAACCCCGGTGGGAATTAGCACCCACAAATGATGTACTAAAATTATAGTAATCCTTGTTAGAAGATATAGCCCTGTTAGGAGCTTATTGAAGCATTACAGTACATAGTCCTTGTAAGCAGACATACCTTGTTAGGAGTCAAGGAACAAAAGAGGGCTCACTACCCAAAGAAGGTTAAGTCCACCTTTTGAACTCACTAGTTCACAATAGGTGTATATGAAGAAATACACAATCTTTTGAACTATTTTCAGTAACTGTCTTTGCTTGATCAGTTCCAATGAAGTCCACTAGTAATCCTCTACTGTACATGTTGTAGATAGAAGCTCATAGCTTTCACAACCTTCTTATATCACATCATCACATCCATGTCTTTTCCAAAGAAAATACCTTTCATTTATACCTTATCACAATTTACCAAGGTTAGGTCAGCCCATGAGGCTTTCCTAATTACAAATAATTATATGAACCCTTGCTAAGATACACAATGTATCTAGAACAAGTATACAATGATTACATTTCAACAATTAAGGACCAACATCCTTAATTTATGCTTGCCAAACAAAACACACGCTTCATTCTCTGAGTCAACTTCAAAATAAACCATCGCCAGATCATTTTCCATAGATGACATCACCAATCACTCCGTACCTTATGCTGACCAATGAGCATCATTCAATACTTTATCTTTCATCCTTCAAGTTTGCATACCTTGATTCCAAGCCTTTTGAAAGATATACCAAAAACCCAGAGGCTAACTCTGTGAATTCTCACTGTCATAGCCCAATGACCAGTCTTCACCAAACTAGCTATAACTTTCTTAATATGAAACATCTAATGATGTGATCTTAGATATAAGATCATAACACCCATGTGAACTCTCATCTAACTTTACAGCATCTGAAACATTCGTACACTAACTGTACACTGTGATTACTAGTCTGATTCCTTCATAGAAGCATATGTTGACATTAGTGACAAAACACAAATGACAATAGTATGAGTGCCCATTCAGTAACATAGTGATTGAAAATATTAAATTTCTTAATCACCACCCATGCATTAGCAATATCCATCAAATTCATGGCATTCTACATCTGAACCTTTGAAATACACAAAGGAGAAATTTTATGCTCCTACGAATTGAACTATATGGGCATCATTGCTGAACACTTGCCATGAATTGGCATTGTCTAGCACACTAGGTCTATGAATCAATTCAATTGAGTTTTTCTATCCCAAAATCAGGGTGAGGAATCAACAAAGACGCTGAACCAGCTAAAGCATCAACTTTAGAATTGAACTATCTTGGCATGGATTCAATTGAAAATACATCAAAGAACTCCATCTCATCCCAAACTCTATTTTGGTAATGCTTTAATCTTTCATTTTTAATAGTAAAAAGGGACCTGACTTGTTTTACAATTAATTTGGCATCACCTTTTTCTTTCAATAGTTTGATCCCCTTCTTTTTGGCCTCCTCCATGCCAAGAAGCAAGGCTTCATACTTAACTATGTTATTAGTGTTTTCAAACTCAAGCTTAATAGAAGAAGGAAACATTTCTCTTACAGGAGATATCAACACTATCCCAGCTCCTAACCTAGTAGAAGAACAACTACCATCAAACTCTAGAATCCAAAAATCTTCTCCTTTTAATGTTTGAGAATCAGACACATCAGTTTTAGGCATGATCAAGTAATTACCAAACTCAGACTCTTGATCAAGGATATGTGATTTAGGATCTTTTGAAGGGAACACAATATACTTAGAATTAGTCTTTGGATGAAAGACTACTTTCTGATTACCTATGGGAATAGTAGCTTGAGACTAGTCCAACTTAATTTCACCACCTAGGTCTTTGCAGAAAGTCCTACTCAGCAACATACCATAACTGGCTGGGATGTTAGCAACAAGGATTGTTAACTTCATTCTCTTATTGGGATGGGCTGCAAGGGAAACCTGGGCATCTTTGATTTATCCTACAAAGGGGACTTGTTTAGCATCCATAGCATAGCAATTTACAAAGGTTTTTGTCAAGGGAAGGTCTAAAGCCTTAGCTACAGAGGTAGACATTATGTTATCTGAAGCACCATAATTTATGATACAGTTATTAAGCTTTTAGCCATGTATAAATAATGAAACATAAAAAGGTTCCAATTTGGTAGAGGAAGAGGCTACTCAGGAAGTTTCTACATGAGCAATAGCTTCTTCGCTCACAGGTTGAATTTTAGGCTGATTATCTATTGATTCAACAAGAGTCTCAGAAGAAGAGACATTGTCTATTTGCTGGGGACCATCATTTGAAGGAGGACCTTTAACATAATTAATTAACTTGTCCAATTCTTTAGGATTAAGCCTTAAGTAATAAGCAGGAGAAATTTGAATTTTTACAGAAATCCACTATATCAAAAAAAGGCTCAGGTTCTAACCTTTTTAATAACTTCACATCAGGTGTTGAGGGTCCTTGAGACTTGTAGCTAGTACTAGCTTGATTTGCCAGTACTTTTTCTTTCTTTTCAATCACAGAAGGAGCTTGAGTGGGAGTCTTGACAACTTTTTGGTTTCTTGTAAGCATGGAACATGAAGGATCTCCAAGAGTAAGAAGAATGCTACCACCTCTGTCAAAATCTGATTCATTTTCCAAGTAGTAACTCATGGAGTCACTAGGTCCTCCTGAAGTTCCTTCATCATTAGGTATTTCTACTATATTCTCTTTATTGGTTTCCATCTGGCAATATCTCACCATCTCCGGGCAAGAAGTACCATCATGATCATCAGTTAGGTGGAAAATGCACATGTTTCCTCTTTTTTCTGATGGACCTTCAATTAAGAGATTTTCTATGTAGGGAGAGCATTAAGTTGTTTACCAAAGGTGCCTCCACCTTGGTTTGGATATCTATGAGGAATATACTGATATGGAGCTGCGGGCTTGGGTAGTTGTCTTTTCATTTGGATCATATCATTGACCAGTCTCAGAATGATAGGATCAGTGGATCTAGATGTAGATGTTTGAGTATTAGGAATCTATACTTCTCTTTTCCATTTACCAGCAGTTATCATATCATCTTCAAGTTCAACTGCTAGTGCTTGAGCAACCGCTAAGTTTGCCATTCTACCTTGTTGTAGGTGAAAGCTAATATCTGGAGGCATAACATTTACAAAGAAACCTTTTCTTTTCTCATCACTGCGATGATGAGGATTGGGAATTTGATGCAAGAGTTTGTTGAACTTAGAAATAAATTCTCGCATTGGATCATGCATCTCTTTCTTTAACTAAGAGAGTTGCAATAACAAAGAGTGCTCATCATCTGCCACTTTAAAGTGAGCTTCAAAGGCCATTCTCATGGCATTCCAAGTTCTAATAGAACCATTAGGAAGATGGTGAAACCAATCCGCAACAGCTTTTGTCAATGTCTAAACAAAAATTTGAATGGCCACCTCTTTTGTATCCACAGCTATAACTCCACATGTAGTATTGAATGCATTAAGATGATAATTTGGGGGAAACTCTTCCATCTCCACTAAATTTAGGTAGAACTTCCCTAGCTCCTTTAGGTAGAACTTGTAAGTTAAAATTGGTTAGGTCAAGGGGGCCAACTTGAGCTCCCCAAGGTTGGTTTTGAGCCATGATTGGTAGAGAAATATTCACGGGTTGGGGATTAAAAAGAGATGAGACCAATGTACTAGATAGTGTGAGGGCTTAAAAGGAAAAAGGGGATGATGTTAACTTGTTGGGTAAAGATGATCTACTAGTAGTTTGAATTTTTCTTCTCACATGGATATTAGGGGTGAAGTTCAACTGCTTTAAGGCCTCAAAATATTCATCAACCAAACCTTTCACTCTATCTCCTCTTGTGTATCTCTTCTCAGCCAGCTTACTAATTAAAACTAGAACATAAATATAAAGAAAGACCTAACCTTAAGGCCTTTGGACTGCTCTATCTACCACAGTGGTTTCTTGAGCTATAGGTAAACCTCTTAGCCACTCACCAATTTCTTCCTCTTCCTCAATAACTAACCTAACTTGTTGATACTGATGACCACTTGTTCTTAGATCCCAAGCTACCGCATTAAGATTTGCAATAATGCCTTCTTGGGTGTTTGTGAAATGAAGGTTAGGTTGTAAAACTAGGAGAACTTCTTGCTGACCATATATCACATCAATAGGTAGTACCATGATTAATCATTAAATAAAATATTTTAGGTTCTAGTCTACTCGTTAGACTCCCCAGTGGAGTCACCAAAAATATGTTAGTGAACTGATTTTTCCTTTACAAAGAGGAATTAACAATTAACTCCTAAAGCCCAAATACATAAAGGAAAACTAAACTAACAATTGAGCTAGTATTTCACAACCAACTCTCTACTTCAAAGGAGCAACTACCTTCTACAAAGATTTGCTTCCAACAACCTTTATTATAAAATAATTAAATTCAAGAGACACTTTTTACTAGAAAGAATAGAAAGGCTTTGACTACATTCTATTGCTAGCTAACAACTGATTTATTCAAACTCAGAACATTCAACAATTATTGCAAGCCAACTAACTCAAAATTTTAAAGGTAAATTTCTAAAGAAAAGGCCAATTCCAGATTCATGAATAATAGATAAAAATTGAATAAAAATATAAGTACACATACAGATTCTAGCTACACAACCATTAAATTCCCACTGAAACTATAATCATGCATCCATTAACTAACTAATCAATGAAGAAAACTAGAAACTGCTTATAAAACCAACTAATTGTATATATGCGTACCATAGTTTCAATAGTTTTCAAGTATCAGATATTAAATTCAAACCAAAAATAATATTAAGTTTTATGAAACCGAGAACTGACCCTAAACTGGTCATCTCCAAACATTCATATAACCACACAGTGCTATTTCAATTTTTAAAAATAATTACCAAAAACCTAGCAGGAAATTCAAGAAAAACTTTCGAAAATAGAAAACCATCTTCTAAAATCTAATTTCTTGACTGGGTGTTTCTGGCTCCATCTTCCTTAGTCATCTGAGTGGCACCTTGCACTACATTCCATTCCTCAAACTCTGCCGAGAAACTCACCAGCATTTCTTGGTTTGGTGTAGTAACTGCTTCGAACCGTTGTACCCAAATATTTCTAAAATTTTCTACTTGCTAAAGTTTTTCTCTCTGGGACTTTATCTGTTCACACCCATAGACAACTAAATAATTTACTTGGGTGAACACCAGAAAATCATCAATTTCTATGCTCTTGGTAACTTTCATGTTTTTCACCTTCTCTTCAAAACAGGCTAGTATCTTGACCATGTCAATCCCAGCTTGACCATTAGCTTCGTTTAGCTTTCCTAGACACTCGTTATGAGTGTTCATAAAATCTTTAACATTGTTTAGTGTCTCTAGGATTTGAGTAGATTCCTTAGTTGCTTCCTCATAAAGAGAGCTTTCCCATTCGAGATTAACTTTAGCAACAAACAAAGAATTTTCTTCAAGCCCAAGTATTGCCTTTTCTATTAGGAACTTTTTAATACCATACTCATATGCTTCCTCCATGTTAAGTATTTCCATTTCCAATCGATCTTTCTCTTTCTTCCAAGTCTCCACATCTATTTCCACTATTTTCATCATTTCTTCAGCCTTACTAATCAAGTCCTTAAAATCATTAGTAAAACCGATGATTTCTTTGGTGAACTTGTCAATTCAGTAGAAGAAGTTCTTTGACATGGATTGATATTTATGAACTTGATCTAAAAACTTCTGGTTTTCTAGCGATTTAACATCTAGGTCAATGGGAATCATGGAAAAAGGCTAAGGATTAGGATCTTAGAGCTGCTGGATGTACTTAGCCATTTTGTAGAGAGCCTATTTCATCTTTTGCATCTTTCAATACCCAGTGATTAATCTTCTTATTAGCCGAGTTCAAGATTTTTAGGTTAGCAATTTTGGTTGCCATGCCCAAGTCCACCTTTTCTATGTTGAAGTCCTTCTCTTTAACCTCCTCATTGGTCTTGTCAAAATTGGGTATGAGGATCTCGACTATCCAATGACCTATTTTTGAGTCAACATCTAACATGGCCTTAACCTTTGGCTTCTTTTTCTTAGGTGTCTTTCCTAAATATTTGCTGACCAAATCTCCGACAGGGGTAGAAACTGGCACTATACTTCTCTTTTTGTTAATTGACAGATCCATCCAATTAAGAGTTTTTGGTGTTGAATCTCCTATGGAAACTTGTGTCATAGAATTGTTTAATGCTATTAGGTCCCCATGGCCTCCTCCTGGTATATGAGAGCTTGATGGGCTGACTAGAGTGTTATCCATCCTGAATTCACTTTGCAGTTGCAAATCACCCTATTCGGTCTCCAAATCAAGCACAATGCAGGGTATATTTTCTACCCTTTGATTCCTTCTTCTCCTAGTCCTTGTGATTCTAACAGAAGGTTCAATTATTGTCTTTTCTTCCTTTCAACGTGTCTAAGCTTCAGGCTCAATTTTACCCGCAGGACGCAAGTTTTCAACTTTATCAGTACATATAGGCGAGACTGCACGTTTTGAAATCCTTGTACTCTTTCTAATAACTGGTGCATGGTTTTCTTGTTTCTTCTTCTTCCTAATTTCTTTCAACCACTTGTCAATCCTCTTTAAAACATCATGAGACATGGAATTAATGTCCTCTTCTTCTTTCTTATTCCAATCTATTTTCCTCAGCATTGTGTCACTGTTAGGCTCAACATATCTTGGCTCCAACACACTTTCATCATCTTCATCTTCTAGGCCTTTGATCTTAGAAGGAAAGTGGAGAAAAACAATCTGTTTTAAAGAAAACCTAGAATGAGACCTTCTTTCAATTTCAAATTCATCAATACTGTCAGCCCAGAAAGCTTCTAATTCTGGTTGATGCAGGAATGTAGCATCAATTTTAAAATGGTTTGCCACAAATTGTTTTCTATCAAAATAACCTCTCTTCTGGAAAGGAGGAAGGCTTATTATTTTTAGTTTTGTATCCATAGAAGATGTGGAAGGCTTTATCCTGAAATGATAATGACCTAAATCAATGGGAAAAAGGGACCCTACACCTCTCTTAATTTTATACTTCACTTCAACTTGAAGCAATTGTCGACAAACTTCTATCAAGACAAATTTATCTAAGCAGTACCTTGGGAGTTTCAAGGGCTCACCATTGTATCCTCCTACTCTCAAATACTAAAGGTTGGAAATTGAAAATAGAAACTCTCGTAGATTTTGATAAGCTCCATGGCTTCTTCTGACATTCTGTAATTGATTTTTCCTTTCAGCTCAAAAATGAGCTTAGATAAGAATGTGTCTTGAACCCTCCTAGGTTCTTAGGATTCTTCTTCTTTTGAAGTAGGCGATGATACTCATAGATTTTCATTTCTCCCTCCAGGGTTCATGTGGTAGTGCATCTCAGATTCTACAAATGATGAGAGAATAAAAAAATATGAAGAAAGATAAAAGTGGGAGGCTTCAGAAGATTAAGACAACTCTTCATGAAGCCTTTCGGCTATCAATTCTACCCAATCGACATAGGGTCCTTCACTCAAAATGGCTTGAACAAAAACATACATCCAGTCTTCCCAAATAAGATCATTAGGTTTTCCTTTGATCCTACAAAGCATAACAACTATATCCCTAATCTCTCTGATCAAATATTCTTTCTTTAGAGGTTTGGGTAACCTTGAACCCCCTTTTTTAGGCTTCAATAACCAATCTATGGCAGTGTTATTACTGTAATCTTTCTTATTATGTAGGAATACCTACTGGACCTTTTCTAGACTCCAATCACCATAAGTTTCTGCTGGAGGGATTCTCAGTGCGGCCATAATTGTTTCCCCATTGATAGTGATCAAAATACCTCCCAAAGGGATGTGAAAACATCTATTAATTCTATCATACCGGTTTATACACTGCATAACCAGTTCAGGGCATAGGGTTGATGGAATATGGATGAAGTGACTGAGAGGGGGGGGGGGGGGGTGAATTAGTCAACCATAAAAATACTTCACAATTAATTCTTTGCAGATCCTTTAAGATATCTTAACAATGTTGTCTGTTTTAGCACTCGGTAAATAGATTGCAGTAACTTTGAAGATGCAGAAAGTATTAGCAATATTATCTTTAGATATTCATCAGTGCATGTAAATGATTGAGGAAGCAATTTAAGAACACAAGAGACACAAGATTTAACGTGGAAACCCAATATGGGAAAAACCACCAATGTATCTAGATACTGATTTTCACTTTTCTGAAGTGATGCCCGGTTAGAAGACAACCCGGTAAAAGGTTACAAAACACACTGTTAGGTGTGACCTTGTTAGAGGATTTAAAACACCCTGCTAGGAGTGGCCTGGTAAGAGGTCTTGAAAACAATTCAATGGAATTGTCACCTTGTTAGAGGATTTATATTATGGCTGTTAAACCAACTCGGTTAAGAGATTTAGAATTCACTGTTACAATGATAAGAAGGTAACAATGAAAAAGTGACCTGTATAATAATACAACTGTCTTGCTGATTACAGATCTCTGTTCTGCATAAGTCTGATCCTCTCTGATCGAATAAATCTCTGCTGCTCCTCAAGGATATCTGAACATCCTTCACAAATTTGCATATACCTTTCCTTCTTTTCTTCTGTAAATCTTCTGCTGTGTTATATTTATTTTTCACATTTGACCTTTTATTTATATGATCTTGGATTAGTCAAATCGACATTATTTAGTATAACAGTCGGCTGAATTAAGTAAACTCTATTTGCAAAAATCCTTCAAGGGTCGACAGTGCTCGGTAACCATATCTTTTTATAATTTTTTCGGAGACCGAGGGAACTCGGTAAACACCAACAATCCTTTACCTTTGATAACCGACTGAACTCGGTAAATACTAACTTTCTTCGGCAACCGAGTGAACTCGGTAAATACTAGACTTTCTTCGGCAACCGAGTGAACTCGGTAAATACTAGACTTTCTTTGGCAACCGAGTGAACTCGGTAAACACTAGACTTTCTTCGGCAACCGAGTGAACTCGGTAAACACTAGACTTTCTTCAGCAACCGAGTGGACTCGGTAAGCACTAATATCCCTATCTGGCAGACCGACTGAGCTCGGTAGAAGCAGATTGCTGCGAACTATGACATAGTGTGACATCAAAGACAATACATAATTGAGTAGCAATTTCCTTCAGACAATTGTTTCCAACAATCTCCCTCTTTGGCATTGATGGCAACACAATATGTCATAGCATAAGAAATTTGAAAGAGTTAGCTCGGTTTGGATTCAAATCTCCCTCTGTCAGCAAACTTCCTATATCCTGAAAATTCTTCCTTCTGACTATAAATTTCTTGAAAGCAATAGTAAAGACATAGCAAACACTCCCTCTTTGACAACACATGCCAAAGATAATTCACATATTACCGGTGAAAATTAATGTACCTCAAGTACTGATTCATATGCAATGATTCCTTTAATATGCTGCATCAACAAGTTGATTTTCAATCATGTTCTGGTTGATGCATCACTAAAAATGTATTTAGTGAGCCTCGGATAGGGGAATGACCCCTAACTTACCTCTTAGATACATAAATGCATCCTTAGGTAATGGTTTGGTAAAAATGTCTGCAATCTGTTCTTTTGTATGAATATATTCTAATCTGATTTCCTTGTCATGTACCAATTCTCTGACAAAGTGATATTTAATAGCAATGTGCTTGGTTTTGGAATGCATCACTGGATTTTTAGAAATGTTTATTGCACTGGTATTGTCACAAAATATAACAACTGGTTCTTTGATTTCAACCTTCATACCTTCTAATAGCTGTTTAAACCAAACAATATTTGAACAGTTTACTGCAGCAGCAACATATTCTGCTTCAGCTGTGGATTGAGATGTGCAATTCTGCTTTTTACTAGTCCAAGATACCAGTCTTTTTCCAAGAAAAAATGCTCCACCACTTGTGCTTTTTCTGTCATCAATGTTTCCTGCCCAATCAGCATCAGTAAACACTTTCAAGTCAAGATTGCCTCCAAATTTATACCACAAACCATACTCTTCAGTTCCTTTTAAGTATCTTAAGATTCTTTTGATTGCCATCATGTGATTTTCCTTAGGTTTTGCTGAGAATCTAGCTACTATACCGACTGCTAAGGCAATATCAGGTCTTGTATGTACTACATACTGCAATTTTCCAATCATAGATCGGTATAGGGTCTGATCAACTTCTTTTGAATCATCATTTTTGGTAAGTTTCAGTCCAGTGCACATGGGTGTACCAACTGGTTTTGAATCTTCCATTCCAAACTTCTTAAGTATCTCCTTAATGTATTTGGATTGAGTAATGTATATACCATTCTTGCTTTGCTGAATTTGAAGACCAACAAAGAATTTTATTAAACCAAACATAGACATTTCAAATTCTCTGTTCATTTGTTCTGAAAATTCTTTGCACTGATCCTCATTCCCTGTAAATATAGTATCATCCACAAATATTTCTGCCAATACAATTTTGTCATCCGGTCCTTCTTTAATATACAGATTGCTATTATCATTAGCTCTTTTGAAATTAATCTGGATCAAATAGTTATGGAGTCTTTCATACCATGCTCTAGGAGCTTGTTTTAAACCATACAATGCTTTGTGTAACCTGTAGACCATGTCCCTTTTGTCTGGATCAGCAAAACCTTCAGGTTGTTCAATGTAGACTTCTTCATCAAGAATTCCATTGAGAAATGCAGATTTTATATCCATCTGATATACCTTAAATCCTTTGTGTGCTGCATAAGCAAGTAGAGTTCTTACACCTTCTAATCTTGCAACAGGAGCAAAAGTTTCTCCATAATCTATACCTTCTTCTTGAGAATAACCTTTACATACCAGTCTAGCTTTGTTTCTAGATACTTGACCATCTTCATTCAGTTTATTTCTGAATACCCATTTTGTTCCAATTACATTCTTATCTTTAGGTCTAGGTAAAAGAGTCCAAGTTTTGTTCTTTTGTATTTGTTCAAATTCTTCATTCATTGCTTCAATCCAACTTTCATTCTCTAATGCATCTTTGATATTTCTAGGTTCAAAATCAGTAAGTAGACATGTACCTTTTAGCTTGCTTCTTGTCATAGTACCATCTGATTTGTTTCCAATGATTTGATCTGGTGTATGATGTCTTCTGACATATTTGGCTAGTATAGGTTCCTTGCCTTTTGAATGATTCATGCTGTTGTCTTCTAGGATCTCTTCTTCAGGTTGCTCGGGCTCGGTAGATATTTGCTCGGTAACTTCAGGCTGAGACTCGGTCTGAATTTCTTCCTGTGACTCGGTTTGAATTTCTTCTTGTGACTCGGTAACTGTGCTCGGCTCGGTAGATATAGCTTCCTTATTGATAGTTGTGTCTGTCAATGTTTCAGGTTCAATGTAAACGAATCTTCTGTAGTTCTCAGGTTCCCTTTTGCTTTCTTCCTCAGTCTTTTATGCAAACTCATCAAATTTTACATGTATACTTTCTATGACTTTGTAAGTAGATAAGTTCAGACATTTGTATGCCTTGCTTTTGCTAGAATATCCTAGGAATATTCCTTCATCACTCTTCACATCAAATTTATTTCTTCTGGATTCTTTTAAGATATAACACTTGCTACCAAATATTTTCATGTAACTTACATTAGGTTTATAGCCATACCATAATTCATAAGGAGTTTTGAATGTGTCTTTCTTCAGTTGTACTCGGTTCAAGGTATGAACTGCAATGCTGATAGCTTCCTTCCAGTACTTTATAGCAATGTTCTTTTCTATCATTAGAGTCCTTGCACAATCCATAATAGATCTGTTTCTTCTTTCTGCTATTCCATTCTGCTCAGGAGTTCTCGGAGCTGATACCTGTCTTTTGATTCCTCTTTCAATGCAGAAGTTGTTAAAATCATGAGAGATGAATTCACCACCTCTGTCTGATCTTAAGCATTTCAATCTTTTCCCTGTTTCTTTTTCTACTCTTGCTAAGTACCATTTGAACTTTTCAAATGCCTCTGATTTTTCTCTTAAATACATAACAGTCATCATTCTAGAATAATCATCAACGAAAAGAATAAAGAATTTATCTCCAGTATAGCTTTGTATTCCAATAGGTCCACATAAATCAGTATGCACAATTTCCAAAATTTCTTTAGACTGATAGTTCTTACTCTTGAAACTAGTTTTACTCATTTTGCCAATCTGACAATTCTTACATAGACCAGTGTCAGGTTTCTTCAAAGTAGGAATGCCTCTAACCTTCTTGAATTTGCTTATTTTTATCATGTTATCAAAATTCACATGACATAACCTTTTGTGCCATAGCCAACTTTCTTCTATTTGAGCAATAAGGCATGAATATTCATTGAGATCAAGATAAAATAAGTTACCTTTTGTTTGTTTGCCTGATCCAATGAGTTTTCCTTTTCCATCCAGCAGTCTTGCTTGACCATTCATGAATTCAACCTTGAAACCAGTGTTGATTAGCTGTGCTACACTTAGAATATTATGTTTTAGTCCTTCAACCCAGTAAGCATTATCACATATGAGTTCTTTGGTTAATGAGATTCTTCCTTTTCCTTTTATACAACAAGGTTCATTGTTTCCAAATCTTACATTACCATTGTCACAGTCTTCTAGATATTCAAATTTTGTCTTGTCACCAGTCATGTGGTGTGAACATCCGCTGTCTATTATCCATATATCATCTTTTCTTATATGAGAAATAAGTGCCATCTTATCTTCATCATCATCAGATTCATCTTTTATAGCAATAAAGACAATTTCTTCTTCACTATCATCAGAATCTTTAGCCATAAAACATGATTTCTTACCTTTATCCTTGTATGATTTGAAATTCTTTTTGCCATAGTACTTGTGACTTCTCTTTTCTTCCTTGACTTTCTTGTTTGGGCACCTAGCTGCAATATGTCCAATTTCTTCACATGAAAAATAGATTAAAGGAGTTTTACCTTTATATTTACCTTTCCCTCTAGAGTACTTCTTTGCAAGTAATGCTTCTACAATTTCAAGATCACTATCAGAACTTTCTTCTGATTCCTCTTCACTGTCTGTCTGAACTTCTTTAATTTTCTTGTTCTTCCTTAGTGAAACCTTGGCCTCAAATGCTGATTCAATATTTTTGGAACTAGGAACATAGTTGTCATAGTTGTCTAATTCAAAAGCTGTCAATCTTCCAACTAGAGCATCCAAGGTTATACTGTGGTTTGCTTCACATCTTCTTTCTTGAATAGCTGATACTCTTATTGCATAGATAGGGAGTAGTGTTCTGAGTACCTTGCTTATAACAGTCTCATCTGAGATTGTTCCTCCAGAAGCTCTAATTGCACTTACACTTGCTTTGATTCTTTCAACATATTTTGCAATGTTTTCATCTTCCTTCATATTCATCTTGTCAAACTGTCCTCTTAGGCTTTCTGCTTTGGCTCTCTTCACATTTGCATCACCACCATATATTTTCTTCAGTGCCACCCACATTTCATATGCAGTAGTGCAGTCTTTAATATCATCAAATTCTTCATAGCTGAGAGTAGATGCAATGTCTATCATCATGGTGTTGTGAGTCTTTTTATTTGCAATGTCTTCAACAGTTAATGCGCCATTAGGAATTGTATACTCTTCATCAATGTATTTGCATCCTGAATCACCAATGGAATCCAGATGAAGTCGCATGAGACCTTGCCATGCTGAAAAGTTATCTCTGTTAAGCTTTGGAATTTCCCTCTTGTAAGACATCCTGATCTTTAGCTTAGGTCTTTGAAACCCTTCCTGCAAGCACCAAAAGCTCTGATACCAATTGATGGAATATGGATGAAGTGACTGAGAGGGGGGGGGGGGTGAATCAGTCAACCATAAAAATACTTCACAATTAATTCTTTGCAGATCCTTTAAGATATCTTAACAATGTTGTCTGTTTTAGCACTCGGTAAATAGATTGCAGTAACTTTGAAGATGCAGAAAGTATTAGCAATATTATCTTTAGATATTCATCAGTGCATGTAAATGATTGAGGAAGCAATTTAAGAACACAAGAGACACAAGATTTAACGTGGAAACCCAATATGGGAAAAACCACCAATGTATCTAGATATTGATTTTCACTTTTCTGAAGTGATGCCCGGTTAGAAGCCAACCCGGTAAAAGGTTACAAAACACACTGTTAGGTGTGACCTTGTTAGAGGATTTAAAACACCCTGCTAGGAGTGGCCTGGTAAGAGGTCTTGAAAACAATTCAATGGAATTGTCACCTTGTTAGAGGATTTATATTATGGCTGTTAAACCAACTCGGTTAAGAGATTTAGAATTCACTGTTACAATGATAAGAAGGTAACAATGAAAAAGTGACCTGTATAATAATGCAACTGTCTTGTTGATTACAGATCTCTGTTCTGCATAAGTCTGATCCTCTCTGATCGAATAAATCTCTGCTGCTCCTCAAGGATATCTGAACATCCTTCACAAATTCGCATATACCTTTCCTTCTTTTCTTCTGTAAATCTTCTGCTGTGTTATATTTATTTTTCACATTTGACCTTTTATTTATATGATCTTGGATTAGTCAAATTGACATTATTTAGTATAACAGTCGGCTGAATTAAGTAAACTCTATTTGCAAAAATCCTTCAAGGGCTGACAGTGCTCGGTAACCATATCTTTTTATAATTTTTTCGGAGACCGAGGGAACTCGGTAAACACCAACAATCCTTTACCTTTGATAACCGACTGAACTCGGTAAATACTAACTTTCTTCAGCAACCGAGTGAACTCGGTAAATACTAGACTTTCTTCGGCAACCGAGTGAACTCGGTAAATACTAGACTTTCTTTGGCAACCGAGTGAACTCGGTAAACACTAGACTTTCTTCGGCAATCGAGTGAACTCGGTAAACACTAGACTTTCTTCGGCAACCGAGTGGACTCGGTAAGCACTAATATCCCTGTCTGGCAGACCGACTGAGCTCGGTAGAAGCAGATTGCTACGAACTATGACATAGTGTGACATCAAAGACAATACATAATTGAGTAGCAATTTCCTTCAGACAATTGTTTCCAACAAGGGTCACTTCTAGAAAACTTGCAACTTGTAGTAACCCACTTTCTACAATCTTGGCTACTAAGGTCCTGACCTTTGCATTTCTTAACCTATGGACAATTGCTTCTATTTATTCATTAATAAGAACTGTGTCTCACATCTTGGGAAGACAACTACTCACAGGGGAGAACCTATTTTCTTTTACAAATTTGACCTTAGAGGTTGACATGCAGGGACTGGACATTGCACAAAACTAACAAGAATTTCTAGCTAAATGAAATGGAAGAAACTTTAAACTCCTTTTACAAAAACTAAAAATAGAACAGAGATGGAGGAATTTTTTTTTTGACTCATTGATGCTTCACTCTTGTTCCTGTGATTACCTTCTCTATTCTTCGCTTCCAACCATGCCACCCAAAATTGCATGTAACAAAAATGAGAGAAGGGAATAAATAAGCATGATTGAATTCCCCTTTTTCAGCAATAATGACTATTTCATAGGAATTAATTTCACTCTCCGCCATTTACTGAGCACTTCCAATCATATTAATTTCCCCTCCACATAACTTGTACTCCTTCGCTGAGCTGGACTTAACTTGAAAAGTCATTTCATAATCAGCTTGAAATGAAAGAAAGATTTGGTACGAATTTCAGACAGTTGGAGTAATTATTGCATTTTAGAAATTGAACCTTGAACTAATGGGTTGGGGTTCAAAGTTCAAGATTTTGAAATCTTTCTACTTGGTAACTCATGATTGAGGCGGGACAAAAGCAGGACGCACACAGAAAATTGAATTATGAACTAAAAAAAGTTAGAAGTTCAAAATTCAATAAATCAAAACCAAAGGATGCGAAGGAAAAGGGAAACCGAAAGACGTAGGAAAGAAAGTGCAAAAATTTATATTGAACTTTGAACTTTCAGAAAAATGGTTCAAGGTTCAAGATTAAATTTGACGCAAGCACAAAGCGCGAGTTTAAAAATCTTTTCACTGCACGAAGGAAAAATTCACACATGACATTGGGAAGACGCAAAATGAATTTTGAACTTTGAACTGGCAAAAAGAAAGGTTCAAAATTCAATATTCAATTTGGACTAGACAAAAGAATGTTCCTTTCAAAAATTTTACATTGAGTAATTTTTGACCTACAACAGGATGAATGACCTTACTTTGTACACTAGCTGAAGTTCTATCATTGAGTTTTGTCTTAAGAAACAACTATTTGGTATGTGTGACTGTTGAATTAATTATGAAAATATAAGTATTGAGAGGGAAGGGGTGAATCAGTACTCCAAATTTTTTTAACTAACTTTCTTCACCATTCACTGAATTCATAACTTTGCATTTAATAAGATAAAAACTTATAAAGTAATATAATGAAACACAACTCATAACACAATGATTTTGGTATTGCAAAAATCCTTGTTAGAGAATAAAAACTGTGGTGGGGATGAGACCCACAAAACTTCACTACTGTAGTAAAAAACTTGCTTGGTTAGAGCTACAATGTTAGCTATTTCTTTTAGCTTACCTTGTTAAGAGTATTAACCTTGTTAAGAGTCTAAAGACCAATTAAGTCTACCTTACTAAAGGATTTTACAACTCTAATCTAAGAGGTGTACCCTATTAAAGAATTTACAATATAGGATCTATTAGGATCTACTCGGTTAAGAGCTTTTGTAGTTGTGATTACACTTTAATCAATACATAAACTTGTCTGTAATACTTACATCAACATATGCTTTTCAGACTCATTATGCTCAATAAAAATCTACATCATACTATATTTCTCTCACAATATCAATTCTGAACTTGGTAACTTCAAATTTGAATCACATTCACACTCTTTTCTTACTGCTCTATTACTTGGTGGCTTCTCTTCTCACCACTCACTCTTTGCAATTTCTCCTTCACTTCATACTCTTACTTTGATCTTCACATACTGATCCATTTATACTCAGTTCTAGAAGTAGTGGAAACATTCTAGAATCATTTCCTTAAGCGGTGCTAGTATTGGTTACGTCTCCAATGCATAAATCACATTTAATTCTCATTGGCGAATCTCACCTTGTAATCATGCACAATCATTATGTTTAAATCTCCAATACTTTAACAAACAATTTCCTCAAGATTTGTAAACTACTTTCTACTCGGTGTTTAGATTCAATGTATCTGTACATTCTTCTTGTGTCGGTCTATGTTGCTCGATAATACATTTTTATTCTCTCGGTATCATGTATGTTCTCTTAGTTTGGTAGATGTTGTAGCTCGGTACTACTTGGTGCTTGGTGCTCAGTTTACCTTGCTCAGTGTCCGTTCTTTATTGCCTTTAACGAAATTACCTTTTCCTTCACTTCCCTTTACCGACTAGCATATTTTCTTTACCAAAATGACTATCCTTCTTTACCGAATGACTTTGACAATCGATATGACATAATCATAACTAATGACAACAAAATAACTCTATATGAGTTTCAATCTCCCCCTTTGGCATTAGTTTGGTATCTTTGTTAAAAACTTCAAAGTCATCAAAATTTGTGTCCTTAGCAAAATTTACCATGTATGCACTTCTTAGTAAAAATCCTTATATCTTCATTACTTATCTTTACTTATTACTTTTCTTGTAGTAATAATCCCTATACACATATCTATCCATACTAGAAATCATGTATATACCCCCCTTACGACTATACAAAATTATCCTTTTACCATAACACTCTATATATCCCCCTTTTTTAACAAAAATGCCAAAAATAATTACTGTTTATTTGGTGGAGGGATCTTATCAAAAATAGTTTTATACCTCTCCTATGCATTCTTTAGTGACGTCTTCCATGAATCCTTTATTGTTTGTAACAAAACAATTTGTTCTCCAATATCAACTACTATACTTGTCATGTTGTCCATAGCACTTACATCAGGGGTATTTACTAAGTCTTTAGCTTTATGAGTTTGCTTCTATAGTGACTCTATCTATGGTATCAAAAATGTTTGCAGCTCCACGAGCTCCATCCTAATTTTATTCCTCTTTCCTCAACTCATGTTGCACTCCTATTAGGTGCTTCATCCTTTGATAATATACCTTGAAAGTATCAGGCTTAGTTGTTATCTTAGAAAGCTACTTAGTCAACTCCTCAACATTTTCATCTTTTGCTTTTATGCCCTTTATGAAATTTGAAATCAAAACATATTATCTGAAATAATAAAAGAATATCTTGCAATTCTTTTTCTAACTCGGTAACCAGTACCAAAAGTGTTACCTTGTCAAGTGCTACCGATTGAAATAATTCTTCAGTGATCTTATTTTCTATTTTCTTTCTATGCACTTGTATCAAATATTTTGTGGTCTTAGTACCTAGTTTATCGATTTAGTTTACCAGTTCACTTAGTTGACTGTATATATTACCTTTCTCATTTATGTTAGCCTCTGGTACAATCTCTTGTAGAATTTCTTTGACATTCTCTAACACATCTATTTCTACTTCTTTGCAAGCAATTTGTCTTGTGCAACTTTCCTCTTGAGTAAATCTCCAAACTCATATAATTCCTTGGGGCTCATGGTGGAGATGTCAACTTTTGATATAACAATAGGTTAGCTCAAATCAAACTTCTCTTTTTCAAGCTTCCTCTTCTTTGATGTCTTCTTTGTGGCTTGTGCACTCTCTCCTGTACATAACTTCACATGAAGTTGTGGTAGTAGTAGTATCCTCAGTTTTATCATCTTTTTCTTCTTTTTGTTTTCCTTCCTTCTTCTCCTCTTGTTTCTTTTCTTCCTTCTCCTATTTTTATTATTTCTTCTCTTCTTCATTATAATTTTCTTTCTCCTTGGACTTCTCCTTCTCTAGTTCTACAGTCTCGGTAGGGATCACTGGCTCTTGATTCTGATCTTTGGCAGACTTGGTCTCTGTAGTGGCCTCTGCATCCTTTGGTGCATTATCCTTTTCTGGTTCGGTGGTATCTTCAATATTAGTTGGAACATCATATGTAGCCTCTTAGATATCCTCTTCAATCTCAGGAAAATGAATTATTTTTTCTATAACAAGATCTTCATCCATTAAATTTTCTTTTACTGAATCATCAACATTCAATTCTTCAGTATCCTTGGCCTCGATTGCCTTTACATTTTCATCATCTACAATACCCTATGCTAGGTCTTTATTTGTTATGTATTCAATGATGACCTCTTCTTTATTTTTAGTTAGATCAATGGGATTTGACTTCTTTTGGGGTTCCTTGATTTCTGTCAGTAGGCTGGGAAAGAATATCTTTCTCCATAAATCATCTATCTCTTTTTGAACTTCTTCAAGTTTATCGACCATTATTCTTAGTGCTCTTCCCAACTCTGAATTGAGTTACATCTTCAGATTCAATTTCACTATCTTCTTGTTATCTCAACTTCCTTCTTGGTCTACTTGAAGTCTTCTTTTCTCTCATGTAGGTCTTAGGCTTTTGTGGTTCTACCTCTGATTTCTTTTTCTCTCTCAGTGTGGAGGAAGACCTTGTTAATGGTCTTGCACCGATTAGGCTAGGGGTCTCCTTTTTCACTATAATTTTCTTCCCCTTAATAGCTAATGGATCAAATTCATCTTCTTCAACAATAATATCCAATTTTTTTGATAAACTACTAATCATTCTGCTATTTTTCCTTAAAGCCTTAGGTATCAATAAACCTAGTTTTATTTTATTCTTTACTTCTTCATAAGTTCCATACCGATTGGATCTTCTGTCAATTGGATTCTTTAATAATACTTCAATTGGTACTAATGCAACATCAATATCCATTTCATAATCCATAGGTGGTAACCGGATGGTTCTTGGTTCCACAAATCTCACTATACAAGTGTCAGTATCCACTTCAAAACATATAGTGTCCTTATATTTTTCCACTAGATGAGGTGGAATTCTAAACTTATGCATTTTATCTTGAAACTTTGAGAAATAATCATTCATAATGATGTCAAAGTTATCTCCTAAACTTTGAATAAACTCATTTATTTGATAAATTATCGGTTTGTCCACATTCCACACTACATCACCGATTGATGGAAAGAAGTTCTGAAAGTAGAAAAATATGCATACCAATATTGATCCGAATTTTAAAGTATTTATCTTTGCCTTCCTGATTGTATTCATGTCATCATAAAATTGTTTCAACAAGATCTCACACAAATATTGTTAGGAATAGTCCCAAGAGATAACTAAGAGGGGGGGGGGGGGGGGGTTGAATCAATTATCTACAAGTTTCAATTCTTTATCCAATTAAGTATACTTAAACATAAAGCATAAAAAAAATGAAAGAACACATGAACACAACACCAATATTTTCATTATGGGGAAACCCAAATAGGTAAAAACCCCGGTGGGACTTGATACCCACTAATATTCTGTACTAGTGTATAATGATCCTTGTTAGAAGATCCTTTACCTTGTTAGGAGTAGCATTACAATATATTAAGTACAATAGACCTTGTTAAGGGTTGGACCCTATTAGGAGTCTTTTACAATTGTTCCTATTAGGGGAGAGGACGCACTGTCTGAGAGCTCACTGCTCAGAGGGGTGAAGGCTACAACCTTCTGAATAATGGATACACACTATATCTGGATCTTGGTGAACTATGCTTTGACCTTCTATATGGATCAATTCCAATGTATAGCAAAAATACTCTACTTGGTCACATTGACCTTCTTTTGATGGTTCTTCAACTTGCACACTTTGTTCTGCTCTTCTTAATCAACCATGAACCACACTCCAGCAATCACAAATGACTGCCTATAAATATCTTTCCTCTAAATGATATAATCAAGTCTACATATTAGAACTACCTTGAAATCATTTTAGAGAAACCATAATAAACTCCAACAAACATTCTATCAACTCTATTATGCACGCAACATATTTTGGGACCTATCTTAATAAGATAAATGTAGATGCATGCTACACACTGTCGACTCTACCAAAAAAATTAGATATTTCTCCACAAGATGAATAAAATTATGCGCTCTTAACCAAAAATTAATAACTCATCTCTAAGCTTAACTCCAAGGGCACATACCTTAAAGATAGGTGCAACTCAATAACCAATAAAATCTTTGTCGACTCTGCTGAAGAAACACAGGAAATTGCTACTGGTGAATAATGACTACATAACTTTACTTGCGTTCATCATCAGATCATGTGGCCATGAACTTAATATCACTAACATGTTTGAAACACATATCCAAGGGTGCAAGTCTCCATAACAACTGTAGGGACAACCATACATAGAACATTGCCTGTTACTTTGTCATGAACACTGCTGACACAACTTGCTATATAACTGTCTATACTAACAACTAACCTCTGCACCCATGATATCATGTTCATGAATCATATAATGAAAGCTTACTTCATAAGACTTCCACACATGATACTTTCCATATGTTGTCATCAATGACAAACATATAGTCAGTACTGGCCTACTGGCAAATCACCAACAATCTCCCCCTTTGGCATTGATGGCAACATGTGGAATGAAAAACCACCACCAACCCAAATGAATATTTCTTTTATAACATTCTCCATTTCCTCTTCAAAACTCCCCCAAAGATGAATCCTTCATCTGCTGCAATATTTTCAACATTTTCCATTTCCTCAACTGAACTACTATCATAACTGAATAGTGCTCCCCCTAAGTATATTACTGCTTCTATTTTTCATGACTTTGTATACTACTCCCCCTTTGACATCAATGGAAAAGGGTGCCATTCATTTTAAGCATTGGTACTACTCCTGAGGTAGAGTAGTCAACCTTCCATTTGTCCTTGAGGACTGATGCCTTTCCTTCTTTCTTCTAAGTAGAATCAGGGAAGGGAATTACTCCCAACTTCTGCCTAAGATATTCAAAAGTATCCTTAGGAAAGGGCTTTGTGAATGTTTGCCAACTAATCTTTAGTACTCACATAGTCCAGCTTGACTTCTTTCTCTGCCTCTTTCTCTCTTAGGAAGTGATACTTGATCTCAATGTGCTTTGTCTTTGCATGCATGACAGGGTTCTTCAACATATTGATAGTGCTAGTGTTATCATAGTGAATAACAATAGGATAATCAATCTGAATTCCAAAATCCTTTATCATCTACTTGATCCAAAAAATTGTAGAACAATTCAAGGCTACTGCAACATACTCCGCTTCTGTTGTTGACTGAGAAATATAGTTTTGTTTCTTGCTTGTCCAAGTGACAAGTCTATCACCAAGAAACATTGCTCCACCTGATGTACTATTTCTGTCATTAACACATCCTGCCCAATATGCATCAGTGTACACATGAAGCTCAACATTTTCTGAATTAGGATACCATAAACCATAGTTTATAGTGCCTTGTAAGTATCTGAATATCCTTTTTACTGGCATGAGGTGACTTTGTTTAGGTTTTTCTGCAAATCTTCCAACTATGCCAATTGCATTTGAAATATCAGGTCTAGTCTGAGTAAGATAAATAAGTTTTCCAATCATAGACTTGTATAATATTATATCAACTATTGGTGAGTCATCTTATTTTGTAAGCTTGCATCCAGTAATCATAGGTGTCCCTATTGGCTTGCAATCATCCATCTTGAATTTCTTTAATATTTCTTTCACATACTTGGACTAATTAATGAATATACCTTTCTCTGTTTGCTGCACATTTAATCCCAAAAAGTACTTGATAGGACCAATCATACTCATCTCAAATTCATTCTACATCTCCTTAGAAAATTCAACACTAAGTTTGTCATTACCTCCAAAGATAATGTCATCAACAAATATAGCTACAAGTAAAAAACCTTCAGATGTCTCTCTAATGAATATATTACAATTTGCTGCTCCTTTCTTGAATCCAATCTTTGTTAAGTATCCATCTAGTTTCTCATAAAATGCTCTAGGGGCTTGCTTAAGTCCACAGAGGGCCTTCTTTAGTTTGCATACCATATCAGGTCTATCAGATAAGGTGAATCCTTTTGGCTGTTCAATGTATACTTCTTCTTTCAAATCACCATTCATGAATGTTGACTTGACATCCATCTAATAAACTTTGAAGTTTTTGATTGTAGCATAAGCTACAAACAACTTAATAGCTTCTAATATACTCATAGGTGCAAATGTGTCTGAATAGTCAATGCCTTCTCTTTGCGCATATCCTTTGCATACTAATCTTGCTTTGTTTCTTACTACTGTGCCATCTTCATTCATCTTGTTTCTGAATATCCACTTAGTTCCAATTACATTCTTATCACTAGGTCTTGGGACCAACTCCCAAGTGTCATTCTTAATAATCTGATCAAGTTCTTGTTTCATAGCATCATGCCAATCTAAGTCATTACAAGCATCTTCAAAACTTAAGGGTTCAATCTGAGATAGTAAACATACCACATCACTGCTAGTTGAGTTCTTTGCTTGTCATCTTGTTAAAACTTTGCCGCTCTGATCTCTAATGATGTCTTTCTTAGAATGATTTCTAGATGTAAACTTTGGATCTTTAGTTGATGTAGACTCATCAACCTTAGGAGTTTCTTCTTCACTTGTTTCAAGGTCATTGAATAACACATCAATGCTGTCAAACATTTCTTCAATAACTGTCTCACTAGTAGAGGGTCTAGGTTCTTCTTCAATCATGGGTGAGTAATCATGATATCTTTCTTGAATCATAAAATTTTCATTAATCTTCACATGAGCACTCTCAATGATCCTTTTTAATCTTAAATTGAAACATTAGTAAGCTTTACTTTTAGTAGAGTAACCAAGGAAAATACCTTCATCACTTCTTGCATCAAACTTGCCTATTGCTTCATCCCTCTTGATGTAGCACTTGCTTCCAAAGATTCTGAAGTATTTTACTATGGGAACAATACCAAACCATAGCTCATATGGTGTTTTGTTAGTGCCAGACCTTAACTAAATTCTATTGATGGTGTAGATTGTTGTATTGACCACATCTCTCCAATAGGTGTGTGCAACTTTTCCTTCTATCATGATGGTGCACACTGTATCCAGAATGATCCTATTCCTTCTCTCTCTATTTCCATTCTGCTAAGGGGTTTTAGGTGCACTTAACTATCTCTTTATGCCATGTTCTTCGCAGTACTCATAAAATTTGTCAGAGGTGAATTCTCCTCATCTATCCGATCTCAAACATTTTATCTTTAATCTAGATTCATTCTCAACTTTAGCTTTGAATATTTTGAACTTATCAAATGCTTCTGACTTGTCTTTCAAGAATGCAACCCACATCATCCTAGTATAATCATCAACAAAAAAATAAAATACCTTTCACCATAGTATGATCTTGTTTGAGTTGGACCACATAGGTCTGTATGAATAAGATCCAACTTGTTTTCTGCTGAATTGTGCTTGCTTCTGAATGAATTCCTCACATGCTTTCCCATCAAATATTCTCAGCATATAGTATCAAGCGGATTTTCTATGCTAGGTAGATCTCTTACTTCCTTAACATTACTTACCTTTACTATGTTATCAAAATTGATATGACATAGTCTTTTATGCCACAACCAACTATCATCAACTTTAGCAACAAAACAACTTGCTTCTGAATTGAGTTGGAAAACATTACCTCTTGTCTTTGAGCCTGATGTAATCATAACACCATCCTTGTTGTTAATGATGCATTTGTCATCTTTGAACTCCAACTGATATCCTTTTCCAAGTAACTATCCAACACTGAGAAGGTTATGTTTCAAACCATCAACATAGAGAACATCATCAGTACTATTCTTACCATCCAAGGTGATGGCTCCTCTACCAACTATTGGTTTAGGAGTGTTGTCTCCAAATCTGACCATACCTCCATTGTATTTTTCCAGATGAACAAATCTACCTTTATCACCTATCATGTGATGTGAACAACCACTGTCTATAATCTAGTCTGTCCTTATAATTGCTTGGGAAAACAATGCAAGCTCTTGTTTCTCTTTCACATCTTTATTTTCTATCTTATTATTAATTTTGTCTACAATAGAAATGAATCCAATTTCTTCTTCACCTAATTCTTCATCTAAGACTCCATCTCCAGCAAAGTAACATTCCTTAGAGTACTTAGGCTTGTAATCCTTTTTGAACTTTCTAGCTCTAGTAGGACACTTAGATGCAAAGTGACCTATCTTATTACATGAAAAGCACTTAAATGGAAATTGACCTTCATATTTTCCTTTGCCTTTTTTTTCTTTTAGAAATCATAGCAATAAAATCATCTAAAGTTTTCTCTTCATCATCATCATAAAAATTACCAAAAGTGTTTGCAGATTTCTTACCATGAACTGTTACTTTGAAGGCTGTCTCACTTCTAGGTTCTATCTTCAATCTTGAAATCTCAAAAGCTGAGATTTTGCTGATCAGGGTCTCTCTCTTGAAATTAGATGTAAGTTGCATGGTCTCATCAAGGATTTTGATCTTGTTTTCATATTCTAGAGTGAGAGTAGTCATCAACTTGTCCATAATGTCTTCCTCTGAGATTTATCCACCATTGTTTCTGATTCTAGCAACTGTTTCATTGATCCTTTGATTATAAGCTCTAATGTTTTCTTCAGGAAGCATCTCTAATGCATTGTATCTTTTCTTCTAGGTTTTTCTGCGTGCATCCTTTTCTTGTTTGTCTCCAAATATGTCTGCTAGGTACTTCCATATCTTATGGGTGGTGTCTACCTTCTTTATCTCTGACAACTCACTATCAGATAAGGCACTGATAAGAGCTTCTTTGGAAATAGCATTTTGATGAAACAATTCCTTTTGTGTTTCAATAGCATTATCTTGTCCAAGATCTTCTAGAGTAGGGATCTTGGATGCTTTGATAGTTACATTAAAAACTTCAAAACCAATTCACTACAAATGTGTCACCATCTTGTTCTTCCAATCAAGACAATTCTCTCTATCAAACTTAGGACTCTCTATCCTGAAGTATGCCATCTGATCAACCTCAAGCTATTAAAATTTCTCTCTGAGGCACTTGGCTATGATACCAAGTGTTAGGAATAGTCCCAAGGGATAACTAAGGTGGGGGGGTGAATCAGTTATCTACAAGTTTCAATTCTTTATCCAATTAAGTATACTTAAACATAAAGCATAAACACAATGAAAGAACACATAAACACAACACCAATATTTTCGTTACAGGGAAACCCAAATAAGTAAAAACCCTGGTGGGACTTGATACCCACTAATATTCTGTACTAGTGTATAATGATCCTTGTTAGAAGATTCTTTACCCTGTTAGGAGTATCTTTACAATATATTAAGTATAGTAGACCTTGTTAAGGTTCAGACCCTATTAGGAGTCTTTTACAATTGTCCCTATTAGGGGAGAGGACGCACTATCCGAGAGCTCACTGCTCAGAGGGCCGAAGGCTACAACCTTTTGAATAATAGATACACACTATATCTAGATCTTGGTGAACTACACTTTGACCTACTGTCTAGATCAGTTCCAATGTATAGAAAAAATACTCTACTTGGTCACATTGACCTTCTTTTGATGGTTCTTCAAATCGCACACTCTGTTCTTCTCTTCTTAATCAACCATGAACTACGCTCTAGTAATCACAAATGACTATCTATAAATGACTTTCCTCTAAATGATATAATCAAGTTATCTTATTAGAACCACCTTGAAATAATTTTAGAGAAATCATAATAAACTCCAACAAACATTCTGTCAGCTCTATTATACACGCAACATATTCTAGGACCTGTCTTAATAAGATAAATGTAGACGCACACTACACACTGTCAACACTACCAAAACAATTGGATCTTTCTCCACAAGCTGAATAAACTTATGCACTCTTAACCAAACATTAATAACTCATCTCTAAGCTTAACTCTAAGGGTGCATACCCTAAAGATAGGCACAACTCAATAACCATTAAAATCTCTATTGGCTCTGTTGAACAAACACAGGAAACTACTACTGGCGAATAGCGACTGCATAACTTTACTTGTGTTCATCATCAGATCTTGCGGCCATGAACTTAACATCACTAACATGTTTGAAACACATATCCAAGGGTGAAAGCCTCCATAAAAATTGTATGAACAACCATACATAGAACATTGCCTGTTACTCTGTCAAGAACACTGCTGACACAAGCTACTATATAACTGTCTATACTAACAATTAACCTCTGTGCCCATGATATCATGCTGATATCATGTCCATGCATCATATACTAAAAGATTACTTCATAAGACTTCCACACATGATACTTTCCATATGTTGTCATCAATGACAAACATACAGTCAGTACTGGCCTACTGGCAAATCTCCAACAAATATACCTTCATGTCTTTCTTCACAATCTTGTAAGCTATATCAACAACTCCACAAGGTACACTATCGATCTGAGATGACTAGAAGATTAATTAGGATATTATGTTGCACAAAAATCTTAACTCGAGATCATCAATAGTAGATAACTTCAAACCTCTTCCATCCCAATTAGCTTGAGTAATCTCAAATTTTTTGTTCTTATCTATTTTCTTATGAGCTCTCAATCTATCATTGATTGGATAACCTTTTACTATATGTAGTACATCTTTTGTGATTTTAACAGGTGCATCGAGTGACATGAATTGATCATGTTCTCAGTTCAAAAAAATCATCATCTATTCCTTCTTGAATACTATTGAAACATGTATGGCATGAACCAAAGCCTTGGTCTCCAAATGCGTATGTTCATCCTTCAACTTTGTGTTTACACATAGATTCTAGTATGATGTGTCAATCTCTTCTTGGAAAATGTCCTTTATCTTATAATGTATGAAGGTACGAATGTATTCAATTAGAATAAATCTTGGTGGGATCAAAGATATGGCTCCAGACTTATCAGTTTCACTTTCTATGATTGGTGGTAGCTTATACTTTGGATTGATAGGGTCAATATTCTCCACAACAATAGGATTTTGTACTTTGGGTGCCATTGATTCACAAATTAATCACTTGACTAGTAGGGTTTTGATTGAATATCAACTCAATTTCATTAACACATCTCGAGAAAACAACTGTACTTACTTGAATGCGCTTGAAAATGCTTAGATCTTCCCAATTGATCACTCAGATGCTCTTAGGAGTCTTGTATCTACAATGTGTTTCATATGGTTTTTCCTCATTTAGGGTTTCCAACAGCTATAATATTAGCATTAAATGCTCTTTGTCGACTCCTTTTTCACTGAATACCAAATACACTATCCTTTCACCGAATGGAACAAAATAACATATACTCTTATTGATAAAAATATGAAATGTCAAATTCACAACATATATCCAAATGCATCTTAATATGCTAATATGGATCTTTGCACACTTGGTAGGAACCAATTTAAGATAGAATTTTAGTTATCAGCTCCTACACATACCCTTGACTGATTAGGTGAAAATAGGTGCACCCAATCAGAGGATGTGGTGCCAAGTTTAGTTCCATCACCTTGAGACTTTCTTCTCCATGTTCAATTCATCTGATCTCTCATCTCATCAATATTAACTTGAGCATTTTCACTCAGTTGTTCCTTGGTTGGGGCTTTTCCTTGGTACATCTAGTCTTTGGATAGGTGACCAATCTTGTCACAATGAAAACATTAAGCCATTCAAGAATTTCTCCATGATCTTCTATTGTTCCTTCCATGCATCAAAATGCAATTTCCAGTAATGTGTCCAAATCTCCCACATGCAGTACATGTAATTCTTGTATTGTAGTCCCATGGTATAGTTGATTCTTGTTGGTTGTTTTTAGTATTTTATCGGTTAGGTAACCATTTCACATTCTTTCTTTGTGACTTGAATTCTTTAGATTTGTGACCATATCTATTGCAATTGTTATAGTAACCATTGAATCTTGTCTTCCTTGTATTGTTAGCAATCCTTGATCTACACTCAAATGCCTTGTTACCATCTTATTGCAATTATAACAATAACCATTCAACTTAGGAATGCTTAGTGGGTTACCTCTTTTGCTCCTGCAGACATTAGCTATATGACCTATTTTTCCACAATGATAGCAAGTAGGCCTCTTTGTCTTCGATGAGGTAGTAGTATCTCAGTTGGTTGCTTGATTTGAGGACTCACCCTTCTCGATGGTGTTGTTTGTATTAAATCCAAGTCCAAAAGTATCTCTTGGTTTTATCTGACCTCTTAGTTGTTCATCTAGTATCCTTAATGTTTCTTCATTCCCTTTTAAGACCTGATTGGAATCCTTTTCAAATTTTAGTTTAGTCTTTAAATGTTCATTTTATGATCTCAGTTCAACAATCTCTCCAACTTTCCTTGCAACTTCCTAATTTGTATAGATTAGTTGATCTATTAAGTTTCAGTGAATTTGTGTCAACCTCAGTATTTCCCCATCTTTCTCATTCAACCTTGCATTCATTTCCCTTCTCTCATCTTCAACCAGCCTTTTTTCATCTTCAGCTTTTCTCTTTTGTTCTAGGACTTCACACATCCTTACCGATTGAGATTCTTATTCTCTTTTCAATGCTTTTACCTGACCAGTTATATTTTGTTCTTCACAGTCTTCATCAAACATACTTCCCTCTGATAGTTCTTAAAGTTCTTCAATATAATCTTGTGTATCTTCAATTGATGTGCTAGCTCCTTTCTCTTGTTGAGTGATTGCTTCAGTTTCCTCAATTCATCAATCTAGTCATTATCCATCCTCAGTTCCATGTTCATGTTATCAATCACTTTTTCATACCTATAGCTTTTGATCTCTTCAGATCTTTCCTCTCAAGTGGTTAAACTTCTAAATAAGAGACTTTTCTTTGATACCAATTGTTGAATTAATTATAAAAAGATAAGTACTAAGAGGGGAAGGGCAGATCGGTACTCCAAAAACTCTTAAATAACTTTCTTCACCATTCACGAAATTCATAACTTTGCATGTAATAACATAAAAACATATAAAGTAATATCATGAAATACAACTCATAACACAATGATTTTGGTATCACAGAAATCTTTGTTAGAGGATAAAAATTGCGGTGGGGATGGCACCCACAAAACTTCACTACTATAGAAAAAGCTTGCTCGATTAGAGCTACAATGGTAGCTATTTTTGATGGCTTACCTTGTTAAGAGTATTAACCCTATTAAGATTCTAAAGACCAATTAATTCTACCTTGCTAAAGGATTTTACAAATCTAATCTAAGAGGTGTATCCTATTAAAGGATTTACAATATACGATCTGTTAGGATCTACTCGATTAAGAGCTTTTACAATTATGATTACACTTTAATCAGTACATAAACTTGTCTATAATACTTGCATCAACATATTCTTTTCAAACTCATTATGCTCAATAATAATTTATCTCATACTGTACTTCTCTCTCAATATCAATTCTATACTTGGTAACTTCAAATTTGAATCACATTCACACTCTATTCTTATTGCTCTATTAAATGGTGGCTTCTTTGCTCATCACTTGCTCTATGAAATTTCTCCTTTGCATCACACTCTTACTTTGATCTTCACATACTGATCCATTTATACTAAGTTCTAGAAGTGGTGGAAACATTCTAGAATCATCTCCTTAAGTGGTGCTAGCATTGATTACATCTCCAATGCATATATCACATTTAATTCTCATTGGTGAATCTCACCTTTTAATCATGCATAATCATTATATTTAAATCTCCAATGCTTCAACAAAAAATTTCCTCGAGATTTGTAAATCATTTTCTACTCTGTGTCCAGATTCAATGTATCTGTAGATTCTTCTTATGTTGTCCTGTGCTTCTCAATAATACATTTTTCTTCTACTTGGTATTGTGTATGTTCTCTCAGTTTGGTAGATGTTTTAGCTCGGTACTGCTTGGTGCTTGGTTTTCCTTTCTTGATGTCTATTCCTTATTGCCTTTACCAAAATTACCCTTTTGTTTACTTCCCTTTACCGACTAACATATTCGCTTTACCAAACTAACTATCCATATTTATCGAATGACTTTGACAATCAATATGACTTAATCACAACTAATGACAACAAAATATTCTTTAGGAGTATCAATGACAATGTCGAATGTGTTCCTGTTCATCCTTGAATTTGGGTTAGTAATAACCTGCTAAAATAATTTGATGTATAGTGGCATCATATGAACCATGCTCAATCATAAATTTCCTATAGAATTCCTATCATCTCTTAAGATTTATCCTACTCAAGACACCTAATACATATGCCTTTGTAGTTTTTATAGAACTAAGTTTTGTTCTTCAGTATGTAGTTGGCACTTATGAGCCTAAGTGCACTCTATTGAGTTGCTGTGAGTCCTTCTAGGCATTTTCTATTCAAGAGTAGGAATACAAGGTCATCATACCAAGGGTCTTGGGTGAAGGATTCAATTGTGTAATCTTGATAGTCGATGTGAGGTACAATGTAACGCTTCGCTAGAGAACCCAAGAGAGCTTAATCTATAACATGCTACTAAGTTTGGTGAACATTTTTTTTTCTAAAGTTAACATACAAGATACACAACAGTGTGGAAGCAATTACCATTTACTCACATTGAAACAACATCCAACACAGATTACAAATCTCGAGGGTCCCATGATGTAGAATTACTTAAGAACAAAAATACAACTAAAGAAAGATAACAAATGATTCCATATCATAAATGATACAATAAAAAATTACAATCCTCATGGACATCCGTGATAACTATAAATTGACATCCACTGCACATGCCGCAGGGTATGTAATAATAAATTTAACATAGAAGTACAAGTTCAGATTAGGTATCACATGCGATACTCTAATACAAGATTACAATAATGAAGATATGATAAGAAACCAACAATGAAGAAAAAATGCAGAATCATGAAGGCATCCAACTACAGAAGTATCAATAGCACTGGTGCCAGGATGTCAAATCTCAAATGGTAAAGAATCACTATCACCCGTCCATGTAGAACCACAAAGGTCTACCCCACCATATTGAGAAGATAACCACAAACCCCTAATTGGATGACCAAAACCAAACAAGGATAAAACCACTGAGAAAGGAATCCTGAAAGCTCTCTACTTAAGGTTCACAAAATAAAGTGAAAAGTAAGACCCACTAATTCAGAGGCATAAATAGAAACTTAAGAGATGACCTAGGCTACATGCTATGGGAGTGTCAGCAGATGTCTAATTACTTGAGTACCCTGGACTGATCACAATGGACCCCAGATTCTCAAGCATTGAGTTACGCTGGAACTGGCCAGACTGGGCCCTGGACTCTCAATATGATCCATGTGGGATTAGAATACTCTCTCTCAGATATGAGGAATTCTAATCATAACCATACTCTAAATTATCTTTTTAAATGAACTCTATATGTTTTAATTACTAAGTTATCACTTAATTACATAACCTCCAATAGGTTACCTAGGTACCGACCACTTTGGGTCCTGACCCCTATTGTAAGCCACTCCCCTAAGATGCACCTACTCAACCTCCCCTAGGCTCATAATCTCACAAACATCCAATAGGTATACAACTAGGTAATCCTAGATGCAGTTTCACACATAGAAACCGAAATGATTACGAAGATACCATAAACAGATTATAACCAACAAGAGCCCATAAGATCGAAACATAGATGATAATCAAAATAAGCACACACATCAAACATGTTTCTGAAAACAAATCCAACTGACAAAGATCCATGCCTCTATTTCCCCTAGGTCATTCTAATACCCGACATCTCACAATGCACAAGAATATAGTTTAGAAACGAGAAGCCAACACTCACAATTTACAGAACTAAACATGATCTACAAGCACCAAAACTTCATAATGAACATGATCCAAATAGAATATAGATCGCATAAAAATGATAAAAGAATCATGACATAACAAGCATATTAATGTCACTAATAAAAAGAATATTCCCTAATAACGTTCTAGGAATTTAGTAGAATAATTGCCTAGTTTTAGTATAAACATGTAAAAATGCCCTATTTTAGTATTAGCATATACACTTGTCAAATAATCATTCTTAAGAAAGGACTAATGATTTACATTTACTACTATGAATTTTTAGATATTAAAACTAATGTTCAATTAAATCCCTATAACATAGTTAAGACGAATCAATTCAAAATTAAATCCATAATTAATTTTTAGCCAAATTCAATGAACAAATATATCTTATCTCAACAAAATTGGTAAGCATTTATTCAAATTTTAAATAAATCAATAAGATTTATTTATAAACAAATGAAAAAAAAATAAAAAATACCACTAATAATTAAACCAATTTAATTAAAGACAAATTTATCTTATAATAAATTAATCAACAATTTAGACATGCAAATAAAACAAAGCAGCCCTTATTAATTTAATTTACAAAATAAACCAATTTACAAAATAAATTATAAATTAAATTATTTACAAGTTTATTAATTACCAATTAATAAACTAAATAACAAATTAACAACATAAAATAATCTAATAAATTTATAAATATACTAAATTTTAATATTAATTAAATCTAATAATAAATAATGAACATCAAAATTTTAATAAATAAATATAAAAAAAAACAAAACTTTATAATTGGGGGGATCCTGCGGGTCCCACGCCCCACGCGCCTCCTTTTTTCTCTCGTACCGGGGCTCAGGACCCCTCCACAACAGTGTACTGCTACGTCAGTACCCTGCTGCCATAGCAGTTAGGTACTGCCGTAGCAGTGCCCACTGCTCCAGTAGCAGTGTCGAGGCGTGGGGGGAGTGGGGGAAGGTGGTGGCCCCCACCTCCCTTCAAACCTTTTCAATCAATTTTTTTTTTATATTAACTTTTATAAATCCCAAACATTTTTAAAACCAAACAAATATATACTTTGATATATATTTTTTAATATAAATATTTTTAATATAAATTATTCCATTAATTTGCAAAGCTAATAATTTTTATTTTATTTGTTTAATATCAATTTTGAAAATGGAAAAGTTAAAAACAATCATATTAAGAAATATATATCAAAGTATATATTTGTTTGGTTTTAAAAATTGGTTGGGATTTATAAAAGTTAATATAAAAAAAATTGATTGAAAAGGTTTGAAGGGAGGTGGGGGCCACCACCTTCCCCCACTCCCCCCATGCCTCGACACTGCTACGACAGTACCTAACTGCTATGGCAACAGGGTACTGACGTAGCAGTACACTACTGTGGAGGGGCCGTGAGCCTCAGTACGAGGGAAAAAGGAAGGCGCATGGGGTGTGGCACCCGCAGGGTCCCCCCCAATATAAAGTTTTTAAATTTTTTTTTAATATTTATTTATTAAAATTTTGATGTTTCATTATTTATTATTAGATTTAATTAATATTAAAATTTAGTATATTTATAAATTTATTAGATTATTTTATGTTGTTAATTTGTTATTTAGTTTATTAATTGGTAATTAATAAACTTGTAAATAATTTGATTTATAATTTATTTTGTAAATTAAATTAATAAGGGCTGCTTTGTTTTATTTGCATGTCTAAATTGTTGATTAATTTATTATAAGATAAATTTGTCTTTAATTAAATTGGTTTAATTATTAGTGGTATTTGTTTTTTTTATTTTCATTTGTTAATAAATCAATCTTATTGATTTATTTAAAATTTGAATAAATGCTTACCAATTTTGTTGAGATAATAGATATTTGTTCATTGAATTTGGCTAAAAATTAATTACGGATTTAATTTTGAATCGATTTCATCTTAACTATGTTATAGGGATTTAATTGAACATTAGTTTTAATATCTAAAAATTCATAGTAGTAAATGTAAATCATTAGTCCTTTCTTAAGAACGATTATTTGACAAGTGTATATGTTAATACTAAAATAGGGCATTTTTACATGTTTATACTAAAATTGGGCAATTATTCTACTGAATTCCTAGAACGTTATTAGGGAATATTCTTTTTATTAGTGACATTAATATGCTTGTTATGTCATGATTCTTTTATCATTTTTATGCGATCTATATTCTGTTTGGATCATGTTCATTATGAAGTTTCGGTGCTTGTAGTTCCTATTCAGTTCTCTAAATTGTGAGTGTTGGCTTCTCGTTTCTGAACTATATTCTTGTGCATTGTGAGATGTCGGGTATTAGAATGACCTAGGGGAAATAGAGGTAGGGATCTTTGTTAGTTGGATTTGTTTTCAGCAACATGTTTGATGTGTGTGCTTATTTTGATTATCATCTATGTTTTGATCTTCTGGGCTCTTGTTGGTTATAATCTGTTTATGGTATCTTCATAATCATTTCGGTTTCTATGTGTGAAACTGCATCTACGATTACCTTGTTGTATACCTGTTGGATGTTTGTGAGATTATGAGCCTAGGGGAGGTTGAGTAGGTGCATCTTACGGGAGTGGCTTGCAATAGGGGTTGGGACCCAAAGTGGTCAGTACCTGGGTAACCTATTGTAGGTTATGGAATTAAGTGATAGCTTAGTAATTAAAACTTATAGAGTTCATTTAAAAAGATAATTTAGAGTATGGTTATGATTAGAATTCCTCATATCTGAGAGAGAGTATTCTAATCCCACATGGATCATTTTGAGAGTTCGGGGCCCAGTGTGGCTAGTTCTAGGGTAGCTCAATGCTTGAGAGTCTAGGGTCCATTGTGATTAGTCTAGGGTACTCAAGTAATTAGACATGTGATGACACTCCCATAACATGTAGCCTAGGTCATCTCCTAAGTTTCTATTTATGCCTCTGGATTAGTGGGTCTTACTTTTCACTTTATTTTGTGAACCTTGAGTAGAGAGCTTTCAAGATTCCTTGCTTAGTGGTTTTATCCTTGTTTGGTTTTGGTCATCCGATTGGGGGTTTGTGGTTATCTCCTCAGCATGGTGGGGTAGACCTTTGTGGTTCTACACAGATGGGTGGTAGTGATTCTTTACCATTTGAGATTCGATGTCCTAGTGCTGGTGCTATTGATACTTCTACAGTTGGATGCCTTCATGATTCTGCATTATTTCTTCATTGTTGGTTTCTTATCATATCTTCATTATTGTAATCCTATATTAGAGTATCACATGTGATACCTAATATAGACTTGTACTTCTATGTTAGATTTATTATTACATACCCTGCGGCATGTGCAGTGGATGTCAGTTTATAGTTATCATGGATGTCCATGAGGATTGTAACTATCATTGTAAGTTTTTATTGTATCATTTATGATATGGAATCATTTGTTATCTTTCTTTAGTTGTATTTCTCTTCTTAAGTAATTCTACATCATGGGACCCTCAAGATTTGTAATCTGTGTTGGATGTTGTTTCAATGTGAGTAAATGGTAATTGCTTTCGCACTGTTGTGTATCTTGTATGTTAGCTTTAGAAAAAAAAATGTTCACTAAACTTAGTAGCATGTTATAGGTTAATCTCTCTTGGGTCTTTGGCAGGGCGTTACATACAACTTCAGTATTTTTTTGCAACAAGCCTTGGCCTCTTAACAATCTAATTGGATACATCTCTAAGTCATACTATTTTAATATGGCCATCCACATTCTCATGTGCTCCCCAAGTTCACTTTATAGTAACATGGATTTGACTTCCTGATTAGGTACAACTTCATATACTTTACTCTGAAGAATGTAGTGTTTGAACTTCTTAACAACCCTTACCATTATGAAGTCTTGTTTATCTAATGCAAATACCTTACCTCTATGTTCTTGAATGGGGAGCTCATGGATGTGATTTTCTTCTCATCTTCATCCTTCCTTTATGTTAGGATTGTAGCACTAGAGCGTAGAGAAACAAAGGAGTATATGTGAAATGGTAAAGCATAATTCAGACTGGCTAGTACTTTTGCCTCCATAATGGATTGTTTGATTCCACAAAGGAATCCTTTTCTTCTTGATTCCACTCAATATTAGCTTTTTTTTTTAATCATTTCATTCAATGGATTCATGATCTTTGTAAACCTTATGATGAATCTTCTGATAAAATTGATCTTCCCAAAGAAAGATCTCATCTCTTTCTTACCGCCAAACATTTGTAATTTCAATAGTGCTTTTACTCGATCTAGATCAATAGATACACCCAATTCATAAATGATATGATGGGCTAGCAGTGTCATGCCCAAAAGTTGAGAAAAACACAATAGATTTCAACACAAAATAAGAAACAACACTTGCATACCTCCATGGAAACCCATGGAGTTGAAAAAAATAACATAGAACTCCATTAAACTAACTAAAGATTCTACATACATGAAACATGAAAGATACTACTAGTTCTAGAGAAGATCCAACCTTAAGTCCAAACATGAAGAGATGGAACTATGAAGATTTTTCCTCCTCCAATTCTAGTGGTCTCTAAGAGTAGAGAGTGGGTGAACAACCTAATTTCCTCTTACCATCTCCTTAAGAAGGCTCTAGCCAAGAAATATATAATTCCTTCATTAATGAGGAAGCCTCCAGACTCTTCCCCTTCCTTCCTAAGTCAAGTTCCTAGTAAAAGGCATTAATGGCTCACATGGGAAGGATTGAATATGTTTCCCAAAATTCTCAAACTCTTCAATTTTCTCCACTTTGAAGAGGAGACATTCTAGAGGTGTCATAAATGAGTCCCAAGGCTCTTAATGGGTTGAAAATTACCCCTAACCCCTAAGGTACCAAGTAGGGTGGTCAAAACTAACCCTAACTACCTTCTGGAAGCCTATTTGGTCCTCCTAAACTCCACCTAAAGTTTACATCCGAAATTCAACTCTCTCGACCCAATCTAATCTTCCTAACTCTAGGGTTTGCATGGGTACTACACTAGGTAACCCTTGGGTCATGACTAGGTCTACCCTAGTTACATTTACTAGCCATGCCAACACATTAAGACATATGTGTCAAGTGACACACAAATTACATTAGGTAGACCTTTTTAACAAAACTAATTTAAATACAATCATATGACATACATTTACAAGTAAAATACATAACAAAGAGGTCCATGTCATTTCATAGACATGAACTTAGCTTCACAGTGAATATACATAGGTTAGTCTCTAAAACCCTGCATTTAATACCATGGTCAACTATCTGCACACTCATTGCACACATCAGTAGGTCCAATAAATCACATATAAATGTAATTGAATACATAATGTAACTCACACACACACTACTTATATTTGCGTTCTTTTTCACATTTAGAAATTTAAACAATATCTGCATTTTGAAATATCTTAACATGTATATTTCACTTGATGCATCATAAACTAAACCATAAGCATAAATTGCATAATTAACCATAGGATATTTCTTGAATAGGTTCACAATAGCATAATGATTAATAACATGGTATGAGATCTTACAGATCCTAAAAAATAACATATGTATCCAAGTATTTAAGAGTCTCAAATAGTAATTGCTAAAAACATAAACATGGAAATATAGAACTAAGTTGTGACGGTCTGGGTTAGGCCTCACAAGAAGTTTCCCCTCAGACACCCCATTTATGCATTTTTTAGAGTTTAGGGAAATCCTATACTTCTGGAATCTTTCAAATACCTTGCTTAGGTGATTGAAGTGGTCTTTCCTATCTTTGAAAATATTGGCAAGTCATCCATATGGATAATTATGCATTTTACAATCAGTCCCTTTTTATGTGGTATCCATAGCTCTTTAAAATGTTTCCCCCACATTGATTAATTCAAATGACATTCTTTTGCAGGTAAACGTACCCCTCTTGGTTGTCAAGGAGGTATTAATTATATCTTCATACTTTACTATCACCTTGTTGTAGCCTAAATAACCATCTAGGAAGGACATCATTTGAGAGCCATTGACAATCTACAAAACTTCATTAAGTGAGGGCTGAGGGTAATTGTCTTTCTTGGATGCTCTATTAAAGTTCTAGAAGTCTACACATAAAAATATTTTAAAAACTCTTTTTCTAGATCAAGACCAAATTAGCTAGCCATGTTGAGTGCTTGATAGGGAAGATAATCTTGGCTAATAAAAACTTTTGCACTTCCTTTAAGATCAAGGGTTTAATGATGGGATCAAAAGACTGTAATTTTCTCCTGAAGGGTTTAGTATCTAATTTTAAGGGGATGGTATGGGTTATGATGGAAGTGTCAAATTTTTGAGGTCCTCATATCCCCATGAAATTACATCTGCATATTCATTGAGCACCTGTAGTATACTTTCTTTCTTGGTGGGGTTGCACAATTTTCCTATCAAAGAATTCCTTTCTTAAGCATCTTTGCCTTTGTTGGCTTTGTCATATTCCCTCATTCAAAAGAATGAGGTAATATCTCATCAAACTTGGGGTTTGATTAAAAAATTCTTTTGAGTGCCATGTTAGGAATGAATGCTTGATGATTGGTAGTCATTCTGTAGTAGTGGTTGTTGCATTCATGACTATGATTGTCATTGATGTCAACACAATGATATTCTAGAGTTTAGCAGAGAAGCAGACAGTGTTTTGATTAGCACACATGGGATATTGCAATTGGGATTATGTGACATTGAGGTTATGATCTTTGATATGTTATTTAGCTATGGTTAAGAGTGAAAACATAAATTCATTTATTCATGAAAGTTATAAGCATTTTGGTGGAAGCAGTATTCAGGCAGTGTTCCTGAGTAGTGGTTGTGGAAATCAGATGATATCTCCTAATCAGGATGGAATTTGATTTTGCATAGTTAAAGGGAAGTTTGAGACACATTGATGGTGATGTGGTTCATAGTGCAAACTTTAAGGTCACATAAATGAAGAGTTATTGCATTTGGAAGCTGACAATTTTGAGTAATTTTGATGTAGCGTGTAGAATCTTTTATTTTGTAATTGGATGCCGACTCATTTGTAATTACTTGAGTGTGGTATAAAGGAAGGAATGTTTTTCCTTATTGTAAGAAATATAGAAGAGATTGAAAAATAAGAAATGAGAAAGAAGTGTGAGCATGGTATAATGCGAATGTAAGCATGAAGTGAAGAAGAGAGCCTATGAAGTTATGAAAGAGAAATTGTGAAGGAAGACATGCGAAGTACATAGATCTGGAATTGAGATCTGGTGTAGTAGTGAGTGCGGTTTGACACAGTAAGGAGGTAACATATTTCATATTATTCTGCTGAATAATATTAAGGTTATTTGGATAGTGTGTTCAGTGACCTTACCCTGAAGCTGTTTGGGCAATGGGTCCTTCTATCTTCCATAAATCTTAACAGGGTTAGAATCTTCTGACAGGGATTCAAAATCTCCTAACAGGGATTCATATGTACTAAATGTATTTCATAAGACTCCTGACAGAGTCCATCCTTTCACAAGGAATATTCATATTAGTGCATCTTTTGTGGGCATCATTCCCATTGGGGTTTACTCTTTGATCAAGAGGTTCCCTAGTCAACATATCTTGTGTTATTGTTCCATTGTGTATGAATATCTTTCTATGGTTGATAATTACATTTCTTACATGGTTAAATGTTGTTGAAGTTGATAAATGTGATAATTATATGACAACTGATTCACCCCCCCCCCTCTTAGTTATCTTGGTGGACTTTACTTTCTAATAATTGGTATCAGAGCAGTAGGTCCTTGAAAGGAAAGTTTAACAACTTAAGGAGATCCATGGCAAATTTTAGGAAAGAAAACCCTAAGTTTGATGAAGTAAATTTTGACAGCTAGAAAGAAAAGATGAAGACGCATCTATTGTGTTTAGGACTAGGTTATTGGTTGATTACAAATAATGACATAACTATAATTGAAGAAGACAGTCTTGAAACAAGTTCTAAAGATAAAGTAGATCTATTTATGTGTAACATACTTGCAAGAGAAGCACTTTTGACAGCACTTCCAGAGAATGAATACAACCAGGTAAAATGTTTTAAGAAATCTAATGAAATTTGGAAAGCTTTACACTCTGCTTTTGAAGGTGATGAACATGAAAAGAGAGCTAGATTACATAATTGGATATGTGCATTTGAAGATATTAGAATGATGGAAGATGAATCTGTTAGAAGCTATATTGGTAGAATATCAAAAATTGTTGTAGGAATAAAATCTTGTGGAGGATCAAAGATAGAGAATGAAGTGATATGGAAAATTATGAGGACATTGACTCTTGTATTTAAGTAGACAATGTAGATGATTAAACAAGTTATACCTTGTACTACAAACTTTACAAGAGAAACTCTTCTTGGAAGATTGTAAGCAGCAGGGATGAACTTGAGGTTATTAGGAGACTTACCTAGAATAGAGACAACATTCAGTGCTCTTAGTATCCTCCCTACTTTGTCAAGAAGTACCACGGTGAGTGGAGATTATGCCAGCAGTAGATCTAGAAATGAAGAAGATAAGAAGATTGAGGAAGGTATTGCCTTGCTTGTGAAAAGAGAACTAGACGGTAAGAAATTTTTTAAATGTTGGACATGTCAAGAATATGGTCATTTTGCATCTAAGTGTCCTAAGAGAGTTAAAAAATATAGAAACAATTTCAAGCCTAGAAGAACCAAGGAATGTTATTATGCTAATGATGAAGATCTTGAAGCAGGAATTGAAAGACATTTGAGTGATAGTGATAATGAGAACATTGATGAAATAGGATTTGTAGCTATTAAAGAAGAAAATTCTGAATCTGATGTTAACGAAGAAAAAGCCTTAGTTTCCCAAGTTGAAAAGAAAGCTGATTGGATTATAGACAGTGGTTGTTCACATCATATGACTAGAGATAAAAGGAAATTCATAAAGCTTAACAATTATGATGGAGGAATTGTTAGAGTTGGTAACAATGCACCTTGTTTGATTAAAGGTATAGGATCTATTACTCTTGATGGAAAGACTGATACTGATGAAGTTTACTTTGTTGATGGATTGAAACATAATCTTTTGAGTGTTGGACAGTTAGTGGATAAAGTATATCAAGTTTGGTTTAATGAGAAAACTTATGTGATAAAGGATAAAGATGGAAATTTGATTGGAACAGGATCTAGAACCAGAGGTAATGTATTTCAGTTGAATCCTACTAAGATGACATGCTTGATTACTAAAATTGATGACAATTGGTTATGGCATAGAAGATTTTGTCATATAAACCTTGATAACATTGTGAAAATAAGTACACTTGCAATAAGGGATTTGCCTAAAATTATGAAACCTACTAACATTATTTGCAAAGAATGTGTGATGGCTAAATAGAAGAGAAGTTCTTTTCCTAGTAAGAAGTTCACATCGGTAGAGAAGTTGGAGATTGTCCATACAGACTTGAGCGGTCCTACCAGGACTAGAGGATTCCATGGAGAAAGGTATTTTATGATTCTTGTTGATGAATTTACAAGAATGATGTGGATTGCATTTCTGAAAGAAAAATTTGAAGCATTTGATAAGTTTAAGATAATCAAGAATAAAGTTGAGAATGAATCTGGAATGAAGATTAAATGTTTGAGATTTGATAGAGGTGGAGAATTTACTTCTAGAGAGTTTAACACTTTTTGTGAAGTGAACAAAATTAAGAGATAGTTTTCAGCCCCTAGAACACCTGAAAAAAATGGTATTACAGAAAGAAGAAACATGTCAGTGACTGAAGCAACAAGAGCTATGTTATTTGAGAATGATTTGGTGAAGACATTTTGGAGAGCAGTAGTGAATACAATAGTATATACAATGAACAGAGTACAAATTAGAGCAGACACAGATACAACACCTTATGAATTATGGTTTGGACATGCACCCTCAGTTAAGTATTTTATAATTTTTGGAAGAAAATGTTATATAAAGAGAGATGATGATATTGGAAAGTTTGACCCTAGAAGTGATGAAGGAATTTTTCTTGGATATTCTTTGAAAAGCAAAGCATATAGATGTTACAATAAGAGAACTAAAACTATTGTTGAAAGTGAAAATGTTAAAGTTGATGAGAAGTTTAAAATTTAGGAAAGAATGCTTGATTATGAATCTGATGAAGAAGCTAATCCTCAGCCTAACATTGAAACTACTAAATTATTCTATGAGTTTGACAGTGAATTGTTGAATGAGAATCATACTGCAGAAGAAACCATAGAAGAAACCTGAGAGGAATCTAGAGAATAATCTATAGTTGAAGAAAGATCTGTGACTATGACACCTAATAGGTACATATCAAGACATCATCCTATTGAACAAGTGATTGGAAGTTTGGACAAAGGAGTTATGACTAGAAAGAAGATACATTTATGTTTGATTTCTCAAATTGAACCTAAATCTACTAGTGAAGCTTGTGAAGATGAATATTGGATAAATGCTATGAAGGAAGAACTAGATCAAATTGAGAAGAACAAGACATGGGAATTGGTCCCTAGACCTAAAGATAAGAATGTGATTGGAACTAAATGGGTATTCAGAAACAAGATGAATGAACAAGGAGAAGTAGTAAGAAACACAACAAGATTGGTATGTAAGGGATACTCATAGCAAGAAGGAATTGGCTATGAAGAAACTTTTGCACCAATAGCAAGACTTGAAGTAGTAAGAATGTTTTTGGCTTATGCAGCTTTTAAGAAATTCAAAGTGTATCAGATGGATGTGAAGTCTGCATTTCTGAATGGTGAATTGGAAGAAGAAGTCTACATTGAGCAGCCTGAAGGTTTTCCTTTGACTCAAGAAGGAGATATGGTATGTAAACTAAAGAAATAACTATATGGACTAAAGCAAGCACCTAGAACATGGTATGCTAGATTGGATAAGTATTTGTTGAAATTGGGATTTATTAAAGGAACAACAGATAGTAATATGTACACAAAGAAATTGAAAATGGTTTGTTAGTTATAGTTATTTTTGTTGATGATATTATTTTTAGAGGAGAAGATGAAGCTAATGACAAATTTGTTGATGAAATGAAGACTAAATTTGAAATGAGCATGATTGGTGAGATGAAATACTTTTTGGGATTATAGATAACACAGAACAATGATGGTATCTTTGTTAGCCAGACAAAGTACTTGAATGATATGCTGAAGAGATTTGGAATGGAGAACTGTAAACCAGTTGGAACACCTATGGTTATAGGACATAAACTATCGAGCAAAGATGAAACACCAGCAGTTGAGCAGAAGAAATATAGATCCATGATTGGTGGATTGTCGTACTTGACACACACTAGACTAGATATACAACATTTAGTTGGAATGGTAGCAAGATTTCAAGCTGAACCTAGAGAGTCACATTATGCAGTAGTAAATAGAATACTGAGATATTTAAGAGGCACAATGGATTATGGATTGTGGTATGAAAAATATGATGATTTTACCCTATGTGCATATACAGATTCTGATTGGGGAGGTAGTGTTGATGATAAGAAAAACACCAGTGGTGGACCCTTTTTTCTTGGAGGAAGATTAGTTTCTTGGCTAAGCAAGAAGCAAAATTGTATTTCACAGAGTACAATAGAAGAAGAATATGTAGTAGCAACAAACAATTGTAACTAGATAATTTGGATGAAGCAAATGTTGAAGGATATTGGAATTAAGTTTGATGAGCCTATTGTTATACATTGTGATAACACCAGTACAGTTAGTATGTCTAAGAATCCTATATTAAATTCTAAGACTAAGCATATAGAGATCAAGTATCATGTTGTAAGAGAGAAAGTTGTTGAGAAAGAAGTCAGACTGGAGTACATAAGCACAAAGGAGTAGATAGTAGATATATTTACAAAGCCTTTTCCTAAGGATACATTTGAGTATTTGAGAGGTATGCTTGGGGTAATGCCCCAACCTACTTTTGAGTAATGATGCAGTTGGTTGCATCCATCTAGTGGTATATGGCCCTATCTATTTTCTAGATTGGATGTTGGTACTTCCTCTATGGGGGAGTATGTGTATTAGAGCTAAGTCATGAGGACTCTTGTGAATGTATTTTTTGAATAGTGTCTTTTGACATTGAGTTGTTGTTGACATAGTGATGAAATTATTGTCATTGATGTCAATGGGGGAGAAGTGTACATGAAAAACCCTGTGTACTATCTATTAGAGTGAACTGAATAGGAAAATGAAGCAAGATTTGATTGATGAATATTTGTCAGTGCAACAGTATTGCAGTATTGGATTTTTGGAACATTGGATGTTTTTCATCTATGTTTCCATCAATGCCAATGGGGGAGATTGTTAGGAATGAATGCTTGATGATTGACAGTCATTCTATAGCAATGGTTGTTGCATTCATGACTATGATTGTCATTGATGTAAACACAATGATATTTTGGAGTTTAGCAGAGAAGCAAACAGTGTTTTGATTAGCGCACGTGGGATATTGTAGTTGGGATTATGTGACATTGAGGTTATGATCTTTGATGTGTTATTTAGCTATGGTTAAGAGCACAAACAAAAATTCATTTATTCATGAAAGTTATAAGCATTTTGGTGGAAGTAGTATTCAGGCAGTGTTCCTGAGTAGCGGTTGTGGAAATCGGATGATATCTCCTAATCAGGATGGAATCTGATTTTGCGCAGTTAAAGGGAAGTTTGAGACACATTGATGGTGATGTGGTTCATAGCACAAACTTTGAGGTCACATGAATGAAGAGTTATTGCATTTGGAAGCTGACAATTTTGAGTAATTTTGATGTAGCGTGTAGAATCTTTTATTTTGTAATTGGATGCCAACTCATTTGTAATTACTTGAGTGTGGTATAAAGGAAGGAATGTTTTTCCTTATTGTAAGAAATATAGAAGAGATTGAAAAATAAGAAATGAGAAAGAAGTGTGAGCATGGTATAATGCAAATGTAAGCATGAAGTGAAGAAGAGAGCCTATGAAGTTGTGAAAGCAAAATTGTGAAGGAAGACATGCGAAGTACAAAGATCTGGAATTGAGATCTAGTGTAGTAGTGAGTGTGGTTTGGCATAGTAAGCAGGTAACATATTTCATATTATTCTACTGAATAATATTAAGGTTATTTGGACAGTGTGTTCAGTGACCTTACCTTGAAGCTGTTTGGGCAGTGGGTCCTTCTGTCTTCCATAACTCTTAACAGGGTTAGAATCTTCTGACAGGGATTCAAAATCTCCTAACAGGGATTCATATGTACTAAATGTATTTCATAAGACTCCTAATAGAGTCCATCCTTTCACAAGGAATATTCATATTAGTGCATCTTTTGTGGGCATCATTCCCACTGGGGTTTACTCTTTGATCAAGAGGTTCCCTAGTCAACATATCTTGTGTTATTGTGTCATTGTGTATGAATATCTTTCTATGGTTGATAATTACAATTCTTACATGGTTAAATGCTGTTGAAGTTGATAAATGTGATAATTATCTAATAACTGATTCACCCCCCCCTCTTAGTTATCTTGGTGGACTTTACTTTCTAACATGCAACCATCCTATCTAGGATAGGGTTCATGAGGAGGTTATGTATTACATATCCCTCATCTTCCCCTTTAACATCACACTCTTCTGCTTTGATGATCTAGTCTTAGAAGAATCTTTCATTTACCAAGAAAGAAAGAACACATTTGTCATCCTCAAAAACCTATAAGTTGGTGAGTTTATTGAGGATAACTTGTGTAGGTACCAATTCTATTGAGAATATGCATAACCTAGATTCTTCCATGGGTTCCAATAACTCTCTTCTATTGACAACACATTTGAGATGTATATCTTCTTCCTATGAATCAACTCTATATTAAATGCATCAAAGTCCTCTATGAGATTCCAAACTCTATTCCTATAGGTTGTTAATCATTTTTCATGATAGGAATAGTGGCTTATGACTTGTTTGACAATGATATTTGAGTTTCCTAAAACTCTTTACTTTCTTACTTAATGCAAATAGAAGGTCCCTTAGTAGAGCTTCATACTCCATAACATTATTAGTACAACCAAACTAAAGTTATCAAGATGCTACGAAGGCCTTTCCCTTTGGATATACCAACTCCACTTTTGCCCCACTATCTTGTTTAAACCTTGAGCCATCAAACTTAAGGGTCCACCAAATTTCAACCTTGAGAGTCCCTCTCCTCTTGATATTTTTCATAGGTTTTTTTGTTTCAGACATGTGTAGGATGATAAGATTCCTTTTTCTTGTTTGATTTTTTGGTTGGATTTCTAAGATACAATATTGGGGTGCAACTTCATGGGAGGGGGTGAGATCTTGAATTTGGACTGCTAGTACTTCCATACTTTTTTTAGGGGTATTGGATTTCTTAGAAGTAGTCCTTTTCTCATTTATTTTTTCTCCTCCCTCCACCATATTTGAGTTATTTTTTATCCCTCAACTTATTCTGTCCTTAGGAATTTTCATGATTATCTTCTACCCCTTGTAGGGTGTTACCAGATGTGAAACTATATCTAACCTATGCTTGGAAGCATGCTCCAAATTCCTTCGGTAATGTATCCCACACCACTATGGTAACAAAAATTAACTAATTCCATCATTGCCTCCTAATAACTAGATATCACAGGATAATCTAGCCAAAAAGTCTTGGTTTCTTTATCTTTCTAGTTCCCTAATTTGAGGTGATATATGTCTCATGAAAAAATCCAGGGTTAGGATCTCTTTAACTTGGTAAATTATGGGCCCAACCTTTACATAGGCTACCTAATTTCACTACCCATAGTTAGTGATAACCTGTTTCATTAAAGGTTCATTTCCCACCTTTATCTTATTAGCTTCACCCCTTCATGGTAACCATAAATGGGATAAGTTAGTGGAGGTATACCCATTCAATTACTTAGACCAATTTTGGCTCAACAATATCCCATAAGTTTTTAGGATGTCCTCTACTTGGATGATGTATATTTAATCTTTGGGATTTTCTATGAGTTGGCTATGGATATTGCTTAATTCACCAATCATATTAACCTCAATATTATCTAATTCTATCATGGCTCTCTATTCTTTGACAAAATTCATACCTAACTTTTGATAAATAGAGTAAGACATTACAAAAATTGAGAATCTGGAATCCACTAAATAGCTATGCAAGTTATTTCTAAAAATCCTCATTCTTAGGAGAAATGGGGGAATATTTTATGTTCCCCCAATACATTATTGCATTGGCATCATAAAACATTATTGTTTTGGCTTTGTTAACTCGGGGTTCCATTTGTTCAAGACTCTTGAAAATAGCCTCTTTTTTATTTAGGAAGTTAAACAACACTTTCATCAAAGACACCATGGTATTGGTGTCCTCTATGACCTTGGTAACATCATATTTCCATTTTAGGATTTGAATTTTCCTTCATTTTTTTTTTCTATATGAGGCTTCCTTGGAAGGGATCAGGTTGTTTCTAGCATTAGGGTTTGTTAGAACTTGGGTATCCTTGGGTGGTGTAGAGGTGGTAAAAGGGCCTTTGTTTTGACTCATCAAGTTGTAGGGAAACCTTGTGGTTTGAAAGGCCTACACATCATAAGTTTGGTGCTTCAACTCATTCTCATCCTTAAGAAGGAAGGTAAACAAATCCACTACCATTATGATGTTGATGGTCTCTAGGGAACTGGTACAAGATTTCCCTAATAATTGGCCTTTAGCCTATGAAATCTTGATAAAATTTTCTATTTGTGCACATTTGACCTCAAAGTGGGAGGAAGTGTCATGTAACTAATACCAATTTCTCAAGAGGTTAACATCAACTGGATTCACTGTCTAGGTAGAATTTATGCCCTCTTTAGTATCATATTGATTATGGCTTATCCCTCCATTGTTGGAGCTAGTGTTCCATTGCCTATTGTAAGGACATTGGTTGTATCGCTGGCTAGGATTTTGGTGGTTTCATTTCTCTTGATAATTATTTTATTAAGGGTGGTTTTGATCTTGACATACCCATGGATTCATCTTAATCTAATTCAATTTAGATGTTAATTAGGTCAACATATTCTTTAAGCCCTCCATTTCCATGGTTAACTGATTCATCTACTTCATAGGTTGTGAAATAGGAATTTGGTTAGCCATGATGTTATGAGACATGCTAGGGTTTGGGGTCAATTATATGTTAAAATTTATAGTTTTCAGTTGTAGACCTCTATAGGATTAGGTTAATGCCATGCAAGTTATGATAAGAGAAACATCTAAAACATGGGCCGCATGATGTAAGAGGGTACTTGGTTCAACACGGGGGTTTCAATAACTACGCTAGGGTTATAACCTATCATATGGTGGTATGCCCCTAGTTAAAGTTTTGAAGTAGAACATTCCCAATACCTTAGAGGGTTTGATTAAGTTCTTGATTCATCGTAAGCGATAAGGTGTAAACCTCTACAAGTGTATCAATATCTCTTGCAACATTGGTCTTCATGATGACCATCACTATCCATGGATCTATGACCCTAAAAAAAGTTTGAATAGATATGACTTTAGTGATCTTACAAGGCACTGGTAGCCTCTTGTAAGCTCTTTGAAAGTTAGTAGTAAATATCATTAGGGGATCATTGGGACACTTTCCCATAGATGAAAATTGGTAATATAAGGTTGTGAAGTCAACATATACATTGAATTGTATGAGAAATTTATTTTTTAAATCTTTCCAATTGAGAGTTAAGCTGGCTAGGAGGGTGAGGTACTTGTTGCACTCCTTATCTTGCAAAGAGTAGGGAAAAATTATAAAAACTATGTCATGATACTAGGTCTAGTGTTAAACCATTACATACTTGAATGTTTGGATGGACTCTTTAACAATTCTAGAGTCACCAAACTCATACCTAGAACCACCAAACTCATACTTGGTGCAATAATTTCTTAGGTTCCTTAACAAGTCATGAATCAAACCCAAGATGTTCCTAAGAGGGGAATGGTCTTGATTGAAGAAAACATGGGATATTATTGGTGGGTTTCGCATAGGTTGCATCAAATTTACTACTAAGAGAATAATAGCTAGGTATGGTTGGAAAACTTAGGGCATTCAACTGGAAGGCCCTCATTTTCCCTTGCTCTTCTTTACACAAGTGATAGGCCCTAACTCTACAAATTCCCCCTTTTTGGGAGTGACTCTAAGGATTCTATCAAGACTTAATATTATGCCAGAGCTTAATATTATGCCACTCACTATTAAGGGATTCACTATGACATAAATCTCTTTTGGGGCCTCCTTGTAGCACAAATTATATTGACATTCCTTTCAAATTGGTCAAAAAGGGAGCCAAGTATTTCCACCCAAGTATTCCTGACAGAGGGATGAGAGGGAATATCAATCCTCCCAATTTTTGTGGTTGTTGGGTCATGATGGTGTTGGGACAAGTAAGAAAACACAAGGGTTTTGTAATCAAGGGGCCTATTGGTTAAGTGAATACCTAAGTGGGGACCTCCAAATTCAAAACTCTTGATAATGAAAGAAAAATAAAAAAGATTGTTTAGGGTTCAAAGGATAAGAGACACTTTCATTTTAATAATACATACACCATCAAATAAATCCAATAAAGCATGAGGCAAAGGGTGCAAGTATGTCCCTTATAAACTTTTAGAAGTCGGTCACCATCCCTTGATATCCTATTTATATTTGTGCACTTTTTTCACCCGTTGTTTGATGGTGCTTGTGGCTTGGTTAAGGGTGGAGATCTCTACTCACTTATTATATCTTCCTAGCCTAACCAAGATCACTTATTAATCCTTTGGGGCCACATTTGATTGATTCTTATTGAGGTTTGGGATGATGATATCTTCCATGATCTCTCATGGAATTCTTTTGGATGTTGAATACAACTCCCAATACTTTTTTTCTTTTCAGGTAGTACCTACTCCCATCATTTCTTGTAGGGTCACCTTCTTCAAAATTAATGTTTTTTTCCTAGTGAAGTGTACCTGGAGCCATTAAGGTGAGGTTAGAATGTTGGAATATTTCATGGAGGGATATTTGAAGGCATTAATTGATCTTGAGTTGCACTTTCATAAGATAGGCTCTTACTCTCTCTTTCATTCTTTAGGGGTGTCTAATATGAAGGGGGTGACTATTCATTAATAATGGATTCATATATTGTATATACCTCCACGTGGGCCTTCACCAAATCTTCCTTTTCCCTTTAGAATTTTTCCTTCAGTTATCTTTCAAACTCTTCCTCCTTTTGTAACTTGGAAACCTCTTCTTTCTCCCAGCACTCCTCTTCATCTTTCTTTCTCTTTTCATCCAGTAGAATTTTCCTTTTCTCTACTTTGTCACACTCCTTTGTTATATAAAATTGATCATTTGAGATGATGGTCATATTTGGGTCATTAATCTCTATGTAGGAAGCCTCCATGTAATCTTATACTTTCTTTAAAACTTTCCCCTAGTCATCCTAGAACTACCTTTAAATAGAGGAGACTAAAGTCTCTAAAAATGGTACATGTGTTGGCATGTCTAGTATATCTAGTGGTTTTAGAATGGTTTCCCTTATAGACATTGGACTAGTGACCTTGACCACATACACTATCATGTCCTCATGAAAGAGGGTTTATTCACTATCTTCTTCCATAATGATGGTTTGGGGCTCCCATTGATTGGTTGGTAAGATGATTTCCCCTCTCCCATAGTTGGAATCTCTTGTCCTACTTTAGTCAATCCTTTAGTTGTAGTTGTCACTATAAAAACCCTTGGTTTTTCCACTATTGTCATTGGGTCTACTGATATTCCATAGGTGACCCCTTGGTTAGCAGTCATGGTCAGTCTTTGGAATTTTTGAATTTTGTGCCCAACTACTTGACTAATAGTTTGATTGGGGCATTAGTGGCTAGGGCTTGTTGTACACTTGAACCACCACCTTTGTGTCTATCCTTGTACCTTTCCCTCTCATATCATTTGGTGGCCTTAGGCTGTAGATTTCATTTTCTCCTCTCCTTTACTTTATTGACTCCTTTGGGAAATATTAAGTTTAGATACTTATGGCTCAATTGGAGTACCCCAAAAATTACTACATCAATGATTACATATTAGTTTATAGACCAATTGATAGGGGAAAAGAGTTTTGGTATACCCTATGCTTTACATATGAGGGGTCGAGGACCTCCCCATCATTAGATAAATCCTTAGAGATATCCATTTGGATTAAAAAATCTCTCATTTGATATGCCATGAGGTAGAAATATTTATTCTTCTAAGCATTAAGTTCATCTTGCAACCCCACCCAGAAGTCCTCCAGTCTTAGCTTGCAGTCTGAATACATGTTTAGAAGGATGTTATTAATCTTGTTCTTTGGATCACACATCTCCAAAATGAAGAAAATCCCTTTATGTTAAGGATTTGTAACTAATATACCACATCTAATTTTTATAAATTATTTGGGTACTTGTAGTACCAAATGGAGAATGGGGAACCAACACTTAGCTTGTCCTTTTGGGTAATCAAATCCCAATGTTCCACTATTTCTTACAAAATTTTAAAAGTATAATTTTATCAGTACAATGTAGGCTAGAAGGAAGGATTTACTTGTGAACCTAGAAAGCTTGATATATGTATATGTTTTGTTCTAGAGGAACCAAGTCCCCCAAGTCTCCACAAGATCCATGGTGTTCTTAGACAACCTATATCCCATCTCATCCATAATCTTATTGATGTTGACATAAATAAAAGGGTCATTAGTGCACATGAAATGATTTGTTGCTTCGTCAATCTTAATTTGGTAGCTATGATCACATGGTGTTACATCCCTAGGGTTCTCTCCCATCCTACTCCTTGTGCCCAACTTGTTGTGGTGAAGCCCAATCTGAGAAATAATCCACATGACATAGGAAGTCATGCAAAATTTCTTAGTATTTATGACTTTAAAATATATTCATGTAGCCTATCATAAATGAATTAGGTCAAAGTGGTCCTTTCCTTTGATTATTTCTATGATGTAAAAATACATCCATGGGTCATAAAACTAAGATTACTCCTTCCCAAATACCTTTCTCAATATTACAATAATATTTTGGTTTGTAGGCTTGAAGTCTTCCCTGTTGATGTGGTCTATGATCTTAATTCTTGAATTCCTTTGTTGAGTCAACCAATATTTGTAAAGGTGTTATTTGTTTTGTGACTCTTGGTTTATATATTCCTCAAGTGCCTCTTCCTCCCCTGGTAGGACTATGGTCTAGAATTTTGGGATCCATAATATTTTCCCAACAACCTCTCAAGTGAAGTCTAGTACCATGTTCCCTTTATCATTTGTGTATTATCTAGGGGCCAACTTATAGTGGTGGGTAATTGTCTATAGTGGTGGGTTATAGTGGTGGGCCAAGTTATAGCACCACCTTAAGGAAAATGGTGGCTTGTATCAACCTACAACTATTAACTTTGCTGTAGAATTCATTTCTAGGAGGGGGATTCACTACATTATTCTTGACAACCTCTAGATCTATGTGCCTAATTTTGGTATTCCTTATGTTTTGGACTGTTCTTTCCAACTTGGATGATCTTATCTATTGTTGGTATTGATACTTAATTGTAATAGGAGTTTCTCTATTTGTATCTCTACTTTCAGTTTATTCTCAACTACAAAACTAGGTATGAGACTTTCTATGCAATTAGAAGGATCTAGTAGAAATGAAAGGAAGACAAGGATTAGATCATTTAAAACCATTATAATTCAACCTTTTGGAGTTATAATTATTTTTCAATTTATGATTACTCTTGGGGTCCAAAGATCAATATACAATGACTACTAGGGTGTGTGTAGGATCATGGTATGCCAAACTATGGCCTTAAGTGGCAATGAAATCTAACAAAACAAGGTTAGGAAAACTGACGTAAAAAATTGAACTAGTTATCAACCTTATATAAAAATATGTAAGAAGAGAATCTGTAGGAAATTGAATATAGCTTCTAAGCTACTAGCTATTGTTTGAAAAAAAATTGTTTGGTGAAAAATTGAAATTTTAATGCAGTTTTACGTAAATTTTAGGAAAAAGATAAGAAGTAGGTGTATGTCTGGCTACCTTAATCAAATTCAAATGATAATAGTGAAACATATTTTTGCATATCTGGAAGGAAATAAATAACAAAATTTTTAGGGAGAAATATTCTAAACCTCATGTGGTTGGCAACCACATTTGTAGAGGCTAGAGGAAAATTTCATTTCTTCAATTAACAATAATACTTATAAGAATTATCCCCAAATATCTCAAGAGAATCTTAGAGATTGGCATTTTACTTCTCCTGACACCAATTCTAGTCTTTTGAGATATAATTCTATGTGGACTTCCCCTCTGATTGATTGGGTCAAAGATAATTTTGATGGGGTGTCAAAAGGAAACTTGGGAATGGCAGGTGGAGGTGGAATAGTAAGAGATTGGAAGGGAAAATATGTTGGTGCTATGAATGTTCCCTTGGGAGTGCAAATGAATCATAGAGCTGAAGCACTAGCTACCCTCAACGTTAGGGTTTCTTTCCCTTTTTATCTACTTAGTTCTCGTAACCAAAGTATTATGGATCATAGAGTTAGGGAATTCCTGTTCTACATGAGGGGCTCATTTTGCTAATTATAGAGTGTGCTAGAGACCATGTCCCTAAGCTACTTCCTAAACAGGTGGGCAACAAAAAAAGGAAGAACTTTGATATTTCTTCTGGGAAGAAGGCCAACACTGCCTCGAATAAAAAATCCCTTAAAGCCCCTATTAAAAATGATACCACTCTCTCCATCTTTGATGAGGTTGATGGTATGAAGTTAGAGGATGACTAGGAGGTCGAGTCCTTTGAGAATGAAGAGACAGAGAAATGGGAAAAGAGCAACATAGACCTCTCTGAGAAAGATAAGCCCATCCTTATTAAACCTGATAAAGGTAAGGAAGTTGAGAATAAATCTTCCACTGAGGAAATGAATGACCTAGGTAAGTCTATTTCATTGATTAGGTTAATAAGATTATGGAGGTTTACATTAACAATGTGCAGCAGGACTCAATTGATAACCCTGAGGAAAAGGTTAAAAAAGATGATAAGGTGGAAAATTTGGATAATATGTCCAAGAGTGAAGCAAATGACCCCAAGGAAAGAGAAGAATATAATGAAAATACTAGAAACAACGTTGAGGACATTAGTACTGATAATTTGGGGTTTATGGAAGAGGAAACCCAAGTAGACAAAGATGGTGTTGACATAGAAAAGGAAGCCCACAATGAACATGTTGACTGTGAGATTAACTCCACTCCTCCTCAAAGCCCCAAGAAAAACTTTGTTGACTTGGGAGAGAATATATAGAATTAGAGAAGTCTTGAGGAAGATCTATGGGACAAGGAATTTAAGGTCAAAAGAACCATAAATATCACTATACTACAAGCTGCCAGAAACAAATCTATGCATGGCTATAACATTGATAAATGGGTCCAATATGATATCCAAGAGCTATGAACTAAATGTAAAGATTTGGAAGCTAGGAATGCTATGCTGGAGAAGATCATTGATAAAATGTGGAATGATGCTAAGATGTATCATAGTGGAAAGGATGTATTTGATAAGGTAACTATTAATACTACTTTGCTGAATGACAAAATAAAAAATGCTATTGAAAATATGATAAAAATGATTACTGAGAAGATCAACAACAATGAAACAATATTGAGGAATATGATCACCCTAACCAACATGGGTATGAAAGCTATTGTTGACAATATGAAAGCCCTATACACCCTACTAGAAGGGAATAACACTGACATAATCAATGATGAAGAAGATGGAAAACATGATATCCAGCTATCAGGCCCAGGTTCTAGGACTAGATCTAGTACCGGAAAGAAGACTATTGCCTATGCAAAAGATATCACCAATCTAAGAGAATCTATTCAAAAAATGCAGAACCAGATGGTGGAATCTGAGGAGTTTCTCAAAATGATGAACTAATTCTATTGCTGGGAGTTTTTTTGTCTCTTTTTTTTTGGAAGGTTTACTACTTAGGGTGTTTCTTTTTTGGCTTTGTGTCTAACTGTGTAATATGGGGTTATGACCCTCTCTATTTCTGTCATTTTTTGTGACATGTAATTGTCTTTCAGTGCTCTTTTGTTTATCATTGCAATGCTATGTTAAAGGGTTTCAGGGCCCCTTCAACACCTGTAGTTACCGTAATAAAAAACATTCAATACTTGCAAATTTTGACTAATTTAAAATAAATTTAATATTTATAAATTTTATTAAAGTTGCACAAATTCAATATTTTTACATTTTATTAGATTTTAACACAGATCTTATTGACACATTTCATCAGATTTGACCACAGGCCTTCACCATACAAACCCTACAGTAGATTGTTTAAATTGATAATACAATTTTAAATATGAAAAGTAATTCTCATTATTGTAAATGAGATAGTCAGGTTATTCAAAAATATGGATGGTGGCTATTAATTTGGTTAGAAATGTATTTTCAAAAAAATATTAAAATTTTATGTTAGTACAAATAAATTATAGAACAAATCTAAGTAAACAAATTCAATATGTCTCAAAAGTAAATTTGTCAATAACAAATTAATCATATGAAACCAATCAAAAGGATGAAATTATTAAAAAAATATTTTATAATTTTAAAGTAGCTATGAAGGTTAGATGAGCCATCAAGTTATTCAAAAATTGTAGGTTTGTTTCACTTAAATTATTTGGCATGGATTAAAAACATTTTAGATGAAAGTTATAATAATGCATATTAAATTTTGCTTCACCAATATTATTATATATTAATTCCTCTACTTAAAAACAATAGAATTATCAAGTAGTTCTCAATAACTAGATATGGTAGTCAAGCTTTAGAAAAACACATTTGATTGTCTTTCATTTGATTTTGTCAAACTTACCTGATATGGGTGAAGAACACTTTAGACACATAGAAGTTATAATAATGCATGTTAAGACTTTGCTTCACAAATCTTATCATATATTAGTTCCTCCACATAAAAAGGTATAATTATTATATAGAAAAATAAAATAAGGATATGATCTGAAGAAAACAACCAAGAACAAAGCAATGGGACCAAGAATCCAACATAGAGTATAAAAATATTATAAATTAAAAAATAAAAATGATTGTCTCAAATTTAATTTTCCCAAATTAGCAAGATAAGTGGAAGAAAAGTTAGAGTTGTTATGTAGAAAAATAAATTAGAATATGAGTCTAGTTTGAAACAACCAATAATAAAGCAGATGAAACATAAATTCAACTAAAAACATGAAAAACCTATAAATTAATTTAAAATTATTAAATAGATCTCAACCATAAATATGATAGTCAAGCCTTCCAAAATACCAATGTTCATCTCATGTTTGATTTTCCTGAATTTATGAATGAGTGGAAGACAACTCAGAATCCCATCAAATGTCAATTGTTGGCAATTTGGCTGAGGTATGTACATAGATGTTTTCATTATGGCAACATATGTTCCCTATGAAGATCGCATAAGCTGGAAAGTAAGTATGGAAGATCGCAGACTAAAATTGTCTAAGTATGAAATAGTGATTTTGACATAGCACTCGAGACAGTTTGTTTTGGCGACGTTCATTGGAGCATGATCAGAGTTTGCGTAGTTGAACATAGACTATATGGTGTCTAAGGATACTCCATCTCAGTGCACAAAAGGTTTCAGATAGTACAGACAAAGTTATGAAGGTTTTACCGATGACAGTGTATAAGCCGACAGAGCAGTTTTGAAGACATAACTTGTAAATGAATTAAGGGATTATTTGATTGTCAAAATAATGACTTAATATTATAGAGAGCCATCATTTTAAGATGTTTACTCTTGGATTATGATGTGCAAGCTGACAAAATAAATATTTTATGTTTGTACCTTGTATAAAGATGTGAAGTTGTAATGACCGATTAAAAAAATGTACATACTTGAAATGTAACTTGCGATGATTGTATATTGTGATAGCAGTGAAAGTTGTTGATGAAAATTTGTAAGCAGTACCATATTGTAATCAGTAATCAATTGTATTACTTGTTTGGACAGTGGGCTCATCTAGTAATCATGTTTTGTATCTACAACTCCTAACAGGGTTGAGGCTTCTAACAAGGCCTATAGTCCCTTAACCAGGACTGATACACTATATGATTGCAATTGGCTCCTAATAAGGTCAACATCCTTAACATGATATCTTTTGATTAGTGGAGCTTTGTGGGTTCCATCCCCATCGGGGTTTTCCCTTGGCTAGGGTTTCCTCGAGAACATATCATGTGTTATGAGTTCTTTACATTTACTGCTATGCATGCTATTTAGTTTCTTATGCTTTGTATGCACTAAAGTAATCTGTTATATCCATAAGTGGGCAAAAGTAAAAGTTTGTGAAATACTGATTCAACCCCCCCTCTTAGTATTTCCTATTTCTAACAATTGGTATCAGAGCTTAGTTACTCAGAGAAGGAACATTCAAGGAAAGCCTAGCAGCTTGAGTAAGATCTCTATGGATATGGATCAGTTGCAGAAGAATCTTGAAGAAGCTCTTGAACAGATTGATATGCTTACTTAAGAAAGAAACACTCTGAAAAGAAGGTATGATGAAGCAAAGAATACTATTGACAAATTGAAAGGTAAGATAGAAGATCTGAAGTCTGAAAAGGAAACTGAAATTCTTATTGAAGATTGTGATGATTTAGAAAAAGAAAATATAATCCTTAAACATGAATTGAAGATAGCAAATTTGAAGCTTAGCTTGAAAGATGGAAATGAAAATCTGAGATCTGAGAATGAAAGTTTAAAGAATGAGAATGAAGATCTAAAATCTAAACTTGGCAAGGTAACATCTGAATTTGATAAAGTAAAATTGCAATATGATGAACTTGAGAAATACAATAAGATAGTGAAAGGTGAATTGACTCAATCTAAACAACAACTTGAGAGACTATATTCAAATAGTGAGAAGATTGATGAGCAAGTATCTTATGGGAAACCATTCTATGACAAAACTGGTCTTGGATTCAGCACATTGAAGATAGATAGTGAAAGTAAGAAACCAGATCTGAATGTAAGTGAAAGCAGTGAAGAAATGAAGTCAGATGAGAACAAATCAGAAGAATCACTGAAAGAAGAAGAATCACCAAGGCAAGAAGAACCACCTAAAGGTATGCAAAGAGAATTCAAAGGTAGATGTTTTTCTTGTAATACAATTGGTCATATGAAAAGAGATTGTACAGGTAAGCAATTCAAACCTCTTAATGGATATTGTTATAATTGTCATGGTTTTGGACATAGAGCTATTGAATGTAGAAGACCTAGAATTATTGAGAATAATTATAATAGTAGAATGCCTAGGAATACTAAGAATGCAGATCAGAGATCAACTGAAGACATGAAAAGAGGAAATGGAATAATATGTTACAGATGCAACAAGATTGGACATATTGCTAGAAATTGCAGAACTCAAATCAATCAACAAGCACCTAGATATGGAACAAATGGAATCATATGTCAGATATGTAACAAAATTGGACACATAGAAAGATTTTGTAGAATGAACAATGGAGGTTATCATCATAACCCTAACCCTAGAAACTATGCAAGAAGGAATGAGAATGCAAGAAACAAAGAGAAAGGATGTTGTAGCAGTGAGAATGAAATAAAGTTTGTTAAAAGCATAGATCAAGGAGACATATTCAGCACTATAGGTAATCAGGAAGGTAATGTATCTGATGGTAAGAATGAATCTTTACCTAACCCTTCTTTAAGTACTTGAATTAAGTGAATTTCTGTAGTTTAGGAACTTAGAATTAATGTAGAATTAGATTTTGGAAGAGTTAAGTTTTGCGCAATTAGATGAAGGTTTTTTATGTTATACTAATGCTATGGTTAAGTGCCCAAAAAGAAATATTGTGTTTTGTGAGGTCGCAAGAAGATTTATGATTGCAGGTTTACAGAAACAACTTTTTGGCATTTTAGTGGCAAAAGAATTTAATGCGATGTCAGATCGAGTAAATGTTAAGTGTTAAAAGATTGAAATCAAATTTATTGTGATTATCAAGTGATTAGAAGTGATTTGGAAAGTGAAGGAAGAAATTTGGAAGTGATTTGCAAAAGTTTGAAGCACCGATCAAGCGAAAGCCCTAATTTTGTGAATCTGAGGTATTTATCCGATCAAGATCTTAAATCAATATTTGAAATCAGTTGTAATCATGGATGTGTCATTGGTTCATAACATTAAGGACAAGAACAAACCTAGAATCAAGAAAGATCCAGTTGAACCCTTGGAAAGAGATGCTAGTTTAGCTTTGTCATCCGTACTAGATGGAGTTCTTTATATTGAGAATGTTAAGAGTTGTCTTGGATGCAAATATGAAACCCTAAGGGATAGTGAATTTAATGAAGAATATCAGATATTGTACAACAAAGATATGTCAGTAAAACAAGGTTATGAGCACCTAGAAAACAATGAAATCATTAACTACTCTATGAAATATGAATTTAATGATGAGGAGTGTACAAAGATCATTTTGAGCAGAATTCATAATGGTAAATTTTGGCTAGAAGATAGAGTCATAGACATTACTGTAGACCTTATTCATGATGTGACTGGACTATCAAAAGTTGGTGCAATTCCACTTAATGAGAAAAACATGAGAAATATTATGATTGACAACACCAGTTCAGTATATAATGGCAGAGGTATAGTCATTAGTAAAATCAAGCAACATGATGTAAGATACCTATGTAAGATTTTGACAAAAAAATTCTGTGGAAGCTCTAGAGAAGATGATATGGCAACTGGTATGGTACACATTGCCTATTTGATGTGTGTGGAGAAGAAACTAGTAGACTTGTGTGAGATTTTGAGGATACATTTGATTGAGAACCTTGAGAAGATAAAGAAGGCTAAATATACTCACTTTAGATTTTCATCATTGATCACCTATATATTTTTCCACTTGTTAAGAAGATTTCCTTACACTATTGATTGGAATGATGGTGAGAACACTATGGAAAGAATCAATAAAGTTTACATGAAACATCTTTATGAGAATGTTAATGACAGTGTGAAGCTTGTATTGAAAACTTTTCAGAACATTGTGGCAAATAGATCAAGGATCCCTCCTTCCCTAGTTGAGAAGTATAAGGAAGATATTTGTTTTATGGTTGATACCGATTTCACCTATATTGAAGAAGTAGAACCTAGACATGAATTCATAGACCCTCTTGGCTATGAAATATCTGAAGTTGAAACAGAAGGATATGTTGGTAGATTGTTAAAAAGTATAGCTGATGCTCATAGTAGTAGACTTGGAACATTTGAATAAAACTTTGATTTAGCAAAGACTCTTAAGGATGAGAAATAGTCTAAGAAGAGAGTGGAGACTACAATTAAGAGAATTCTGAAGGATGCTGGATTGAGTGAGAAAGAATATGATATTGCAAAGAAAACTGTAGAGGCAATCAGACAAAGTGAAGTTCTATTAGTCCCACCTTTGGCATCTAGTGCAGACCCTGTAGAACCGTTTCAAGTTAAAGTTAAAGTTGAAGAACCTGAGAAGAAACAAGAGAAACCTAGAAAAAGGATGAAAGAAAGTGCTTCAGGACCAAGCAAGAGATAGAAAGTAATTGTTCAACCAGTACCTAGAGAAGTTATAGAAGCAAAAGATGATGAAGTTATAGTAAAGAAGAAATCATGGAAACCAAGGATAGAAAGAGTTAATGAAGACATAATGCAGCATGGAGACTTTACCAAGATGAACAAATACTATGATTTATATGGGTCTTTTGATAGATTAAATCTAGAGAATGCAATGGTTACACATATGATTTTGGCAAACAAGAAATTTGATACCATTCATGGAAAGATACCAGAAGACTTGTACAATAGACTTGTGAATAGAAAGATGAGAGCACAAGTTGAAGATAACAAAATGAGAGAAAATGTTATTAGGCAATTTTGTGACATTAGAGATAATGATCATCTTAAACAGATCCTTAAGCCACTTGGAACTCTCTTGAGAACCAAAAGGAGGACTATTCAAATCATGGGAGGTAAATATGAGCAAGTGAAAACTGAAACTGAGCAAGTAGTAGTGAAAGTGCTAGCAGACTTGGTAGCAAGAAAAGATCAATCAGTTGCAGCAGAGGAACAGAGGAAAGAACAATTAGAGGCAGCAGCAGAAGAAGTTGTAGTTGAAGAAATACCCTTTTCTTCACCTATCAATATTGGTATAGAATCAATGGACGTTGAAGGAACCAAAGTCACCCTAGATTTAGATGATACAGTATTCAATGATTTAGACATAATTGTTGACAATTTGGCTTTGGGAGAGTAGGAAAAGAATATTGAAACAAAGACTACACATGCAAAAGAGCAAATGGATATGGAAACAGAGGCCCCTTCACCTAATGTACCACAAGAAGACATTAGTCTTATTCCTAAGATTGGAAAGGAGAAAGGAATAGGTACGTTGATTGAAGATTTGAGCAAGGAAGTTGATGATGATGATCAATTAGAATTGATCACCTCTTTAAACAAGATAATTGGAAAGAACAAAAAGGTTAAGAATCTGGAAGGTAGTTTGAAAGATTTGACTGAGAAACTACAAAGTGTGATATCTACAAATGTATTTGATTTGGATCCACTTGAAAGAGCAAAGATGGTAATAAAATATTTTGATGATGAGTTTACAAATTTGGTAGATATAGATAAGGTTAAGGCTCAGGCAGCTTATGAAGCTAAGATGTTGTAGAACATTAGTCAGAATATCAAGAATGACATTGGCAGCCTTGATAGACATATTAAGAATTTGAGAAAACACCTTGAGACTGGAAAATGTTTGTACATTCAGTGTACAAAATCTGAGAATATTTCAGTTGAGGAAGAAAAGAAGATTAAGGAGAAGCAAGATGCAATTACAGCAGAGACAAATTCTTTGTCTAGCCCTAATGTAAAGATAAGTTCAATTGAAAAGAAAATCAGAAATCTGTATGATGAGATAAGGACTTTGAATGATGAAAAGAACAGGAAGATTATTAGGATGAACATCTTAGCTATTATTGAAGAGTAGCTAGAAGAATGTCTTTCTGCTAAGACATCATTTTAGAAGTTTAATTTTGAATCTCTTCAAACCTGTTAGATTGCAGCATACGGATTGAGTACTTTACTCAATGTAGCAGAATCAATTAAGAAGACTTGGGAGAAAGATTTTGAGGCTTGGAAATCTGATTTTGTAGATTTTGTTGCAAGCCTACTGGCTTTGCAATAAGATAGTAAGGTAAAAAGTTTTGGCACAATTTTGTATATCCCTTTCCACCCTTTATTTTATCATTGTTGTCAAAGGGGGAGAGATACTTAGTAGAAAATTGTCTATATAATGAGGAAGGATACTCATAGGGGGAGTTCTATGGAGTATTATGAAGTTGTATAGTATACTTTGAGATATTCTATGGCCACAATCTTCATATAATTTTTTTTTTGAGATTTTGACTTGTACACTTAGCCAATTTTCTCATATGTTGCCACCAATGACAAAGGGGGAGATTGTTGGCAATTTGGGTGAGGTATGTACATAAATTTTGTCATTATGGAAACATATGTTCCCTATGAAGATTGCATAAGCTAGAAAGTAAGTATGGAAGATCGCAAACTAAAATTGTCTAAGTATGAAACAATGATTTTGACAGAGCACCCGAGACAGTTTGTTTTGGCGATGTTCACTGGAGCATGATCAGAGTTTGTGCAGTTGAAAATAGACTCTATGGTGTCTAAGGATACTCCATCTCAGTGTGCAAAAGGTTTCATATAGTACAGACAAAGTTATGAAGGTTTTACCGATGACAGTGTATAAGCCGACAGAGCAGTTTTGAAGACAAAACTTGTAAATGAATTAAGGGATTATTTTGCTTGTCAAAATAATGACTTAATATTATAGAGAGCCAAAATTTTAAGATGTTTACTCTTGGATTATGATGTGCAAGCTGACAGAAGAAAGATTTTATGTTTGTACCTTGTATAAAGATGTGAAGTTGTAATGACTGATTAAAAAAATGAAGTACATACTTGAAATGTAACTTGCGATGATTGTATATTGTGATAGCAGCGAAAGTTGTTGATGCAAAGTTGTAAGCAGTACCATATTGTAATCAGTAATCAATTGTATTACTTTTTTGGGTAGTGGGCTCATCTTGTAATCAGATTTTGTATCTACAACTCCTAATAGGGTTGAGGCTTCTAACAAGGTCTATAGTCCCTTAACCAGGACTGATACACTATATGATTGTAATTGGCTCCTAACATGGTCAACATCCTTAACATGATATCTTTTGATTAGTGGATCTTTGTGGGTTCCATCCCCACTGGGGTTTTCCCTTGGCTAGGGTTTCCTCGAGAACATATCATGTGTTATGAGTTCTTTACATTTACTACTATGCATGCTATTTAGTTTCTTATGCTTTGTATACACTAAAGTAATCTGTTATATCCATAAGTGGGAAAAAGTAAAAGTTTGTGAAATACTGATTCACCCCCCCTCTCAGTATTTCCTATTTCTAACTACTCCACTTAAATAAACTACAATTATTATGTAGCAAAACAAAATTAGAATATGATTCAAAGACTGAAACCAAACATGAATCCAACCAAGCATGAAAGGCCTATAAATTAATTTATAATTATGATGTAGCTCTCAAGGATAGATAAGATAGTCAAGCCTTCCAAAACACCAATGTTTATCTCATCTTCAATTTTCTTAAATTTATCCAATGAGTGGAAGACAACCCAGAATTCCTCCAGATATCAATTTTTCCACTTTAAAAAATTACATTTATTAAGTGCAAAATCAAATTAGAATATGAATCCAAGAGTAAAATGGCCAATAACAAAGCAATCCAAACATGAATCACCTATGTAGATTAATTTATAATTATCAAGTATTTCTCAACAAGAGATAGGCCAGTCAACATTCCAAAATACAAATAATTTTTTTATGCTTGATTTTATTGAGTTTATCCTACTTGTGGAAGACAACTTAGAATCTAATAAGATATTAATTCCTCCATTAAAAAAATGTATGTTGATTATTTATAAAAAAAATAGAATATGGTTCCATGACTAAATTAGCCAACAATAAAACATGAATCTAATGGAAAGCATGAAAAACTTATAAACTAATTTATAATTATCAAGTAATTCTCAACACTAGATAGGATAATCGAGACTTCAAAAATACCAATGATTATTTCATGATTGTTATTGAAAATTAAAGGAGTTCTTCTCGAGCCAGATTTTGTTTACGCCACTATAGGAGGACATTGCATATATAGGTTGTTGAATACAGTCTTTCCACCATCAAATTTTACAGCAGGAGTCAACTACCTAAAAGGTAACCAAAATGTTTTAGAATATGGCCAACATATTGACCATTCAGGGTTTCACATAGGTTTCCCTATCATAGAAAAATTGATTAATCAAACTCAACCTCATTTCCAAGAGTTACCAACCCCTAGGAAAAAATGGCTCTCTAAAAGAAAAAAGATCCAAAATAGGAGATTTTCCAACATATAGCCTAAATCATTACCCAATGAAACTTTATTTATGATGTTGAGGAGATGCATAAATGAGATAAGTTTGATCAAATCAAGATTAGATAGAGTCCAAGATAATTGATGATCAATTTAAAGAGATTAAAAAAGAATTTGGACCAAGTCTGACCACTAAGTGATGGTAATTTTCCCTAGTTTGAATAAGTTTAACCAAAAAGGTATAACATTAGAATTAGGTCAAAGAAAATGATTATGAAGAAATATGATCAATTTTTGCCTCAAAGGATGAAAAGATAAGCCTTAGAAGAACAAAAAAATAAACTGGGATTTTGATTTTGACCCCAAAAATGAATTGAGGACACTAAAAAAGGATGACTAAAGTTGTCTAATAATGATGAGATGAAGACTCTCTCCTTACTCAATGCAAGATGCAAATACTAAGATGCAACCTAGGATGAAAATTTAAGTGCAACGTGCAGGGATCTTACTTAGTCCTTATTTTCATCATCAAGCCTTATTAAGGGACATCAGAAGATGATAAAACTATCACTAGTGCAAGTGCAACTATGAATATATGAATATGATCTATATCAAGTATAATGTAGGAAACTAACATATGCATCAAAGACATAAACATCAAGATGACTTAGGTTAATTTTCTAGTTAATGTTGCAAGATTACACCAACATCAAAGAATAAGCACCAAGATAACCATGAGTATGGTCTCGTGTAAAAAAAACACAATGTAGATCGTCAAGGATATAGTTCAGACTCACCTAAGTTTTTAAATGAATCTGATTGAGGTATATGGGACATCCCAGTCATGATGGAGGAACTTATCATAGACACCTGATGCATCAAACATATAGGATCATCAAAACCACATCCACAAGTAGAAGACAAAGAAAATATGCCACATGCCCATAGTCCTCTGGTCAAGTGACATCCTAGAGAGAATAAAGATAGAAAATCTGATGAGACAATTTATTGTCTCTATTTTGTTATAATCTTTATGCTCTATTGAAACATTTCCAATACATTTATGAACCTATACCTATGTGAACTTGTGATAAGTACAGTTAGAACCACAAAGATTATGGGTAGTTAGAATGATATGTTTTGATGAAAATTATATATAAATTGTAGTACTTCATATAGATACTTTAATTCATGTTCTAATATTTGGGTAGGAATTGAAATGTTGACTTGTATACATATTGAATGCTACTAACTTGCTAGGAAAACAAGGAGCAGCTAGAGAGTGGATCATCTGCATTGAAGAAGAGGTGTTGGAGTTCCATCCTTGATGGAGAAAGCCATCACAATTCTGAGGATCATGCCACTACTAGAAAGGAGCCATCATTCCAGAGAATATAGGAAACAACTTTGCTATATTTCCTTAGTGCTTATTATTCTATTATCCTCACTTTATTGTAATCTATTGTGGTTGTTATATTTCTTTCTTTTATGGCGAAGACTTAGTCAGAATTTACTTTCATGCTTTTAATAAGAATCAACCCTCTATATAAAGGGATTTGATTGGTTTAGTTAGGTAATGAGAAAATATACTCAAATGTTGTGTTTATCATAACATAGTTACTCTTTTCTATTCTTCATGTATTGTTCCATTCACTAGTACATTTGACCTTATTTTTCTACCAACATTTTCAACCATCAATTAAAAAGGTTTAAGTTGGTCGGATTATAGAAGGAAATATTTCTTCTTTTTTTTTAATCCATGCCCATGTTGGTCAAAATTTTGACCAATACCATGTATGTCAAAATATTGACAAACACGAGCATAACTTAAAAAAAAAATTTTCATTTCTCATTTCATTTTTATGGGCAAATTTGAAGGAGGACTACAAGGTGTGAAGGAGGACAAATTTCTCATTTCATTTCCATCTTCAAAGAAGGTTTGGTTATCTTTTGAATATGCCATTTTTTGTTTTAGGCTCAGGGTTAGTCATTGTAAAAGATAGACAAATTTGATGTCGTTGCAGAAATGACAAAGCATAGCCATTGTCCTTAGCCTTGTCATGAAATCATGGCCCTAATTTGTATTTTCTCCACTAGTTTTCTAATGCCACTGGATGAAAGTCAAATTAGGGTAATGTATAATAATATACCGAACACTCAGAGTTGTATGAGTTGTCGAGTTGCTCCTGGACAAAACCATAGGCTAAATATAAGCCATGTATTTAGCTTAGGGTCAGTCATTGTAATAGATAGACAAATTTGATGTCATTGCAGAAACATTTTGATATGTCTACAGAGTGTTTGTTTGATTAGTGAGGCATTTCATTATACATAGTCTACTAATTCGAAAGATAGAATGATTATTTTTTGCAAAATCACTTTAGGAATTGTTATTCGAAACTCTTGAATTAATTGTTGACAGTCGTGTTCTTTGTTTTTATTCACAGTCTATAATTTGTTAGCAAATACAAATATGTAACTGTAGTCTCAGATTTCAAATTGTCACAGTTTGGTTAGCACTATCAAAACAATGTGATTCTCTGACAAGTCAAAAGCATAGCCATTGTCCTCGGCCCTGTCATGAAATCATGACCCTAGTTTGTATTTTCTCCACTGGTTTTCTAATGCCATTGGATGAAAGTCAAATTAGGGTAATGTATCATAATACACCCAACACTCAGAGTTGTATGGGTTGTCGAGTTTCTTCCTGGACAAAACCCTAGGCTAAATATAAGCCATGTATTTAGCCAGAGAAAGGAAAATATGTCTGTAGTAGTATAATATTGGAAGGTTTTGAAATTGAGTCATAGATTGGGTATGTGGATCTTTGAAACATTAAGTTTTCTTGGTGATTGTAACCATTGACGGTACCCACTGTTTAAGTAGTCCAGATAGATCCCAATCTAACCTAATCAATTAGATTTTGAGGGTCTCTAGGACAGTTGACAGTGATGGAGAACATTGGTTAAAATTGTTTGAAGACTTAGTGGCATATTGATAGACAACTATTAGGCATAACCCGTACCTCCACCATGGGTATCTGCTAGCCGCGTGATGCTCTTTGTGATCATGCAGGTTTGGATCATCAAAAGGTTGGGAGATGGTAGCCACATGATGCCCTAGGAGGACTAGTTCAACAGACCAAGTCTCCACCCTTCACCTATGGCCTTAGCCACTAAACCCTCATTCCTAAAGGCCCACTTCCTAGGGTCTATTGAAAAAGTCCTCTAAACTCATTCCCAAATTAAAACAACTGCATAAACACTTCATAAATGCTCCCCCCTTACATACTTCATCACCAAAACTCTTCATCCTTGAAGCAAACCAGTTTCCATTTGACTAGTGTCAAACCGGGCATGTTCTCTATCTAGCTCATGGATTTTCTCTGTTTCTCTTTTCTTGAAGATATCTTTATGTGGTTTGGAAGTTGTGCTCATAGATATTAGAAGATAATATATTCTCTACATTTCTAAGAATTTTAGAATTTCCTCTTACAACTTGGGGAATATTCTCATATTTTCTGCAAATTACTTCCCTTCAAGTTTTATATTCTCAAATTAACAACTATGACTCTAATTGATAGGCATCTCAAATACTGGTTGATTAGTTGCATATGGTGATAGAATTCTTAGTTTCAATATGTTTGTACTAGCCTAATTAATGTGACAATGTGTTGATGGTGTTGAAGGAATGTTTAATATCGTATGATATTCCTTTACGGTCAAGATGACATCTTTATTCCATTTTGGTACTATTTGATGATTGAACTAAATAATTAAGAGGATAAGAGGTTTGTTTGCATGAACTAAACTGATTGTAGATCTATTTTGAAGTTTACAATAGCTTTGAGAAGTGTGTCAATATGTTTTGGGCTTCATTTATCTCTAGGGTTGGTTATCTTTCACTTTCCCTTCATCGTATAAGTTTTTGGGGCCAACATATTTGGTCATCTTACATTTCATGTTCGTACATTTTAATGTGGCTAACTTGGAAAAGTCTGTTTGAGCATGGAAAGGATATAATGAAAGATCAAATCATTTAGAATGTGAGAAATTTTTGGAAGTGCGTTTGATTGTGAAGTGTGTGAGAAAGATGCCAAATGATTATTGAAAGAAATGAGTTGAAGGTATCTACATTCAAAAGTGTTTGAAGTTTCAAGTAGTGTGATAAAGGCTGCTAATGGTACACATTTGTTGTGGTGGATATTTTTTTTTTCTTCATGTAATATTTTCATGTAATATTTTAAGGTTGTAGTCTCGTCTAAATTTTATCATTAAAATTGAGTACTAAATATCTTTGTTATAACCATAAAGCCATTATTTTAGGGAGTAGTTTCTTCATTGTGTTTTAGATGTAAAATAATTTATGTAAATTATTCTATATTGTGTCTTTTCTCACTATGGTTCTTCCCTAGCTAGGTTTTTCATATAAATCTAGTGTTCACTTGTGCAATTGTGTAGAATTCGTTATTCTTTCATTGTTACATTGTTGTTGTTTCATGAAGTAAATATTTTGACATACGAAGTAGTAAAAAATTTAAGGTTTTATCATACAATTTATTCAACTCCCCCAACTTTGCTGTCTTGTGTGCTAAAAAATAAAGAAACACTACAAGAAGATCAAAAGAGAGCTTGACAAGTGTCCATATTATAATGAATGAGACAACACATGTTGAATAAAACTCAATCTAAATTACACTCCTATATTCAAAGAATAAATGAATAAAGAACATTTATATAACTAATTAGATAATTTGTCCTAATTACCCCCAACATATTTTATTCTTTTGGCTAGCCTCATACTTTACCTACATTATTTTATGATATGCTATGATATGCCATAAACTATTGATCATGCATTTACCATTATCTAGATACAAGGATGAATTAGGGAGTCTTTTGGGTTTCATTGCTCACAAAAAACTTATGTGGAATCATTATATGGATATTTTGACTAGAAAACATACATGAATATCAAAACTTAATATATTGGACTAATTTTTGTGGTAGTAAAGATTATTGATTGAAGTTTATTACGAAACTTGGTCAAGTAAATCTATATTATTTTTTACTCAATGGAAAGATATGTTGTGGTGGAAACAAATTTGGAAGGTTGACATTCCTTTTAAAATGACATTTTTTTGTGTCTCTCTCTTAATCAAAAAGTCTTAACTATGGATTCACTTCAAAGAAGTGGATGGTAGAGCTCTCATAGGTATATTCTAGAATGTAGAGGTTATATAGAAACTATTGAACATCTACTTCAAGATTTCTCATATTTTCAAATTGTTTTTGTTGAGCTTGCTATTATATTTTGATTCTCTAACTCTTGCTAGGAAAATACACTTGCTGATTTCTCAATACATTTGTTTGAGGCAAATAATAATAATAATAATAATTTAAGGCATAAATTTTGTGGTGGCCCAAAGCACATTGTTTTAACAACTATTGTATTCTATTTTATCCTCCTACCATCCATATTAGATTTGACTTTGAACTAACAACATCATAAAGAAAACTTCAAACTACCAAACTGACTGTACCCTACCAGTTGCTGTCCTAGGAATACCAGTCCAATATTCCTAATTCAAAATGCAATGAAATAGTAAAAAGAAGGTGTGGAAAGGTAAGAAATAACTAATACAATGTTTTTACATTGAGAACCAATCCCAAACATGTTTCAATCCATCCTAGGAAATCATTGTTCCTGGACTGTACCATGAGACAAAGAGTAAATTGCAGAGAATAAATATAGTTTTATTGATAAAAAAAACTTCACTACAATACTTTGTCTCCCAAAACCAACTCTACATACATCCTACCCATGCCTACACCTACCAAATAGGCTTCCAAAGCTGGTTATCTTCCATGAGTATTGAGTTAATTGAAATCAGTACACTCCAATTTCCTTGAAAATGTTGTCTTACTTAATAAATCAATTCCACCTTGAGTTTTGACTTTCACACTCAAAATTCACTTGGTCAACCGCAACTTGATTTCCATGTGGAAACCTATAATTGTCTTTCTAGCCCTCCTATCCTCCCTAGCTTTCCATATGTGGATCCTTTTTTGTGAACCCAAGCACTTTCTCTTTCCTTGTCATCATAGACCATAGGATCACGAACGTTCAAAACCTATCATCATCGGTCCCCATTAGCTGATCTTACATAGCTTGAACAAAAAAGGGAAACATGGTCTTGCAAAACCCTTGTACAAGATAGTCAAGAACCAAAAGACATCTTCATAAAATCTATGCTACTTAACCATATTCTAAAATTTGATTTTGTATAGTCTTAATTATTTTTCTATAGTCCTAATGATTTTGAAAATTGTTGACAAAGAGTGTTTCTTTTTTTGATTATAGTATAAATGATTTTTCTATAGTCGTAATGATTTTTCTTATTTCTTGTGTTTTGTCCCTTTTTGATTTCCTATGTCTGTGCTTCGTGACATGATTTTGTCACCTTCTTTTGATGGTATATTTCATTCACTCTATGTAAAATACTATTTTGTTCACTATTTTATTTCAGCTTCATATTTCTTTCATTTTTCATATACACAGAGACTACACATGCTGATAAAAAAATGAGCTATTTGATTTAGGTTTACTTTTCATTATTGTAAATGGTTAATATTTCTGATGCTACTCCTTTGTGTATTTCATATAAAAATAATAAATGTAGTGATGATGGTGCAGTGCATTATTGATATAGACTCGAGGACTCTTGTTAATGTACCAAACTATCAATGTGGTGGTGGGCAGTGTGTGTTGAAGACTTCATGGACACCGAACAACCCTGGACGACAATTTTGGTGCTACCCAAATAGAAAAAAGGTTGCTAATGTGTATATATTTAAAGTTTCTAATGTAAATAGTATTCATTATAATATAAGAACTAATGTAGACTGGGTATCACAGGGAAATAATGGCTGTGGATACTTTAGTTGGGTCGATGACAACTCATCTGCATCTATCCGCCCATCGCCACTTATCCACAATGAAGGATTTGAGTGCAAAACATATCAAGCTAGGGAAAATTCTGAAATTATATTTTTATGATGCCTTCTCTGTATTGTAATCATATATCTTTGTTGTGACCATATGCAGAGATGAACTCAAGAATTAGTTAATTTAGTATTTTCATATTGTAACTAATATTTTAATATTGATATGACATAACTTCTCTTTGTCTCAAGTGTGCATATATATGGTTTACATCTTTTTTTAGAATAATTCTTCATGTTTATGGCTCAGGTGAGCCCCAATTTGCTATCAATCACATGATTTAACATATAGTGTTTTCTTGGTTATTCCATTTGTTCCTTGACCTTGACTATGGATTGACTATCATTTTCAAGCTTGAGCAAGGTTTCATACCAAGCAGCATTTGTAGATTTGTACGCAATGTTGATTTATGCTATAGGTAAACTACATGTGTCATGTAAACAACATGGTTGAATGCAATATCTTTTGCGTGTTTTCAAGAGTTTTCCCACCAATACAAGTGTAAATAACACATTGAACATAATCTACGAATGCTGTGTGGTATGAAGTCTCACTGAAGTTTGAGCGCAACGTGGTATGAAATCTCCCTTTATTCTAGTGAGGGGTTGGAATGAGTTCATTTTGGATGCAAAGGAGAATGGGGATACTCAAAGAGGAATTACACTAGCAAATGAGAGAAGGTATAAACATGACAGCTGAGAAACATAAATGCAGATTTCACAATAGTTGAGAAACATAATTGTAGGCATCACGATCACAATTTTTTGGAGACAACGCAATTGAGTTGTATACCCAAGCAATAGAGTGCAACTTCTGCACCTCCGATTCCAAGTTGACACTACGGGATACAAAGACCATAGATAAGGAATAAATTTAGAGAGTGGAGGAGGTCCATAATGACCAAAATAATATAGGATGAACCTCAAGTTAAATGGGGCAACTGCAAACATTTTAATAGATTTTTATTATTAAATAATAAAATTTACATATACTAGTGTTCTAAGCCCCCTCATTACATGATTTATTATTGTAAGCCCCCTCTAACTTACGCATCTAGAAAATGAAACTACAACCTATTGGGATTGAGACAAACCTTATAGAACAAGAGTAGCTAGGAATTATCACTTTCCAACATCTGTTGAATACACCTGTAGCTCATGAATAAAAGGTGTAGCTCATGAATACAAGGTCCTCCAATAGATGTATTCAACAAATGTTGGAAAATGATCCTTCCTAGCTATTGTTGTTCTATAAGGTTTGTCTCAATCCCAATAGGTTGTAGTTTCATTTTCTAGATGCATAAGTTAGAGGGGGCTTACAATAATAAATCATGTAATGAGGGGGCTTAGAACACTAGTATATGCAAATTTCATTATTTAATAATAAAAATCTATTAAAATGTTTGCAGTTGCCTCATTTAACTTGAGGTTTGTCCTATATTATTTTTGTCATTATGGCCCTCCTCCGCTCTCTAAATTTATTCCTTATCTATGGTCTTTGAATCCCGCAATGTCAATTTGGAATCAGAGGTGCAGAAGTTGCACTCCATCACTTGGGTATACAACTCAATTAGATTATCTCCAAAAACATGTGACCATGATGCCTACAATTATGTTTCTTAGCTGTTGTGTCCCAGGACCCCTTATGACCCTTTACGACTATTTATGACCTCTAAGAATACATCTTAGAGGTCTTAAAATGTCGTAAAGGGTCATAAGAGGCTCCTAGGAGGGGCCAAATGAGCTTCCACCTTCACGTGGTTGGCCCTGTTAAGTAGAGAATGTTAATTAAACTATTCTCAAAACATAATTGTAGGCATCATGGTCACATTTTTTTGGAGACAACATAATTGAGTTGTATACCCAGATGGAGTGCAACTTCTGCACCTCCAATTCCAAGTTGACACTGCGGGATGGAGAACAACTTGGAACTGGAGGTGCAGAAGTTGCTCTTTGTCATTTGGGTATACCACTCAATTACATTGTCTCCAAAAAAATGTGACCATGATGCCTACAATTATGTTTCTCAGAGAATGTTAAACTATTCTTGAAACAAAGAGAAGCTCAATAATTTAAGGTCTCAGTACAAGCACTAGAATTGAGTTTTTTGGCACGGGTTGGGAAATTTTTGTATATCAACATGCGATAGAGTTTGGGAAAAAAACTCTATCACATGTTGATATAAAAAATTTCCTAGTGATGCTGAAAAACTCAATTCTAGTGCTTGTACTACATGACTGGTGCCAAAACAAGGCTCTCCTAATCACTGATTGTGACCCGCTGGCAACAACCAAGAGAACAAGTGTGGACACCTAAAGATAAATATCAAATAGGGGAAAAGCACCTGCAACAATAGAGGCAATAGCTATAGATACAGATGAGGATATCCCATAAATCCCCAATTTAGTGTTTCAGAGATCCACGTACCCGATCTATGACTCAATTTCAAAACCTTCCAATATTATACTACTGCAGACATATTTTCCTTTCTCTGGCTAAATACATGGCTTATATTTAGCCTAGGGTTTTGTCCAGGAAGCAACTCAACAACCCATACAAATCTGAGTGTTGGGTGCATTATGATACATTACCCTTATTTGACTTTCATCCAGTGACATTAGAAAACCAATGGAGAAAATACAAATTAGGGCCGTGATTTCATGATAGGGCCGAGGACAATGGCTATGCTTTCAACCTGTCAGAGAATCACTTTGTTTTGATAGTGCTAACCAAATTGTGACAATTTGAAATTTGAGACTGCAGTTACATATTTGTATTTGCTAACAGATGATAGACTGTGAATTAGGGATTTCTGGGATATCGTCATCTGTATCTACAGCTATTGCCTTTGTTGTTGTAGGTGCTTTTCCCCTATGATTAACATTTCTTAGTATTTGTCTTGTATTTATATGCATATATTATCGATAAATACACTAATTATTTACATTGGAATGTAGCCTGCTGATATTGATACTGCACCGGCCGAGCATGATGGAGGCATCGATTCTAATGTGAATTTTAGTACTCAAGGCATACATTTTCTATTTGAATTTTGATTAATGAATATTTAATACAAGAAAACATATTCAATTGTTTAAGGTGGATTAGTTGTGATGATGAGATGCGCCATTTAGATGTTAACTATGATAGTCTCTTGGTTTCAGATAATGCAGAAGGAGAAGCCTAGTTCAATATGCAATCTCAATTCATATACATAGGATATCAGGTGGAGTTGAAAAACACAACAGGGTTGCATTTTTGATAGAGGTCTTTAATTGCATATTTTAAGTTATAGACCATCACGAACATTGTAATTTTGACCTATTAAAAAAATGAAAATGTGTCATGTTTTTTCAACTCAACCTACTATCCATGCATATTATACTTGTGTTGCACGCGCATTCTTGATTCAGAGTGGGAAAAGTCTTATTTTCAATGCAAGGGAGAGAAGCCAAACACAAAGAACATGCAAATAAACATGACAACTACAAAACATAAATGTAGGTATCACAACAACTAAGAAACATAAATGTAGGCATCATGGTCCCAATTGTTTGGAGACACAACATAATTGAATGCTCTACCCAAAAAATGCAACACAACCACTACTCTTGTAGTTCTAAGTTGATGCTATGGATCCAAAAACCATAATATAGTTTTTGGATCCATAGTGTCAACTTAGAACTGTAGGAGTAGTGGTTGTGTTGCATCGTCTAGGTATAGCATTCAATTATGTTGTGTCTCCAAACAATTGTGACCATGATGCGTACATTTATGTTTCTTAGCTGTTGTGTCCCAAGACCCCTTATGACCCTTTATGACCCTTTACGATCCCTAAGAATACATCTTAGAAGTCTTAAAGTGTCATAAAGGGTCATAAGTGGATCTTAGGAGGGGCCAGATGAGCTTCCACCTTCACGTGGTTGGCCATGTTAAGTAGAGAATGTTAAACTATTCTCAAAACAAAGAGAAGCTCAATAATTTAAGATCTCAATCAATGTACAAAAAATATATACAACAATAAGATATCTGGTCGATACTTAATATCGACATAAGTTATGATTATTATAATTATATATGATGAATAATTATTAGATAAATAATAAAAATAGTGAAATTAAAATATATATATATATATATATATATATATATATATATATATATATATATATTATTTTTTTTTCCATAGGTAAAAGGTATGTTCCAGGTTGAAGAAATCACTTCGACAATGATTAGGTCGATATTTTGACTATTTGTGATGTCGGAATTGCGACGACTATTGTACCATCTTATAAGCAATGAAAAAAGTTTGACAACATTTTTTGTCATTTGGTCAACCAATTAGGGTTGAAAATTTGACTAATCCTCATCGAAAAATAGGCTAAAATTTACTAGTGATTACTATGTAATCAGTTTATGAGAATATAATGAAAGAGTGATTTGGAAGTATCTTCTGTGTTAGTAGTTAGCAAAAGCCAACCAAGGGGGACCACTTGGGAGGTGGAGTAGATTAGGATAGAGTAGAATTTCTTTTTGTATTTTTTGTGCTTTCAAGTAGAAGTTACTATTTTACTCCTGCAACATTACTACTATGAATGTTCCTGCAACACTTGTAGAGATAAACATAGTGAACAATTTGAGTTGTTAAACATGCTTAGGATAAGTTTACAAGCTTTCATCAGTAATTTCATTGAGTAGTTAAGTGTGCTTACTTTCTTGTAGCAATAGCATAGGTTTCTTTCATGCATTTCATCTTCTTGCAACATAGGTAGTATGACTCTTTGAGGAACTTGGTGCACAAACTGTGCTATCCCATTTTAAGTCTACATCCTTGGGTTGACAATCTAAACTCATTTCATGATGGGAAAAGAAATCCTTAGTATGAATACATTATTCCTAAGAGAGACAATGGCATGATTATCATTCCCTATTGTGAGATTGTTCATTTTTGGCACCATTTCTAGGGATAGTGTCAAACGAGAACCTTAATGAGTCATTTATTTTTAAGATTAGTTTCTTATTCTTAGTCAATAGTGAGTAGTTGTGAGCTTTCTTCATAAGTTCATCAACTCACTTGCATGCATCAAAGAAGGCAAGATATTCATGGTAGATTTATTCCAAAAGAACTGTTAAACTGAAAGAAGAATTTGAAGAACTTGAGTTACCATTTCTTGACGCAAGTCCTGAGTTTGCTACATCATCTTCAATAGAAGGAGATCCTCATGATCCAATTGAACTTTTCCCTTTTGTAGAGATATTTTTTAGTTTCCTCAATAATTCCAATCTAGGACCACCTATTGACCAAAACCTTTTGGTACCAGCCGTAGTTTTATTATCTAGTACCTCCAGTAATAGCAGCTCCTACCTTTCCATTTCCTATTCCAAGTCTTATCAACAATCCTAATCTCAAGAACATACCTGCTTCGGCCCTTCCAAAGTTCTATTGCCTTGTTATAGAGGACCCTTACACCTTTTTGTTTGAGTTTGACATTTTTCATCAAAGCTTTGACTATAATACCGATAGTCATAAGCTTAAGCTGTTCCCAACAACAATTAAGGAGTCAGCTCTTGGATGTCACATAAGGAAGATGAGACCCTGGAGGACTACATATCATGTTTCTTATACAATCTACAGAAGAATCCTCAACATGCACTACAGGAGGATTCACAAAAGCTAATCTTTCTAAGAGGAGTGAATGAAAACTACCTAGAAGAATTGGAACTTATGGCTCGAGGAGATATATCTCAGTCTTCTTGGGATGATCTCAAGAAGATATGTTTGAATTATTCCAGAGAAACAGTAAAGAAGGGAAGAGGATTCTGTCCAACACTTGCAAAAGGAAGTGGCTCTGATATTTCCAAGATAGAAATCTTAAACCTACTATCAGACATCAAGCAAGACATGATTAATGATGTCACTACACACCTAGACATGATGACTACCAAGAAGAAGCATGTAGATGTGAAGGCACAAATCACTGACACTATCCCCATTATTGCAAGTAAAAGAAGGAGTGTCACTACAAGCTGGTCACAAAATTGGAGAATCAACACCTTCCAACTAAGTACTTAAAGATAGAAGGAGAGGATGAGCAAGTGTTCTTTGTCACTCAATATTGGCCATGGGCCATGAGACAAGGTATGCCTCAAGACCCACTACAAATTTCAAAACCTTATAATAGTCAGTTGCAAAACTGGAATGTACAAAGCCCTCAATATACTCAACCTACTTGGAATAGTGTCTAGCCCAATAATCAATAGAACCAATGGTTTAATCCACAACAACCCCAATGGTCACAACCTCTAAACCAATGGCAATTGCCACAAGGAAATTAGCAGCCCACTAACTAGTGGAGAGGACCTCAACAATGGAATAATCCAAATCCTGGATATCCACCTTTGCCACCTCCAATGAACACACCTGTAATTATGCCACCTCTTGCAAATACGAGTCCTTAAAAGAAGACATAGTTACCTACTCAGCCACAATTGAATCCAAATATTCAACAACAATAGTAGCAATTGTATGCTATTGATGCCCAGCAGTACCCTGCTTATGCACTCAACATAGCTGATATACACCTAAGATCGGGTACTACTTTGCCTACACCTAAACCACCTCTTATTATTGAAGTGCCAGACCTTCTTGTAGCATCAGTAGCACTTCTAGAGGATGCTTTTCCAAATACAATTTCCCCAACTAATGTTTCCAATTCAGCTAATGTTCAGACATCAGTTAAACCTCCTTTTCCTTAGAGGCTCAGCCTGGACAATCCTATACCAAAAGAAGACCAACTGTTTGATATCCTTGACTAGGTAAAAAGCATGCATATCTAGATTCCTTTGTTTCAAGCCATCAAGGATGTCCCTATATATTTAAAAGTAATCAAGGAAGCTTGTCTCAAAAATCCTGGATGAAAGAAAATAGATCCCAAAATAGTTCATGTTATAGGACAACTAGCTGATATTTTGCTAGGAAAACTTGAAATTCCAAAATATTCTGATCCTGGGAGCCTGGTTGTCAATATCATCATTAATGGTCAGTCTATCAAAAATGATTTGATATACTTAGGTGCTACCATTAATGTAATGACTAAGGATACTATGAATAAACTATGCATAGAAGGATTGTGAGCTACTCCAATAAGCCTGCAACTGACACAGTTCTACTATCACCCTTGATGGGATGATAGAAGACATAATAATTTCCCTAGATTCTTGGGAATATCCCATTGATTTCATGATTCTATCACCAAAGGTCAATCTTGCTGGTTACCCTATTATTCTAGGATGTTCATGGTTAGCAATACCTGATGTAAACATTAGTTGTAGATAAGGGAACATTATAATTTCAGATGGGCAAGCAACTAAGAAAATAGCATTATATCCTCCAGCTCAACTCCAACTAGATTTAAGCACCCCTATATGGCCAAATTTAGGAGATGGGGAAGAAGAGTTGAATTCAATGGTTCAGCTCATGATGTTACATAGGCAATCCTTTTTAAAGTTGAAAGAGGAATATGTAATTTAGAGCATTCTTAATAATGATTGTATTGTGATCAAAGTCATATCTGAGAGCTCTGTGTTGGAGTTAACTACATATGAAGACCATGTTGAAGACTATGTTTTGCTATCAAACCCAATATTATCCATTAGTTACTACCCTGTGAAGTAGTCACGAGTCCTATCTTTGAAGTATCCATGCTTGACCTTACAACTACTGTTGACCTTTCCAAGGGTCATAACCTCCATGTAAATAATAAGCTACCTTCACAACAGTTGGAGAAAATAACTAAGCTCCTACAAACACAAGAAAAGCCTTTGCATGGGACTATGGGGATATGAAAGGACTAATCCCCACACTATGTACTCATAGGATTTATATCAATGAAGGAAGTCTACCACTCCGCTAGCCTCAGAGGAGGATTAACCAAGAATTAAGAGAGATAGTCAAAATAGAGTTAGAAAAGCTGCTAGATGTTGGCTTTATATATCCTATATCTGATAGTCAATGGGTATCACCTTTGGTCATAGTGCCCAAAAGAGGGGGTAAATGGAGAATCTGTGTAGATTAAAAGAAATTAAATAGAGCCACAAAGAAAGATCATTTTCCCTTACCTTTCATTGATTTAGTAATGGATACTTTAGCCAGTAAAAAGTATTTTTCCTTTCTTGATGGATATAGTGGATACAATCAGATTAGTATAGTTCCAGAGGACTAGGAAATGACTACATTCACATGTCCCTAGAGGACTTATGCATATTTTGTCCTACCATTTGGGTTGTGTAATGCTCCAGCAACATTCCAGAGAGCTGTAATTAGTATTTTTGCTGACATTTCACATGATTGCATGGAGATATACATGGATGATTTTACAAAATTTGGGGTGACCTTTGAAGAAGGTCTGTAGAATCTAGAAAAGGTGCTGATTAGATGCAATGAACACAATCTCTTCCTCAACAGTGAGAAATATTTTATGCTGATGTAGGAAGGCATTATACTTGGACCTTTCATTTCAGCAGCAGGAATCGAAGTAGACCCAACCAAAATTAAGGTAATACTCACATTACCCACACCCACTAAGAAAAAATATGTGAGATCTTTCTTAGGACATGTTGGCTACTATAGGCATTTTACTCATAATTTCAGTCAAATAGCTAGTCCTCTGTACACATTGCTTACCAAAGAGGCTGAGTTTATATGGACATCAGCTTGTGATGAATCCTTCCTACAGCTCAAGTCACTTCTAACAATTGTACTAGTCCTTAAAGGACCTAATTGGTCTCTCCCATTTAACATACACACATATGCTTCAAACTATGCAATAGGTGATGTGTTAGGAAAAAAGCCCAGTATCCTTGAGAATGCCATTTACTATATCAATAAGAGCCTACATGGACCATAATTAAATTACACAGTAACTAAAAAAGAATTACTGGTTGTAGTTTATGCCTTACAAAAATTTTGCCATTATGTAATAGGTTATCCCATCTTTGTTCACACTAACCATGCAGCAATCAAATATCTAATGAAAAGACCTGCCATCATAGGCAGGATAGCAAGATGGCTTCTTCTTTTGAAAGAATTTTATATAACCATTATTGACAATCTAGGAAAAGCAAATGTAGTGGCTGACTATTTATCCAGAATTCAGAATCCTGATACAGACACTGCTTTGGTTGATGATACATTCCCTGATGAACACTTGTTTCATAGTGCTATAAAAAATCCATGGTATGCTGACATAGCTAATTACCTTGCAGCCAGTAAAATGCCCCCACATTTCTCTCCAAAGGATAGAAGAATGCTTGTTGAGAACAATTTCCAATTCTTCTAGATTGACAACACCTCATTTTATATTGGTCCAGACCAAATCATGAGAAGGTGTGTGTGAGAGGATAAGACATATAATATACTCCATGCTTGTCATGATGAGCCATGTGGAGGCCACTTTACAGCCAAGAGAACAACTCTAAAGATCCTAACAATAGGTTACTACTGGCCAAAACTTCAAAAGGATGCAACTAGCTATACAAGAAAATGTGATAAATGCCAGAGGATGGGTCATCCAACCAAATCAAATGAAATGCCCCTCAACCCATAAGTAGTGGTAACACCATTTGACAAATGGGGCATGGACTTCATTGGTCTAATATATCCTCCTTCAAATGGGAAATCTTACATCCTAGTCTGCACAGATTATCCGACCAAATGGGTGGAAGTAAAAGCCATGCAACATGCACTAGATCAAAAGGTAGAAAAGTTTTTGTATGAGGATAACTTCACCTATTATGGAGTGCCAAGAGAACTTGTAACTAACTAGGGAGCATAGTTTACATTAAATCTGATCAATGAACTAATGAAGGAATACAATATCAGGCATCGAAAATCTAGCCCTTACCATCCACATGCAAATGGATAGGCAGAGGTCACAAACAAAGAAATTGAGGCATTCTTAACAAAAATAGTTCAACTACACTACAAAGATTGGAATAGCTGACTGACAGAAGTAGTCTGGACCTACCACACAACTTGGAAGACAACCAAAAGATTCACCCCATTTGAATTAGTATATGGGAAGGAAACAATGTTACCAATTGAATTTGAGCACAAGACATTGTGTACAACATTGGAATTAAACATCAACCTTCCTGCAATGCAAAAAAAACACCTTCTACACCTCAATTCCTTAGATGAAATGCGTAAATCTGCATTGGAGTGCACAGAGTTGGTACCAAAATAATGAAAGAGGTGACACAATTCTCATATTAAGAGAAAATACTTTCATGTGGGTGATTGGGCATTATTATATGATTCCATATTCAAAGAAATTCTAGGAAAGTTATAGACCAGATGGCTGGGACATTATGCAATTGAATATGTTTCTGTTAATATGATTTAGAACAATAGAGAGGGGGGGTGAATCATTTTTTCTCAGGTCCTGATTGATAAAACAACTTCAAAAACTTTTCTTTAAATTAGATCTAATGACCAAAACCAACTCAATCATCATCGATTCAATAACAGAAACATATATCATTGTAGTCCACTACCCAACTGTATCTAACTTGTAAAACATAGAAATGTTCAAACCAAAACATTCACACAAGCATTGACACTAGGATTTATAGTGAAAACCCAATCTAGGAAAAACCACTTTGTAACATGCTACTATTATTTTCACTCTTCTAAAGTGAGCTCGATTAAAATCCAACCCTATCAAAGGTTACAATACACACTATCAGGTGTGACCTGGTTAAAGGATTTCAATCACCCTATTAAAAGTTTGCCTTGTTATAGGACTTACATACATTCCATTAGAATTCAACCTTGTTCAAAGGATTTAAACATATGACTGTTTGGTCAACCTCTGTTAAAAGGATTTTGACTATTACAATGGTTAGAAAGTAGCAACAGTATTGATCTAAAAAACATACAACTCACTTTGCAAATATCAGATCCAATTCCATACACAAATGCTGGTTTACTGACTTTGAAACTTTTCCATCTCCATCTCTGATCTACTCGGAACTTTTCTTGAAGCAATCACCACACTTCTCCTTCAGCCTTTTCACTTATACAGTCAATAAAATCTACTAATCTTCCAGCATCCTCTTTTCACCCATGCACACACATATCTATTGCTTAGGTTCCCTTAATCCTTCCTTAATTAGGTTAACTCATATTTTGTCACTCAATCTCCTTCGTAGATCTTAGGGTTAGATCACATTGATTGAATCTACCTGCTTTATGTTCTTCGACTCCTTATCTCAAATCTCTTAAAGATTTACAATAAAACATTTTTTAGTGCATTTAATGCTTTCAAACAATCAATAAATAAAGTCATCACATTTTACATAATCCAAGAATTCAACAATGTCAGCTCCAAATCTGAATTCTCTTCAAATATAAAAATGCTGATGCTCAGTCAATACTGTGATCAACTACTCGGTCTTCATGTAGAAAGCTCGGTCATTACTAAAAAAATGTTTCCTCGGCTTATACAGTCTTTCTCAACAATTAACTGTTGTTCAATCGACACTAGAATTTTGCTCAGCATATACTGACTCGATCGACACTAACATCACTCAGCTTAAACATGATTTCTCCATTTTGCTCGGTCAAGCCTACCAGTTTAGTCTTCAATCTTACTAAGATAAACAATACATTATCTCATCATTGTACAACATAGTCAAGTACACTTTGTAGTATCAAGATAACTCAACCTTTCCTTAGGTGCTATTGTTACCATCCTTTCCTTCCCCTCTTCACAATAATACAATAGATATAGTACTTTCCTAAGTAGCAACAGTCTTACTAGTTAAGGTTTGACATCAATGACAACACAACAATTATTTCAATTGTAGTTTCCAACAGTTTTCAACAATGGAGTAGTCTAGTTGACCACAATAGATCTAGAGAAATTCAAACTAATCATCAATGGACATCGGTTGCACCTATATCACAAGCCCCAAACAAAGGAGGGCTTCCTACAACAATTCTACAATCAAACTTCAACAGCGTGACAGGTAACACTTCCTGTAGTAGATGGTGAAAACCTTCTTCCTGTAGCTTCAAAATAACATGCCTTCAAAGACTGACCATAATAAAACTTCATTTCATATGAAGTACATTTCTCCATTCATTTTTCTTTATTCTTCTCTCTAACCCATTCCATTTCTCTCTCTTTCATCCACATCATCCACTTTTTCTATTTTTAATATCCTCAATAAGAGCCACGTCAGCTGACACATGCAGCCGCCAGCATCATTTCACTCTCACCACCTTTTCTTCACACGTATGGTAAACAACTACCAAGTACAACTTTCTTAATATTTACTCACTTTTAGCACATAGATCTTGGTAATTATATATCGTACTGCAATACATATATAATTAAAGTGTTATGCCAATTCCCCATTCTTTTCTGAATGTGCCAAGTGAGGACACTTGTAATTGTTTAGTAGGGGGTAGGGGAAGTGTATTAAGTTCCAATATCATTACTAAGCTATCCTTGTCACTTCCTTGTCATTGAAAAGCTGTACTTAGGCCTTGTTTCATAAATTTCCTTTATTCCCACATATTTGCTATACTACAAATTCTAATTTTTTGAAGTTGATGTGACCTAAAAATATTATAATTAAACAGTGTGGCAACGTGTAGTTAAAGTTATAATTCCCTCTATTAAAATGCCATTATTATTGTTTCATGCTAAAATAACAAATGAATTAAGAGAGAAAGTCAATGTTTTCAAGAAGTGCATTTGAATTTCAAGAAGGAAAGAAGGTATTTGTAGAGCACGAGAGATTGAAAGATTAACAGAGGAGTTGGTGAGTGGAAATTTGGAGGCTAGATATTGAAAACAAATAGGTGGGTAGCTATAGAGACAAGAACCAGTGCATCATGGTCTTTTACTTGTAGACATTGAAGAAGTTAGGAGATTTAATGCATGTGGTTGGTTGGGTTATTTTCTTTAATTATCAAATTTTAATGAGGAAGTAGCAGCTGAATTTATGAATACCTTTCAGGAAGGGTAGGCAACTGTATGGGGTTTAACAGTTGTCACAATAGAAGAAAGAATAACAGAGGTCATTGGGTTACTAGCAATTGGGGAACACAATCCCAATGAACATGACGCTAGGTCATCTCAAGCCTAGTTCTCCCTTCCAACTGATCCTCCTCTAGAAATTACCAAGAAAGGGTGAAAAATAATGTCTCTTCCTCCACCATTCAATGAGCTAGCAACACATACTATCAGGTACTTAACATGTGAGGGAAGATTTTCAAATTTGCATGCCCATCATTTTAAGCTACTTAACTGCATAAGGTATAATCTCCCAATAAATGTCCCTAATTTATTGTACAATATGCTAAGTATTAGTGCTGAGGAGACTCAAAAGGGGATTGCAATTTCTATTACCCATCATGCCCTAATTAAACAGCTAGTCAAAAAATCCCTTAGGGATGTCTCTCCCCTAGCATGGTCATATTTTGTTTAGCATAAAACACTGCAACCCCAGGTCAACCCTACACAAGAAAAAGAACCATAATTATTTCAAGAAAATAGGTCTTCTAAGCTCGCTCTAGAAAGAAATGTTCCTACCTCTTCCACAAGGGAAGGAAAATAGAAAATTGGAGAAGAAACCCCTGACCATGAAAGTGAAGTTCAAAATCCTACAGTTTCAAATAATAAAAGAAAAAGGTCTCTTCCTAGAGAATCTGTTCCTGCAACATCTGCTCCTATAGCACAAATGCCAAAAAGAACCCTCAAAAAGAAAATTGCAGAGGTCGTGGAAACAACAATGCATAGAAGTCCTCGAATGAGAGGACAAGTGTCTAAAATTTCCCTAGAAAACTCAAGTGTTCCAATATCAAAACCTACCACAAAGCCTTTAGTTGAGTATGTTTTTGATAATTCCCCTAAGCGAGAAGAAGTGCCCCCGTCTCCAAAAATTGCAAGAGTCCCAAAATTTGCAAGAACCTTGTGATAACATACCACATGATAATCTGGGTGTAGCTAAGCAAAGCCCTAATGTGGCACAAGAAAGAATTGCTGAGGGTTTCCAGATGACTCCTCTACTATACCCTATTTATTCCCAAGAATCTATTGCACCTTACAAATAAACATGGTTTACTGAGTATTTTCAAAAAGTTTCCAAGAAAAAGAGAAGACAGAGAACCCAATTGCAAGAATTTGGCCCTCCAACAATACAATCTATACTTTTTAATTTATATAATCAGTTTGTTTTCTAGAAAACTTGGTGGAAACAAGAAAGAAATAAAATACAGAAAGAGATAGATGAAAAGAAAGAGGAGATTGAAGTTCTTAAGGAATAGGTAAAGAAACAGAAGCAACAAATGGACTAAGCTCTCAAATTAGTTGATCGGGTTATAGCTTGTAGACCACCTCCCAGAGTGTATGGCATTTGTTTGAAAGAACAATTCCTCTTATTTCAGCTCATCATGACTATGAAGGCTATATTTTGTGAATTTAAATCAGCTCAGGAATTCTATGGATTGTACTAGGCACTTCCTCTATAACAAAAAAACTTACTCTGTGAGCTCTATCTGCATAAATTTGTCATTCCTCACGAAACTGAATGGAACCCTTTTCTTTACATAGGTGATATCTATTTGAGAGCTATGATGTCATGGATGCACAATGAGGGAAATTATGATAGGTAGCTGAATAACTATAGAGACCTAGAGAAGTCTAAACCATTACCCTTAAGGGTTGAATTAAAAAAACTTGATGTCCTCTTATGAGATTGGCTCAACCTAACCTACGAAAGGCTGAAACCCAAAATCAGGGAAAATATCTTTGCACTCAGAGACAAGGTTTACAGGGAATATCAAGGGTTTCCATACTTTTCATTTTAGAGAGCTCTTACAGGGGTAAGGAGCCAATGAAATATGTTACCAGAGGCCTTTAAGAAAATAGAGCCACATAGCCCAATCAACTTTGAAGCAACTGCTATAGATCTCTATAGTTTTGTTGACTATTAGTGACCCACACTTAGTCATTTATCTAGGCAATTATGGTTGGTCATCACTGCGACCGAGTCATTATGTAAAGGCCAAATTATGTAATGTACACTTACTGAGCAGTAGTACTACTGAGCAAACTTATGGTCACTATGTATTTTTGTATTATGCTGAGTCTAGTTTTATCGAGTCATATATGCAATGATTACCGAGCGATAGAGATATCAACATATGCCAAGTAAGATGAATGCTCAGTATCAGGAACTGCATTTTCCAAGCTAGCCATGAATGACATATGAGTTTATTATGGCACATTGATCAAGGTAAATCATTTTGGGTGACATTCATGTTTTGTATTTTATTTTTTGAGGTAATTACGGAGGTGATTGCACATCTATTTTGCAATCATTGATCCCTATGTAATACCTAGAGCCAATCAGAAATTAGTAAGGCTTAAGTGGCAAAAGGAATTAATCTGAACCGTAGATCTTGAATCATGAAGATGTTTTGTCGATTATATAAGGTTAAGATCTAAACCCTAAAATGTGTAAGAGTGAAAGATAGTGTGAAGGAGAGAATGCTAAGGGTATGAAGGAATGAGCAAAGAGGCACATTCAAAGTAGTGAAGCATTTAGACAAAGTTCAGTGACCGAGCTAAGTAGTGAAAGGATAGAACATAGATAAATCTGATAAAAGAGATCAATATAATATAGTAAAGAGAAGATTTGTAATCTACATATAGTGCAGACTAAAAGATTAGGTATTGAGACATTCTATCCAGTATATCAGGGTAAATCTCTTAACCGAGTAGTCCTAACAGACTTTTTGTAAATCTCTTAACTGAGTGCTTACTTTGTTGTAAGTTTCAAATCCTTTAACAAGGTAGACTGTATAAGTCTTTTAGCTCCTAACAAGGTAGACCCCTAACAGGGTAGATCATGTTTTAATCAAATTTTGTAAGCCCTAATAGGAAAATTAATTACTGCAGTAGTGAAGATTTGTGGGTGTCATCCCCACCCTAGTTTTACGTTTCAAGGGTTTCTGGGTAACCAAAATCATTATGTTATGAGTACTTTCATGGATGCTGCTTAGTATGTTAGTTATTTTGTTTGATCAAGTATTGTTGATGCTATGAAAATATTTTATACATATCAAAATGGTTTAGTAGGTGATATCTGATTCATTCCCCCCTCTCAATATCACATTTCCCAATTATATTTCTAACAATTGGTATTAGAGCTACAAAGTTTCTCATAGAAAGTCTAACCACTTGATGAAAATGATCTTGAGATGGAAGTCTATAAGTTGGGAAAGGTCATAGAGAACCATAAGATTGATATATATCTGGCATTACAACAACTGGAAGTAGCCAGAGGTGAACTAAAGAAATCCTTGAGCAGAAGGAGAGAATTTTCTATTCAACAAAATGATTCATAGTATCAAGCAGAAGATACCACTGGACTATTTGATAATGGAAACTCTACAGAAAGTGACAAAGCCATAAAAAATATTCTGGAGAAAAATACCATACTAAATGATGACATCATAAATCTAAGGAGAGAACAGGAAATCCAATCTGTCAGACTTTGTGAAGTAGTTGAATAGAAAAAGAAAACTGAAGATGATAAGACAATGGATGAAGAAGACAAAAGACAAATTGCAATAAGACTAGATGAAAGGACAAGTGACATGCAAAGGTTGACTAATAATCAACTACACATGGTAAATTAACTACTGCTGGTTAACCAAGAGTTGGGCAGGAAAGATATGGAAATCAACCAACTGAGGTCTGAAAATGATCAATTAAGGAATGAACTAAGATCTGAAAAGGATATCAATGAAAGGATGAACAAACCCAATTAAGCTACAAAATATTTTGAAGAGCTATTAAGGTCACCTAGAAGATCTGGTGATAGATCTGGACTTGGACTAAATGAACATGCATCATCTACTGAAGAAGGAGAATGATCAAAGAATGGAGAACAGAAGAATACAAAACCAAAGAACACCAAGCCCACATGCCATCATTGTGGAAAACCAGGACATATAGCCAACATATGCAGAAGAAAACATGGTAAGTCTAATCCTAAACCTAAGTTCAATGGGCATTGCTTTAACTATAAGAAACATGGACATCAAGCACATGAATGTAGGTCTAAGGTCAGTAATCCATCTACCTCACATAAGTTTCAAGGAAATTGTTTCAACTATCAGAAGTATGGGCATAGAGCATTTCAATGCAGATCTAAACCTAGATGGTCATCAAATGAATAGAATAAGTCACCTATGAAGAATACCTCATACAATTGGGATTATAATACTTGGTACAATTGTCATTACTATGGAAAATATGGACACATTGGAGAAAATTGTATGAAGACTCATTTTAGAGGCAAATCTAGAAGCTAGATGAATGGAAGCATGGTATGTTGCAAGTGTAATAAGATAGGTCACCTAAAGAAAGATTGTAGATCACCTATGCCAAGCAATGATCAAAATAAGAATGAAGATATCTATGAGAAATTAAAAAATTAGATGAACAAGACATGGAAGAAGAAAGAAGAAGAAAGCACAAGTGAAGCTAGCAACTCTGAGGTCACCCAATCCAATGGATCATGTGATCACACTTCTTCTAACTAAGCATAGAAGGTATGTTTGGAACTGAATCTTACAAAGCTTTATTTTACATCAGTTCCTAACATAAAATTGAGTAATTGTCCATATCTACATAGATAAAGATGCATTAGGACATATCTGAGCAAAATAGAGAATTTCATTTTTGATGCGAGGCATCAGTGTCTTGACTAAGTTATCAATGTATGTCAAGCACCTATTATGGCCAAGATGCTATATACATTGAGCTGTATCGTAATAGTTATATTGACCGAGCTTGTGTTAGCCAAGGTTAACATGAGTTTTCAGAGATAGTTGTATTCCACTTAGAAACTTTGTATGAAGCATTTATGAGGCCCTAATTCTACTTTTTGGAATCTACAAAGAATAAAGTTACCACCCATTTCATTTCACCAAGTGAATTGATATTTCTTTGAGTGATTCAAAGTGCAAGCAACCAGTTTGTTAAAGGTGATTCTGAATCTTCTCAGTGTGTCATCAACAATAATCATCTATAGGACACTTATGACAAAGGTACATTACCGAGAAAACATTTCTTTTCAAAAATTTTAATTTAAAATGGCATCATCATCATCTGCTACAAGGAAGAAGCAAGTGATGGAAGTTTTCAACGTGCAATTGGTGAGAAACAAAGTTGCCAAGCCATAGACATTTAGGGCAATATCGAAAACCATAATTAAAGGAGATTTGACTAGAGCCCTATCCTCTATTATGGAGAATGTGTTGATAATGAACTATATTAGGTCCTGTTACATGTGAAAAATTAGAGAAATCATAGATTATGAGATCAGAGAGGTGTATGACAAATTATGTGTTAATGGAGTGTTGAAGCCAAAGAATAAATCAGTTGCCGAGAAAGGGTTAGTGCATGCCCTAGATTTCCTAGAGAATTTCAAAGTTGAATGGATAAAAATAGTATTGAGTCGAGTACATGATATGCAACTATGGCTGGAAGATGGACCCGTGAAGATAACAAAGGAAATGATCCACCGAGTTACTAGATACCCTATGATTCAAGGAAAAAGGACAATGAAGTGTTCAAGCAAAGAAGACATTTAGGAAAACACACAGGCAGTATGGAACAAGCGTGGAATGACAATCTCCACCATCACAGATCCATTAATTGATTTTACTGTTAGGGTTATCTCGCACAAATTCTACCAATCCAGTCAGTTGGACAATGTCCCCTGTATGGCAGTGGACTAGGTATGGAAAATCATTAAGAAAGGACACACGTATGATCTTTCCAAGCTCCAGATGACTCAGCTTGCTGAGAACCTTAACGCAATCTAGACTACAAAGAATTCAATGTGAAAGTTTGGCTCTTGCTAATCTGTCTATTCTTTTATGTACATAAGTGTTTTCCTACTCATGGAGGTGTGATATGGGACAAGAAGAGACCCATTACTATTCAAAGTAGTGAGTTCATAGGTCAGATAGGAGATAGTTTTAATGGTGTGATGGATAACTATTTTGTTGAATTCAAGAATAAAATGAGGAAGAGGAGTAGAGTCCCCGAGTCATTAATTGAAAAGTACAGCAAGGATATATGTTTTCTAGTTGACACAGACTTCACTTATGCACAAGCAATCTTGCCTAGGGTTTCATGGCTAATGCCATTACCCTATGAAGTAAATATAGATGAAGCTACTGCTGCTATTACAACCCTCTTAGCTAAAGAAATTGATAGTAAAGCACCCTACTTTGGAACATACAATGAAGCCAAATCTAAAATCACTATGGGTTTAATGGCTGCCACTGTAGAAAGAAAGAGAAAGAAAATAGTAAAGAATTTGGAGAAATATGTAAAATAAATGAAAAAGGATGCACCACTAGAACCTACCCAAGGACTAGGAGAGGATGAACAAAGTGAATCTAGTGACAATGAAGAAGAAGAAGAGGGTCAAGTAGAAAAGAAGAAAAGTAAGAAGCCAGTAATTGTCAAGCCCCCAACCAAGAAAAGAATACTGAAACCTAAAGTGTCATTGACACCTGTGCTGAGGCCTAGAACAAGGGGAGCAGTTTATGAGACTCCAAAGAAATCACTTGCATCTGGTAAATGAAAACCTGTATAGCCTAAGGTAGTTCTGAGCAAGGTTAACAAAAGGCCTAGGAGAAAACTTGTTTTGGAACAAGAAGAAGATCAGGAAATAGAAAGTGATGAAGAGGTGAAGAAGAAGGTTGCATTGCAGGATGTCAAACCTATTGTGGATGAAATATGTCACAAGATCACAAGCTCTGTAGGAGTGGAAGACTTGAAAGGATTAAAGTTTGGAAGTCTGAGTATTGGAGACAAAGAAAAGGTTGAAGATGCTATTCTTGAAATGCTGTGCATTTTCAAGATCCTATTTAGTTGGAGAATCAAATCCCTAAGGAATTAAGCAACAGGGTAGCACAAAAATGGGAGTATGCTCTTAATACAGAAAAACAAATAAGAGAGAGCACCCTAGCACAAGTGGACTCAAGTCTCACCCTTGCCAACATCAGACAAATTATGGAACAATACTGAGCAAAATTTGACCCTAAGCTTAGAGCTTATTTAATCCTTCAACACAAGGTTGAGGATGTTGTGCAAGAAAGTATCAAAATTTGGAAGATAGTGTTTGGTTTGTTGAATGACAAAGATGAAGATAAAGGTGCTAGTACATCTAAGGATGCTGAGCCTACTACAAAACTAAATGTAATGGAATCACCCATTCCAGAGATTGAAACTCCTAAGGTAGAGGAAATTCAAAAGGTATCAGAAGTACACATTGTTGATATAACGAAAGATAGCCCAATCAAGAATCAGGTATTGACTGAGGAAGATATACAGGCTGAGTCAACAAAAGACACATCTTTGCTAGACAGTAATACCACACTTTTGCAAGTCCAAGAGTATCCAACAATTGATGAGACATCAATTATTAACACTACCCCTACCAAACCTACAATCGTTATAGTTAATATGTTAGCCGGTACATGCACTATTGAGGAACACGATAAGTTGGCACCAACAAATCAACCCACATCTATTGAGGAGTTACAACAAGATAAAGAAGAAAAGTTCAAAGAAAAAGCTAAAAGTCCTCATGTGGAGGATAAGGGGACAAAAGAAAAAGAAGTAAAAGATAAACCTATTGAGGTATAGGAGCCTACAAAACAAGAGGCAATGTAAGCTCTTGTATAGATGGCAAGTGGGAGTACACCAAAGAAGGCATTGAAGAAGAAAATGGAAGTCTTTTCCCCAGAGGTAACCATTGATGAAGTTATTGTTATTCCTAAATGAGATTCTGATAACTTATCCTATGAACATATGCAAATATTGAAAGATTTATTGACTAGGAAAAGTAGACAGGAAGAACTGAGAAGAAAACATGTTATAATTTAAATTCATTTATTAAATAAATTAAATACTCAATGCATCATAAATTCATGCAAGTAATTATTTAATCATTTAATAAAATATGCAAGCATAATTCAAATCATTTTCCAATTAAGCACATGTTAATAATTAAAACCCAAATTAAATAAATTAAATATTCAATACATCCTAGAACATGCATTTAAATATTCAATTATTTAATAACATACCCAAACATAATTAATCTCAATTTTGAATACATAATCAATTAATTCAAATTAATCAATAATTGACTTAGACAATTTTCCAAATTAAACATAGGAGCATAATTAAATCATTAAATTCAACTATAGTCCTAACATTAATAACCATATAAAATCACCTAAATAATCATAAATCCACTGAATCATGCACAATAAAATCAAGCACAATAAATCAAGCAAACTGAAACCATTCACACTCTCAAGAATGGGATCCATGAATTCATGCCAACCAGGTGAATTCGGGTAGGGTAGTAAGACTGACACTTGTCCAATCCTAGGACAATTAGGCTTAGGTTAGGGTTTTGGATCTGTGTATTATCTCCCCTCTTTACCATTGAGATGAATATTTATGGGCATGCTCACTCCTACCAATTTAGGGAAGATGATGCCTTGTACCTGTAAACCTGTCATCACAAGATGAAGCATATACATGCAATATATAACAGACAATGATAGGGTACGGTCAAATGTGTGGATCTTAACTATGCAAGTAACTACGCCTTTGTCCTCTATCACATAGACATGTAAAATAGATACAAACACATGATAACCATACACATGCAAGTATGGGATAAGTACATCATAATCAACATAAAACATGTAATCTAACATCATGTAACATTATCATCTAATCTACGCATACACATGATAAACATATAATAATAATTGATAATCATCATTAATGAAACAATAATCGATCACCTGAAAAGTGACCTAAAAGAATTCTGCCATACAACTGAAACATATAGAAAACTAAAAGCAACCTACGGGAAAGTACTACATTCACCCCCCCTAGGATTAGGCTTACTCCTGGAAGCCTAAAACAAGTAGGGATATGAGTCCCATAAAACTCGCTACACTGAAAAGAAACTAAAACATGGATCACTGAGTAGGTCCCTTCGGACCCTTCCATGCATTAGGGTTCAAACACTGAGGATTGTTCCCTATTGCAAAGGCCTTATGAGATCTACCAACATCTCTAACTATAGGCTTAGAAGCTACTAGCCTCTGTCCTGAAAACTATGTCGATTGATTAGGACAATTGACTGCAATGTGGCCATGTTGCCCATAAGAATAACAACCATCTTTACCACCAAAACTCTAGGGTTGCTGATCCACCTGGTTACACAAACTACGCTACCAGTTGTGATAGTTCCCTGATTGAGAACCACCACTACTACCATGAAAAAATTTCTTATCCTATTTATTCTGATTACCTTTCGAAAAGGAAGAAGGATTTTGAAAATTTCCATTTCTTTGAGATTGATTCCCCTTGGAACCACTAGACTGTATACCTCCCTAAGCACTATAACCTGACGCTAGATTCACCTCTGTGATAGTAGCCTTAATAGATGCAGCTTTGAGGGTCTTAGGTTCAAAGAGAAGAAAATTACCAATAATGCATGCATTCAACCCCCTAACAAAGTGTTGCACCAGTAAGGCTATATCCTGTCCAAAGCCAGCATATTGTTTGAGCTCAAAGTACTTACGCTCATACTCGCCCACTATCATAGTCAACTGTCTCAACTTATGAAACTCATCTACCCTCTACTTCCTCCATTGATCGGATAGGAAACATTATCAAAAATGATCCAAGAATAACTCCCATGTAACTATATCCATCCGAAGACCTAGCTTCTCCTCATCTATCCTCCACCATATAGCTACAAAATCTGTGAGCCGTGTCACTGCATACCTAGCTTTAGTATTGCTACTAAAGGGATGCATGGAAAAACTCTTCTCTAAGGCTATCAACCATGTCTCTGCCTCTAAACTAGTACCTTTCCCATCAAAGGGATTAGGCTACCCTTTCATCAGATCCCTCATGTAGTTTGCTGCCACAACTGTAGGATCAACTATGATGTCCCTCCTTAGAGGACTCCTAGACCTCTCTCTAGCCCACTCTACTCTATCCTACTCAGGAACAAGATGATTGAGAATCACCCACAAGAATTGTCTCGTGTCTAGTCCTTCAGACTCAACTTGACGATCCTCTCTCTGATCATCTCTAGACTGCTGGTGGTGACTCTCCTGACTAACACTCGTAGAAGGGCTATGATGTCTACCCCTCCCACAATCACTAGAATGACCTCTACCTCTACCTCTAGAAGCTCTAGTGATAGGCATGATTCCTACATCATATAGAGATTAAGACATTGTTGTGTGTGTGAAAATTGTACCTGATCTGTAGACACAACACTTCAGTAAAACATTAGAGGTTAGCTATAATCAAAATCATGCAAAATTGAAATCTAATCTAACCAAGCAATTTACTGCCTTCTAATAGGTGCGAGATTGATGTTCTCAGATTGTAATCGAGATCAGTGACCTAGACGACACCTAAACGAAGGATTTGAATGCAATTAATCTAGATAGGAGATTGAATGCAATTAGGCTATTTTTTTTGGTATTTTCTATGCAATAAGAATGATAAATTGATATGCTATGAATGCTATTGAAAACTGATATGAATCTATGAATGTTGTGATCTAAACAATGAAGATTCTAACAATGATGTGAAAGCTATGAAATTTTATGCTATGATATGAAAACTATGCAATTGAAATTGATCTCACAAAGCTTTGAATTCGCAAGTTGATTCCTCAGCCTCCAATTTGATAGCGTAGTTGTGCAAAAATATGAGATGATTTGTGAAGAGCTGAAGCCTTAATTTATAGAAATCCTGAGCTTTGGAGGTGCATGGAAGAAAGCCATAAATCACTCAAATAACTCAGGTTGATTTTTGAGTTATTTGATCATGAAAGATAGTTAATTCTCAAAATCATGCAAAAATAGCTTTTAAACTCAAATTAGAGTTTAGATTAGCTTTTTGAACTCCAAAAGGATGTTGAGTTCCAAAAAGTCAATAACTTGCATTGATTTTCTGATTTGGAGTTTAACTATTTCTTTTGAATGTGTATAATAATTAAGAATTAAATAAATAAATAAAGTGATTTATCCTCAACTCAACTGATTTTTGAAAATAAATAATTAATTTATGGGTTAATTAACTATTTATTCAAACTTTTATTAAAAACTATATTATTAAATAATGACAACTTGCTTTAATCAATTAAATAAGAATTTAATCAATTATTCATAGGATATTGGATTTATTGTCAAAATTAAATAATATAATTAATAATAGATAGAATTAAATTTAATTAAACAATTAAGTGGAAAATATTAAATCTAATTAATTAAATATGAAAATATTCAATTAATCAAACTTAGGATAAAAGTGATTTATCGCCAAATAATCATTAAATTTAAAGATAATTAAGATAATTAAGATAATTAGAAATATTGCTAGGAATATTCCTCGATGCAGAATTTAAGATAATCAATTAGATTCGATGATGTTTAGATGTGCCTTAGGTTAGGACTTTGATGTTGATTTTGTTTGAGTTGATGATGTAGGAGGTTAATGAACCTATAGCCCATTTTTGGGGTATTACAATTGTCACACAGCATAACTCGAATAAAAAAAATAGAAGAATACATAATCTCAAAGAAATGGTCTGCAAACAAAATGTTTTATGTCTATATTTAGTTTCAAGTTTAGACCACACAAAACCTAATAGGCGTACATACCTAGAGTTCCCAATGTAGAAACTCTGCTCTGATACCAAATGTAATGCCCCACCAGGGAACCCAAGAGAGATTAACCTATAACATGCTACTAAGTTTGATGAACATTTTAAAAAAAAAAGTTAACATACAAGATAAACAATAGTGCAGAAGTAATTACCATTTACTCACATTGAACCATCAACCCTAACAGATTACAAAACTCGAGGGTCACATGATGTAGAATTACTTAAGAACAAGAACACAACTAAAGAAAGATAACAAAATATTCCATAACATAAATGATACAATTACAACTTACATCATTAAATACAATCCTCATGGACAACCATGATAACTAATACACTGACATCCACTGCACATGCCGCAGGGTATGTAATAATAAATCTAACTAGAAAAGTACAATGACCAGATCTGGTATCACATGTGATACACTAATATAGGATAATGATAAGGGAGATATGATAAGAAACCAACAATGAAGAATCAAGAAGGCATCCAACTATAGGAGTAACAATAGCACCAGCACCAGGACGTCAAATCTCAAATGGTAAAGAATCACTACCACCCATCCATGTAGAACCACAAAGGCCTACCCCACCGTGCTGAGGAGATAACCACAAACCCCAATCAGATGACCAAAACAAAACAAGGATAACCAATGAGCAAGGAATCCTGAAAGCTCTCTACTCAAGGTTTACAAAAATAAAGTGAAAGGTCAAACACACTAATACAGAGGCATAAACAAAAAACTCAAGAGATGACTTAGGCTACATGCTATGGGAGTGTCATCACATGTCTAACTACTTGAGTACCCTGGACTGGTCACAAAGGACCCCGGAATCTCAAGCATTGAGTTACCCTAGAACTAACCTCTCTGGGCCCCAAACTCTCAATATGATCCATGTGGGATTAGGATACTCTCTCATAGGTATGAGGAATTCTAATCATAACCATACTCTAACTTATCTTTTTAAATCAACTTGAAAAGTTTTAATTATTATGTTATCACTTAATTACATAACCTACAATAGGTTTCCCAGGTGCTGACCACTTTGGGTCCTAGCCCCTATTGCAAGCCACTTCCCTAAGATGCACCTACTCAACCTCCCCTAGGCTCATAATCTCAAAAACATCCAATAGGTATACAACCAGATAATCCTAGATGCAGTTTCACACATAAAAACCAAAATGATTACGAAGATACCAAAAATAGATTATAACCAACAAGAGTCCATAAGATCGAAACATAGAATACCCAACATCTCACAATGCACAAGAATACAGTTAAGAAACGAGAAGCCAATGCTCATAATTTAGAGAACTGAACAGGAACTACAAGCACCAAAACTTCATAATGAACATGATCCAAACATAATATAGATCGCATAATAATGATAAAAGAATCATGACATAACAAGCATATTAATGTCACTAATAAAAAGATTATTCCCTAATAACGTTCTAGGAGTTCAGTAGAATAAAATGCCAGTCTAAGTACATACATAAGCATTTAGCAAATAATTTGTTTCTATATAAGGAAATGTTCTACAATCATCTATATCAATTTTCAAATGTTGAATCTAATCAAATTTAAATAAATCAATTAGATTGATTTATTATCAAATAAAAATACCTCTAATAATTAATCCAAATTAATTTCACAAAACTAAATTTAATTAAATCATCAACAAAATAATTTACAAATAATTAACTAATCTAAAATAATTATAAGCATTAAATTAGATTAAATTAAACTAACCCACAAAATATAAATTAATAAATTATAAATTAATATTAACTAAATTAATATAAAATAAAAGTGAAATTATTAAATGACATTATAGTTCAAATAAAATAAAGTAAATACCATGTAAAAATAAATTTTAAAAAAAAACTTATGGGGGGACCCTATGGGCCCCACACCCCATTACCCATGCGCACGTCTCCCCACTGTAGTGGGAGTAAGTATTGCCTATGGTAGTACTCATTGCCTTCAGTAGTGTAGTACTGCCATAGCAGTACTACCTGCTACGCTCGGCAGAGGGGGGGTAGGGGACAGTGGTCCCCGCCCCTTCATATATTTTAAAACAATTTTTTTATATATATAAATTTCGATAACAACTTCTTTCCAAATCAATTTTTTTTTTTAAACTTTGTTTTAATAATATTTTTTTTAAGAAATAGTAATTCCATACTTTTTCAAAAGAGTCAAAGACATACTAAACCCTTAAGTTTTTTTTAAATTTGGGAAACAAAATATATATATAATTTTAACAGAATATATATATATATATACATAAATTTTGACATAAAATATATAAATTTTCAATAGAGAATATACATATACAGAAATTCCTTTTTTTTACAATCCCAAAATTTAGATTCCTTTGTACTTACAAATATATTCCTTCCTCATACCGGATTTTGGAACAAATACAAACAATTTACTAAAATCATGTAAATCTTTGTAGAATATATATATTTTAACAGAGATTATATTTTAACCAAAATTGGGTCTTTTTGGTAATAAATAGATTTTTCCTAATGTGAATTTATTTATTTCAAACCCTATAGTAGAACTATAGGCCAAGACTAATTTATTGTTTTCTAGGCAAACCATTAAGAATTAGTTAACGAAATTTGGCCAGCATAACGATGCAATACCAAGTTGCAATAAAATATAAAAATCAACTATACTAGGGTTTCTAAATACCCATATCTAATATAAACACAGATCTATCAAATAGAAAATATAGAAAATGACAAAAACACAGAAAGACAAATAGATGTGGAATCAGATCTAACAACAAATCCAAAGCCTACCTCAGATCCAATGCCAGAAACGGAATAAAAATAGAAACCCCTGTAGATCTGGGAACATAATTCTCTCCAAAATCAAACCCAACCTGCAGATCTAAAAGCTATGTTGCAAATAGGTGCCCAATCCAAATGCACAAAGAAACTCAAATCAACATGCATCCACAACAATCCACAAATCTCCAAAATACCAAGCACACAAGCTCTCCCAAAAATCCTCTCCAAAACCTGTCTCCCTTCAAAATAAATGCAATAATCTCCTAATAGGAATTCAATTCCCAAATTCATGCAATCCCAAAAGACAACTCAAAAGCTAACTCAGAGTCCAGCTCCAAATCAGAAATGACTCATAAGACAACTCCTGATCCAACTCTAATTCCAAAATTGAAAGTAAATACAATTAATTAATTAAAATATCTTTTAAATGCACAACTCAACTTGACTTTTTAAAACTAGTTGTTATCTTTTGAAAGCAATTCCCTTTTTCCAATTTCACACATGTTATAATTTAAATTCATTTATTAAATAAATTAAATACTTAATGCATCATAAATTCATGTAATTAATTATTTAATCATTTAATAAAATATGCAAGCATAATTCAAATCATTTTCTAATTAATTACATGTTAATAATTAAAACCCAAATTAAATAAACCAAATATTTAATACATCCTAGAACATGCATTTAAATATTCAATTATTTAATAACATACCCAAACATAATTAATCTCAATTTTGAATACATAAGCAATTAATTCCAATTAATCAATAATTGACTTTAGACAATTTTCCAAATTAAACATAGAAGCATAATTAAATCATTAAATTCAACTATAGTCCTAACATTGATAACCATATAAAATCACCTAAATAATCATAAATCCACTGAATCATGCATAGTAAAATCAAGCACAATAAATTAAGAAAACTGAAACCATTCACACTCTCAAGAACGAGATCCACAAATTCATGCCAACCAGGTGAATTCGGGTAGGGTAGTAAGACTGACACTTGTCCAATCTTAGGAAAATTAGGCTTAGGTTAGGGCTTTGGTTCCATGTATTATCTCCCCTCTTTACCATTGAGATGAATATTTGTGGGCACGCTCACTCCTACCAATTCAGGGAAGACGATGCCCTGTACCTATAAACCTGTCATCACAAGATGAAGCATGTACATGCAATATATAACAGACAATGATAGGGTATGGTCGGATGTGTGGATCTTGACTATGAGTAACTACACCTCTGTCCTCTATCACACAAACATGTCAAATAGATACAAACACATGATAACCATACACATACAAGTATGGAATAAGTTCATCATAATCAACATAAAACATGTAATCTTGTTGGAAACTGAATTGAAACAATTATTGTATTGTCATTGATGTTAAACCTTGACTAGTAAGACTATTGCTACTTAGGAAAGTACTATATCTATTTGAGTGTTGGTAAGAGGGCTAAGCAAGGTTGGTAACAATAGCACCTAGGGAAAGGTTGAGTTATCTTGATACTACAAAGTGTACTTGACTATGTTGCACATTGATGAGATAATGTATTGTTTATCTTAGTAAGATTGAAGACTAAATTGGTAGGCTTAACCGAGAAAAGAATGGAAAAATCATGTTTAAGCCGAGTGATGTTACTGTCGATCGAGTTAGTATATGCCGAGAAAAATTCTAGTGTCGACCGAGCATCAGTAAATTGCTGAGGAAGATAGTGTATGCCGAGGAAATAGTTTTAGTAATGACCGAGTGTTCTAATGAAGACTGAGTGAACAATCACAGTATTGACCGAGCATCAACAATTTTATATTTGAAGAGAATTTAATTTTGGAGCTGACATTGTTGAATTCTTGGATTATATAAAATGTGTTGACTTTATTTATTGATTTTTTGGAAGCATCAAATGCATTGTAAAACATTTTATTGTAAATCTTTAAGAGATTTGAGATGATTCTAGAAAAGCAGCTGAAGAACATGAAGCAGGTAGATTCAATGAATCTGACCTAACCCTAAGATCTATGAATGAGATTGAGTGGAAAAAGATGAGTTAACCTAATTAAGGAAAATATAAGGGAACCTGAACATTTTGATGTGTGTGCATGGGTGAACAGAGAATGCTGGAAGAGAAAAGTTTATTGATTGAATAAGTAGAAAAGGCTGAAGGTAATTGTGGTGGTTGCTTGAAGAAAAGTTCCGAGCAGATCAGAGATGGAAATGACAAAGTTTCAAAGTTAGTAAACCAGCATTAGTGTACGGAATCAGATCTGATATTTTCAAAGTGAGTTGTATATTTTCAGATAATACTACTGCTACTTTCTAACCATTGTAATAGTCAAAATCCATTTAACTGAGGTTGACCTAAGAGTCATATGTTTACTTTCTAACCATTGTAATAGTCAAAATCCTTTTAACCAAGGTTGACCTAAGAGTCATATGTTAAATCCTTTGAACAAGGTTGCATTCTAATGGAGTTTATGTAAGTCCTTTGGCAAGGCTCACTTTTAATAGGGTGATTTAAATCCTTTAACCGGGTCACACCTGACAGTGTGTACTGTAACCTTTGACAGGGTTGACTTTTAATTGAGCTCACTTCAGAAGAGTGAAAATAATAGTAGCATGTTACAAATTGGTTTTTCCCAAATTGGGTTTCCACTATAAATCCTGGTGTTTATACTTGTGTGAATGTTTAGATCTGAACATTACTATGTTTTACAAGTTAAGTTACAGCTAGGTAGTGGATTGGATTGTTAGATGTTTCTATTATTGAATCAATGATGACCGAGTTTGTTTTGGTTTTGGATCTAATTTAAGGATAAGTTTTTCAGATTGTCTTATACATCAAGACCTAAGAACAACTGATTCACCCCCCCTCTCTATTGTGCTAAATCATATTAACAATTGGTATCAGAGCTTTGTTGCTTATTAGTGTTGACAGATATCAAGTTTAAAGGGGCTTGAAGCAAATGATCAGGATGTATAAGGAGGTACTGAAGTTGAACAAGGAGAACTTCCCTGCATGGAAAAGCTTGATGAAGCTACATCTGGATGGTATTGGTGACTCTACAAAGTACTACATTGAGAATGCCTATGTCTCTCCTGTCGCACCTTTGACTGCTGAAGAAATGAGAGCCAAGCAAGAACATAATTAGGCAATGCTGGAAATTGCATCTACCCTAAGCTATCTAGAATTTGAGGACATTAAGGATTGCACAATTGCTAAGGATATGTGGGACACTCTTGCAAGGATCTATGGTGGTGATCTGAATGTGCTGAAAGAAAAAACTGAGATGCTCAGAGGTAAGTTTGATGAAATGAGAATGCAAGAAGGTGAAAACATTGCACAATATTGTGGTAGGATAAAATAAGTTGTGAATGCCATTAGAGGAGAAAATGGGACTATTGATGACAAAACTATAATTGGGAAAGTACTAAGAACCCTGCATCCTATATATGCTATTAAGATCTCAGCTATTCAGGAATCTAGATGTAACTCTGGTAATGTGCTTACTTTGGAAAGTTTGGTTGGTAAGCTGATTGCTTTTGAACTATCTAATTATGATAATTTCACTGTTGGTAGTATTGAAAATGTTGAAAATGTTGAAGCTGCTAGATGTCCTGATAGGAAGGATAAAGATGATGAAAGAAAAAGAAAACACAAAGATAGAAGAGATGACAAAAGCTACCAAAGGAACAAAGACTACAAAGGTAAAGGTAAGAAATCTTGTTACATTGTTGAAAAAGAGACTGACACTGATAGTGATGATTTGGAAATTGAGGTAGTCTATGTGGCAATGAAAGATGAATCTGATGAGGATGAGAAAGTTGCATTGATATCCTATGTGAACAAGAATGATAAATGGATTATTGACAATGGTTGTTCACATCACATGACTGGTGACAAAAATAAGTTTGAGACCCTATATCATTACAAAGGTAAAAGTGTAAAATTTGGTAATGATGCACCATGTCCTGTTAGAGGAAAAGTTTTGATTAAATTGACTGATAAGATATCTTGTGAAAATGCTTATTGGGTTGAAGGTCTTAATTAAAATTTTTTAAGTGTTTCTTAGCTTAATAAGATTGGTTACCGAGTGGAATTTCATCACAAGAAAGCTAAAATATTTGATGCTACTGGTGAACTGATTGGAAGTGGTGATCAGACTAGAGGTAATTTGTTCTATCTTGACCTATCTGAAGAAACATGTTTAATTGCACAACTTGATGATATTTGGTTATGGCATAAGAGGCTGTGTCATGTTAACTTTGACAATCTGGTAGAGATAAGTAAGAAAAAGAAAGTAAGAGGTCTACCTAGATTGAAGAAACCTGAGAATGTGATGTGCAAGGAATGTCAGTTAGGAAAAATGACAAAGTCAAGTTTCAAGAGCAAATCCTTTACTTCTGAAAACATTTTAGATTTGGTTCATACTGACCTTTGTGGACCTATGGGTGTACAAAGTTACTATGGTGCTAGATACTTTATCTTATTTGTTGATGATCATACTAGGATGATGCATGTGATGTTTCTAAAAGAAAAATTTGAAGCTTTTCAATTCTTTAAGTGGTATTTGGCTAAAGTTGAGAAGGAGATAGGTAGGAACCTGAAATGTCTTAGATCTGACCAAGGTGGAGAATTTACATCAAATGAATTTAACTTATTTTGCAATGATAGAGGAATTAAAAGACAGATGTCTGCACCTAGAACACCTCCACAGAATGGTATAATAGAAAGAAGAAATAGATCTATCTTGGATTGTGCAAGGACATTGATGATTGAAAAGAATGTGGCATAGAAATATTGGAAAGAAGCTATTAGTACTACTGTCTACACTCTGAATCGGGTACAGATTAGAAAAGGTACAAATCTGACACCTTATGAATTATGGCATGGACATGCACCGAGTGTAAAATACTTTAGAATCTTTGGAAGTAAGTGCTATATATTAAAAGACACTAGGAATGGAAAGTTTGATGCTAAGAGTGATGAAGGCATATTCCTAGGGTACTCCACAAAAAGTAAAGCTTATAAGTGTTTGAACTCTAACACTAACAAAATTGTGGAAAGTGTGAGTATAAAAATTGATGAGTATGCAGAAAAAATGAAGTTGATAGCAAAAGAGAACCAGAAGATTACAGATCTTTTGTGTACATTAAAGAAATAGATGAGACAAGTAACTGACTTGCACTTGATGCTGAGTCTCAAGTAAGCGATGCCAAGCGTCAGACAAAAGCTACTAAGCGTTAGGAAAATAGTGCCAAGAGAGAACAAGAACATGCCGAGCTACAAGATAATGTTGCCAACTATCAGGAAGAGGTTGCCGAGCATTTAGAAGATGAATCTAACAATCTTGTTGGGGAACCTGATGAAACAGAGGACAAAAGAGCTGAACCTATTTTGGAAAAACATGTAAGAAGACATCACAAGCCTGAATAGATAATTGGAGACAAAAATACTGGAATTTAGACCAGAAGTAAAACTAAGGATCCAACATGTCTACTGTGTGAATTTGAACCTAAGTCGACTCAAGAAGCATTGGAGAATGAAGACTAGATACAAGAAATGAATGAAGAGATTGACTAGATAGAGAAGAATGATACTTGGACTCTGGTGTCGAGACCTTAAAATAAGAATGTTATAGGAACAAAGTGGGTGTTTCGAAATAAGATGAATGAAAATGGTGAAATCACTAGAAACAAAGCTAGGCTGGTATGCAAAGGCTACAAACAAGAAGAAGGAATAGATTATGGGGAAACATTTTCCCCTCTAGCTACCGTAAGAACTCTGCTTGCATATGTTGCATATAAGGATTTCAAGGTATATCAAATGGATGTCAAGTCTGCATTTTTGAATGGTATACTAGGAGAAGTTTACATAGAACAACCAGAAGGTTTTATTGATCCAAACAGAAGACACATGGTGTACAAACTAAACAAAGCTTTATATGGATTGAAGCAAGCTCCCAGAGCATGGTATGAGAGGTTACATAACTACTTGATACAGATTGGATTTTCAAGAACAAATGACATGAGCAATCTGTACATGAAGGATGAAGAAGGAAGAGGTATCTTGTTGGAAAAAATATTTGTTGATGACATTATCTTTGGTGGACAAGAAGATTTGTGTAAGAGATTTTCGAATGAAATGCAAACTAAATTTGAGATGAGTATGTTTGGTCAGATCAAATTCTTTGTTGGTTTACAAGTATATCAGATGAAGAAAAGAATTTTCATTACACAGTCTAAGTATGTTAATGAAATACTGAAAACTTCTGGGATGGAAGATGCTAAACCAATATAAACTCCTATGGTTACTGGACAAAAGTTATCTAAGAATGATGACGCTGCAAAAGTGAATCAAACTCTATACAAATCCATGATTGGAAAATTGTAGTATGTTGTACATAGCAGACCAGATATTGCATTAGCTATTGGGATTGTGGCAAGATTCTCTACCAATCCTAAGGAGACACATATGATGGCCATGAAAAGAATTATGAGATACTTGAAAGGAACTACTGACTATGGTCTATATTACAAGAAGGATGACAAATTTGAACTCTAAGTTTATACAGATGCTGATTGGGAAGGAAATGTAGATGACAGAAAGAGTACAAGTGGTGGAGATTTCTTTCTTGGAAAGAGATTAGTCTCTTGGATGAGCAAGAAATAAAATTGCATTTCCCAATCTACTGTCGAGGCCGAGTATGTTGTTGTTGTAGTAAACTATCCAAACTTGGTGTGGATAAAACAATTGTTCATAGGCATGAAAGAAGAAATCACTGAACCTGTTGTTATTTTTTGTGACAACACAAGTGCTATCAATATTTCTAAGAATCCAGTGATTCACACTAAGACCAAGCACATTGCAATCAAGTATCACTACTTGAGAGAATTGGTACAAGACAAAGAAGTCCGAATGGAATATGTGAATACAAAAGAACAGTTAGTAGATATATTCACTAAAGCTTTACTTAGAGAAGCTCATGAGTACCTGAGAAGACAATTAGGGGTTCTTCCCCTAACTGAGGCTGGCTAGACAAGCTAGGAGAATTGCATAAAATGTGCTATAGTAGAATAATTGACAAATTGATGCAGAAGATTGTCACACTTTAGGGTTGGCCTAGAGTTGTGAAGAGAAGAAAAGACAAGGAATGAGTCATAAGCATGATGACAGAGGGAGAAAACATTGCACTGCACAGATATTATTTACATCTGATGGATGTATGTTTTAGTTGTTGCTTTGACATTTTTGTCAAAGAGGGAGAAGATACTCATATGATAACAAATGAGATATGATAACACATGATATTGATAAAGTATGAGGAAGTCTAAAAGATAAGAGGAAGATGAACTGAAATGAAGGATCAAGATAGAGGGAGATTTGAATACTTCTGACGGTCATAGAAGTGAGGTTAATAGGATTCTAAATCAGAATGAAGCTAAGGATATTACAATAATTTTCTGATGGATAGATAAGTTTTTGGATTAGATGGTAATCCATGTGTTATTTAGGTGATATCATATGGTGTTGCCATCAATTCCAACAAAGGAGATTGTTGGAAATAGAATTGAAACAATTGTTGTATTGTCATTTATGTCAAACCTTAACTAGTAAGACTGTTGCTACTTAGGAAAGTAATATATCTATTTGAGTGTTTCTAAGAGGGCTAAGAAAGGTTGGTAACAATAGCACCTAGGGAAAGGTTGAGTTATCTTGATACTACAAAGTGTACTTGAGTATGTTGCACAATGATGAGACAATGTATTGTTTATCTTAGTAAGATTGAAGACTAAACTGGTAGGCTTAACTGAGCAAAGAATGGAAAAATCATGTTTAAGCCGAGTGATGTTAGTGTCGACCGAGTTAGTATATGCTGAGAAAAATTCTAATGTCGATCGAGCATCAGTAAATTGTTGAGGAAGACAGTGTATGCTGAGGAAACAATTTTAATAATGATCGAGCGTTCTAATGAAGACCGAATGAACAATCACAGTATTGACCGAGATCAACAATTTTATATTTGAAGATAATTTAATTTTGGAGCCAACATTGTTGAATTCTTAGATTATATAAAACGTGTTGACTTTATTTATTGATTGTTTGGAAGCATTAAATGCATTGTAAAACATTTTATTGTAAATCTTTAAGAGATTTGAGATGATTCTAGAAAAGGATCCAAAGAACATGAAGCAAGTAGATTCAATGAATTTGACCTAACCCTAAGATCTATGAATGAGATTGAGTAGCAAAAGATGAGTTAACCTAATTGAGGAAAATATAAGGGAACTTGAATGTTTTGATATGTGTGTGCATGGGTGAACAGAGAATGCTAGAAGAGAAAAGTTTATTGACTGACTAAGCAGAAAAGGCTAAAGGTAATTGTGGTGGTAACTTGATGAAAAGTTTTGAGCAGATTAGAGATGGAAATGACAAAGTTTCAAAGTCAATAAACTAGCATTAGTGTATGAAATCAGATCTGATATTTGCAAAGTGAGCTGTATATTTTCAGATAATACTGCTGCTACTTTCTAACCATTATAACAGTCAAAATCCTTTTAACCGAGGTTGACCTAACAGTCATATGTTAAATCCTTTGAACAAGGTTGCATTCGAATGGAGTGTATGTAAGTCCTTTGACAAGGCTCACTTTTAATAGGGTGATTTAAATCCTTTAACCGGGTCACACCGAACAGTGTGTATTGTAACCTTTGACAGGGTTGTTTATTAATCAAGCTCACTTCAGAAGAGTGAAAATAATAGTAGCATGTTACAAAGTGGTTTTTCCCAAATTGGGTTTCCATTATAAATCTTGGTGTTTATACTTGTGTGAATGTTTAGATCTGAATATTACTATGTTTTGCAAGTTAAGTTATAGCTAGGTAGTGGACTAGATTGTTAGATGTTTCTATTATTGGATTAGTGATGACCGAGTTTGTTTTGGTTTTGGATCTGATTTAAGGATAAGTTTTTAAGATTTTCTTATACATTAGGACCTGAGAACAACTGATTCAACCCCCCTCTCTATTGTTCTAAATCATATTAACAAATCTAACATCATGAAACATTATCATCTAATCTATGGATACACATGATAAACATATAATAATAATATAATCATCATTAATGAGACAATAATTGATCACCTGAAAAGTGACCTAAAAGAATTTGGTCATACAACTGAAACATATAGAAAACTAAAAGCAACCTACGAGCGGGTACTACATGTCATGTACACTTACCAAGTAGTAGTACTGCTGAGTAAACTTATGGTCACTATGTATTTTTGAATTATGTCAAGTCTAGTTTTGTTGAGTCATATATGCAATGATTACCAAGTGACAGAGATATCAACATATGCTGAGTATAGTGAATGTCGAGTATCAAGAACTGCATTTGCCGAGCTAGCTAGGAATGACATATGAGTTTGTTATGGCACATGGATCGAGGTAAATCATTTTGGGTGACATTCATGTTTTGTATTTTATTTATTGAGGTAATTACGGAGGTGATTGCACATCCATTTTTCAATCATTGATCCCTATTTAATACCTAGAGCTAATCAGAAATTAGTAAGGCTTAAGCGGCGAAAGGAATTAATCTGAACTATAGATCTTGAATCATGAAGATGTTTTGTTGATTATATAAGGTTAAGATCTAAACCCTAAAATGTGTAAGAGTGAAAGCTAGCGTGAAGGAGAGAATGCTAAGGGTATGAAGGAATGAGTAGAGAGACACATTCAAAGTAGTCAAGCATTCAGACAAAGTTTAGTGACCGAGCTAAGCAGTGAAAGGATAGAATAAGGATAAATCTGATAGAAGAGATCAATATAATATAGTAAAAATAAGATCTGTAATCTGCATATAGTGCAAACTGAAAGATTAGGTACTGAGACATTCTAACCAATGTATTAGGGTAAATCTCTTAACTGAGTAGTCCTAACAGACTTTTTGTAAATCTCTTAACCAAGTGTTTACTTTGTTGTAAGTTTCAAATCCTTCAGCAAGGTAGACTGTATAAGTCTTTTAGCTCCTAACAGGGAAAAACCCTCATAGGGTAGATCATGTTTTAATCAAATTTTGTAAGCCCTAATAGGTAAATTTATTACTACAGTAGTGAATATTTGTGGGTGTCATCCCTACCTCAGTTTTACCTTTCAAGGGTTTTCGGGTAACCAAAATCATTATGTTATGAGTACTTTCATGGATGCTGCTTAGTATGCTAGTTATTTTGTTTGATCAAGTATTATTGATGCTATGAAAATGTTTTATACATATCAAAATGGTTTAGTAGGTTATATCTAATTCACCCCCCCTCTCAGTATCCCATTTCCCAATTATATTTCTAACAACTGCAAACAAAGCAACTAGGTATATGCAGTTGGGGCGTCAGACTAGAAGAGAATTGTTGATTCCCCTATCTTTCCAACCACCTATGCTCTTATGGCCATTATATGATATCAATGCCACTAGATTAGACCATCTGCAGGAGGAGCATCATGTAGATTACTAGGCAAGGACATAAGGATTCTACTATACTTTTAAGAGTGGGAAGAAAGGAAAGACAAATGCTAAAATTTTTAGATCTATAGCCAGAAAATGTAATGCTTGAGGACAATCATTGTGTTTAGTAGGGGGCAGATGATGAGACAATTTAATGTCTCTATTTTGTTATAATCTTTATGCTCTGTTGAAATATTTGCAATACATTTATGAACCTATACCTATGTGAACTTGTGATAAGTATAGTTAGAACCTAAAAGATTATGGGTAGTTAGAATGATATGTTTTGCTGAACATTGTATATAAATTGTAGTACTTCATATAGCTACTTTAATCTATGTTCTAATATTTGGGTAGGAATTGAAATGTTGACTTGTATACATACCGAATGCTACTAACTTGCTCGGAAAAAAAGTAGCTAGAGAGTGGATCAACCACATTGAAGAAGAGGCATTGGAGTTCAACCATGACGGAGAAAGCCAACAAAATTTTGAGGATCACGCTACTACTGGAAAGGAGCCATCATTCCAGAGAATATAGGAAACAACTCTTCTATATTTCCTCAGTGCTTATTATTTTGTTATTTACACTTTATTATAATATGTCGTGGTTGTTATATTTCCTTCTTCTATGGAGAAGACTTAGTCAAAATTTACTTTCATGCTTTCAATAAGCATCAACCCTTTATATAAAGGGATTTGATTGGTTTAGTTAGGTAATGAGAAAATATATTCAAATGTTGTGTTTATCATAATAGAGTTACTCTTTTCTATTCTTCATGTATTGTTCCATTACTATGTAATCAATTTATGAGAATATAATGAAAGAGTGATTTTGAAGTATCTTCTATGTTAGTAGTTAGCATAAGCCAACCAAAGGGGCCCACTTGGGAGGTGGAGTAGATTAGGATAGAGTAGAATTTATTTCTGTATTTTTTGTGCTTTCAAGTAGAAGTTCATGTTCTACTCCTGCAACATTACTACTATGAATGTTCCTACAACACTTGTAGAGATAGACATAGTGAACGCTTTGAGTTGTTAAACAGGCTTAGGATAAGTTTACAAGCTTCCAGTAGTAATTTCATTAAGTAGTTAAGTGTGCTTACTTTCCTAAAACAATAGCATAGGTTTCTTTCATGCATTTTATCTTCATGTAGCATAGGTAGTATGACTCTTTGAGGAACTTGGTGCACAAACTGTGCTGTCCTATTTCAAGTCTATGTCCTTGGAACAATCTAAATGCATTTCATGATGGGAAAAGTAATCCTTAGTATGAATACATTATTGCTAAGAGAGAAAATGGCATGATTATCATTACCTATTGTGAGAATTTTAAACATCAACAAAAATGATCAACAATAGACAACATACAAATAAAATATCATTAAGCATAGCTCAGTAATTTTAGTTTTAAAAGCACATTGTAAAGATTGTGACTAATATTCTAAGACTTATGCCTACAAGTGTGATAGAAATATATGACTTGGATTTATAACAAGGTGTTGGTTCAAGATAAGCTATCTGAAAAGTGTTGAGAAACACTCGATGTCCAGATGGGGTAGTTTTGAGAAACACTAATGTGTCCTAGAGACAACGATGACACACAATTGCCCCCTAACGAGACTTAGATAGAGACTGGTTCCAAACCATAGAAACAAGTGTTGCAAAAGTCATCTGGTTCATGTCCAAAAGCACAACCTGATAGATGGAACACAAAGGTACAAGTAGTGTCTATTTCTAGGTTTTCACCACTTGGAAGGACTATTTTTTTCTACCATGACGCCCATTTTTTAGGTTTTCACCAAGGCATTTTTTTCTTGTTTTTTGATTTTTTTTGAAGATGCATCAAAGTTCCTCTTTGTCGGGTTTTCACTAAGATGATCATTTTTTCAAGAATTTTTATGAGTTTTATGATTTTCTCAGGACCATATATCATTTTTTTTGAATTTTTTCAGGATCATTTGCTATGTACAAGAACTCTAGATGAAGATAATGCCATGCATAGAACTTCTTTAGGTGGAGAGTATTGATAGGATTAGGGATTTGTTATCCATCTGGGGTTGAGAGATCATAAGAACCAGATCCAAAGGAAACTATAATTATGTAAGGACCCAAATAGTTAGGTTTAAACTTTCCTTTTTGTTTGTGATTATTTTGATTCTATCTTAAAACTAGATCACCAACCTCAAAAGGTCTACGATGTACTTTCTTGTTGTAGCCTTTTGGAATTATTTCTAATATAATCTCATGTGATCAAACGTGGCGTGTATACATTCATCTAGTAGTTCTAGTTCTTGGATGTTGGCATGTGATAGTCTTCATCTATTACAAGCCCTTTTAGGGAGACTCTAAGTGAATGTATTTCTACCTCGATAGGTAACACAACTTCAACCCAATAAATGAGGGAAAAAGGTGTATCTCCCATTGGTGTGCATATGATTTTTCTATAAGCCCATAAAGCATGATTGATTTGAAGATGCCAATCCCTTCTATACTTACTAACAATCATGTGAAAGATTTTTAGAATATTCTTATTCGATGCTTCAACTTGTCCATTTCCTTGAGGATAATAGATGGATAGCCAATGTTGTTTGATGTTAAATATCTTACAATTTTTTTAGGTCTTTGTTCTTGAATTGTCCTCCATTATCAGTTACTATAGAGGATGACACACCATAGTGATAAATTATGTAGTTTAGGGTAAACATGGACACCTATTTTCCTATAGTAGGAAAAAGTGGTACAAATTCAACACACTTAGTAGCAGTGATGATGAATTTGTGTCCTCCTAATGAGTTCAGATATATCTGATCTACTAAGTCAAAGGCCCACTACAGAAAATGCCAATGTGTGATAGATGGAATAAGATCCCTCCCTAGAGCATGTATTAGATTTCCATGCATTTGACACTTCTTATAGGATAGAGCATATTTGACAACATCATCTTGCATAGTAGGCTAGTAGTAACTATCCCTAAATAGTTTTTGAGCTAGCGTGAGGCCATTAGAGTGAGACCCACATACACCCTCATGGACTTCAACTAACACACATTCGGATTCATCTCTCTCTAGACATATAAGAAGTGTTATGTCTAGACCCCTCCTAAATAAGTCACCAAGAGTGATGGTATAGTGGGAGGCATTATGAATAAGTTATCATTTTTCATTATGGATAAGGTTATTGGGTATAATTTGATCATGTAGGATAGAATATATTTTAGCATAGTAGCAGGAGTCATGACCAACAATAGTATAAATGATGCGGTTATCCATAGAGTCATATGCGGGGAATTGTATCTCTTCAACCAGGAATTCATATCAAGATTCATGTTCTTGCAACTATAGAATGGAAGCAAGTGTAGCCATAGCATCAAAAACTTTGTTCTCAACTCTAGGAATTTGTTGGAAGGTCACAAAGACAAAGTAGTTCTTAATATCATCAACCATTTTCTTATAGGTCATCAACTTCTCATCCTTGGTTTGATATTCATTATTTGTTTGATTGATGATGAGATGAGAATATCCAAAGCTATATAGTTTAGTAATCCACCACTCAATAGACAATTTGATCCCATTCATTAAAGCCTCATACTCAACAATATTATTTGTGCAAAGGAACAAAAAATTGTATGCTTTAGGTATGGTGTATCCTTGAGGTGTGAAAAAGAGAACTAAGCTAAAAAAAAACAATGTCAAACAATGTAACATGCTACAATTCAATTTATAAATAAGGAAAAGTTCAACTCAAAATTAAACCGATACACTTATTATCTATTATTTTTTGAACTAATCCACTATATTGTGACTTTTGTTTATGATATACGTATGTAAGAATTGATAATTGTTATCAATTTGTATCGTGGATCTCAACAACCAAACCATTTTGTGTGTAGGATCCATGAAAGAACATTTTCTAGGTGCACTCAGTCAAGTACATTATAGATGAATCAAGAAAATCAATTTGCATAGGTGCATTATCCTGTAAATAGAAGTAAACCAATTGATCAACAATTTCTTGTCCTTTTATGGCCTTATAATCAATGTAATCAATGTCAAATTCAGAAAGAATCATCATCCATTTAGCTGGTCAACCAGTAAGGGTAGCTTTACTTAGTAGATATTTCAATAAATCAATTTTTTCTACAAGTTGTGTAGTATGTGCCACCATATAATGTATGAGTTTTTGGGACACAAACAACATTGGAAGGCAATATTTTTCAATATTATTGTAATTGATCTCATAAGTTACTAATGTTCTAATGATGTAGTAGATAGCTCTTTCTTTTCCCATCTCATCTTGTTGTGCCAATAATGCTCCTAAGGATGTAGCTATAGCTAAAATGTATAGAATAAGAGGCTTTCCAGGAATATGAGGCATCAAGATAGGTGGATTAACCAAATATTCCTTAATCTAATTCAATATTTTCTCACATTCTTAATTCCATACACAATTAACTCCTTTATGAAAGTTCTTGTTAAATGGTTGTGCTCTATCAGCAAGTTGAGAGATGAACCTCCTAATAGACTATATGCATCCTTGTAGACTTCTTATTTGACTAATATTTTTTGGAAATGGCATAGCCATGATATATTGAAAATTTTTAGGGTCAACCTCAATTCCTTTAGCTGATATGATATAACCAAGTAGTTTCTAGAGGGAACCTCAAATGCACACTTTTTACAATTTAGTCTTAGCTTAAACTGTTCCATACGATCTAGGATTAATCCCAAATATTTAAGAAGTGTGTTTCTCTTATGAGACTTAGCCAGGGTGTCATCCAAAAAATCCTCCATTTTTTTATGCATAACGTCATGAAATATTATAGTCATAGCTTTTTGACATGTAGCTCCAACATTTTTAAGTCAAAATGACATAACATTCAAACAGAAAGCTCCCCATGCACAAGTAAAAGTTGTTTTCTCTTGATCTTTAGGAGTGATTTTGATCTAGTTATATCTTGAGAATCCATCCATTAAAGAATATATCTCATAGCCCTCCATCATTTCCACTATCATGTCAATATTTGGGAGTGGAAAATCATCCTTAGGGAATGCTTTGTTTAGATCTTAGAAATCAGTGCATACTCATATGGATTTATCTGGTTTAGACATAGGTACAATGTTGGATATCCATTCAGGGTAATTAGTGGCCCTTATGAATCTAGCTTGAAGGATCTTTTTTAGATCAACTTTGACAAGGAGAGCTACATGTGGATGCATGTTTTTCATAGCTTTTATTTCACAGTTTTAACACTAGGAGCTATAGATAAGTGATGCATCATAAGATTAGTGTCAAGTCCTAGCATATTTGAATAAGTCCAAGAAAAAATTATCTTTTTTTTCTAGGAAGAAATATGTGAATTGCATCTTCTCTTCCTCTGACAAAGATTGAGCTAAGTGTACGATGTGAGGTACTTAATATTTTTCAATGTTGATTGGTTGAGTAGGTTCTATCAAAACTATTGATGCTTCTTGAAAGTAGTTGGGTAGAATACCAATTATCTCATTTGTAGGTGCCTCCGAGAGGTTTTCACCCTTAGATACGTCTTTTTATTTTTACTATTTTTCTTAGGAATGAATGCTAAATATATCCTATGGGGGAGTATTCATAGCCATTCTATAGTAGTTGTTGCATTCATGACTGTGATTGTCATTGATGTCAGCACAATGATCTATTGAAGATTAGCAGAGAAGCAGATAGTGTTTGAGTTAGCGCACTTGGGATATTGAAGATGAAGCTATGCGGATTTGAGGACTTACTCTATGATGTTCTATAAGATCATGGTTAAGAGCTTAAATAGAAATTCATTTGTTCATGACAGTTATGAGGAAATCAGTGGAAGCAGTATTCAAGTAGTGTTCCTGAGTAGCGGTTTGTGGTAATCGGATGATATCTCCTAATCAGGATTGAATCTAATCATGCATAGTTATGAGGTAGTTGAAGACATGATGTTAGTGATGTAGATGTGAGTGCAAGATCTGAGGTCACACGAGTGAAGAATTATTTTAATTAGAAGCTGACAGTTTTGTGTAATTTTTATGTAACGTGTGGAAACTTTTATTTTGTAATTTGTATGCTGACTCATTTATAATTACTTGAGTGTGGTATGAAGGAAGGAATATTTTCCTTTTTGTAATGTATCAATGAGAAGAAGTTGTGAATTATATTTGAAAGTAAATTGTGGAATTGTGCAATACTTGTTGGAAGAGGATATACGAAGTATAGAGATTTGGTATTGAGATTTGAAGAAGCAGTTGGTGTGGTTTGGCATAGTCAAAGAAAGAGTATTGAGTTGTTGAGATAAATAATATTTTGGTATTACTCCATTGAGTAATACAAAAATTAGTTTGATAGTGTGTTCAGTGATCTTACACCTGAAGCTATTTGGGCAGTGGGTCCTTCTGTCTTCCATAACTCCTAACAGAGTTAGAATGTTTTAGCAGGGATTCAAAGTCTCTTAATAGGGACTCATATGTATTGAATGTATTTCATAAGACTCCTAACAAATTCCATCCTCTCACAAGGAACTTTCATATTAGTGCATCTTTTGTGGGCATCATTCCCACCGGGGTTTACTCTTTGATCAAGAGGTTTCCTAGTCAACATTTCTTGTGTCATTGTGTTATTGTGCATGTATATCTTTCTATGGTTGTTGATTACATTTCTTACATGGTTAAAATCTATTGAAGTTGATAAAATTTGTACTTATCTGATAATTGATTCACCCCCCTCTTAGTTATCTTGGTGGACTTTACTTTCTAACAATTTTTGGTTCTTACATCTCCACAAAGTGGTTTTCTCTATTAGAGCACCTATTCTTTTTTATTTTTATTTTTATTTTTTGACTAATATACTTGATGTTTGACTCAGTCATACTTGTTTTTTATTTTCTAGTAGAAGAGACTACATGATCAAGAGCATTTAAGTAGTGGACAATCTCATAGTCATTTTGAAGGTCAAGAGATTAGGCTGTTGGTTTTGTCACGACTAGTCAATAAGGTTGGGATACATAAGAGAGAGGGATGCAAAAGGCTCCAAAGTATTGATGTGGTGGGAATCATTTCCAATGACAATTAATTTTGAATCTATAGGGCCCCCTTTATAAATATCTAAATCGATAAGACTCCTAGTGTTGTCAACTTGGTCAACAAGGATGATATGCGGATCTAACTCGTCAAACCCTACGAGTGAAACAATTGAGAGAGACTCCCACTCATATTCCCCAGAGTCACTACTTTTAGTTCTATGTACAAATATAGAAATAGTTGCATTTATGTGTTCTTCCTTAGGATATTCAATATCTGAAGCACAATTCTAGTAAGAAGTAAAAGCTTCAGAGGTGTGATCATTATGTTGTTCAATTTCTCCCCAAAGAAGAGAAGTGAAGGGGAAAAAACATTCTCTCTCTTGAGAAATAGTGTTAATGGGTTCAGTTTCCTTTTCAGACTCTACTATGTCATCTAATTCTTTATCTAGAGAGGGTCCATTATCAATAGTAAAAGCCCAAACTATTTTTTTCTTTAGAGTTATGTCCCTTAGTAGTACTTAGTGGTTCAACAAGAGCATGTTTCTAATCACTCAAAGGACCATGACTTGAATATCCCATTTTAGCTAGAAACTCATATCCCTTGCCATATTTTTCTAGGATAATTTTAGTAGTACGTGTAGTGCCTTCTCCATGGTATATCCATTCCCTAACAAGTCTTTCTTCATTTTCATCTTCCATAGGAATTGAGGATTGAACAAAAGTGCCATAGACAGTCATAATAGAGGAAGATAATTTGATATCCCTAGAAGGTTTACCATAAGACTAAGGAGAAATATGAAGTGAAATAGAGTCCAACCGATATTCCCCCATCCCAAAGTATGTGCCTGGGTGTCAGTACACCTGGGAAAACCTAACACCAAAGCACGAGCTTAATCGGGTACCTGATTTTTCTGAGTATGAAAAAATGGCGGGACTATATGAAAAATTTGAACTTTTCAAAATCAGGGAAATCGGGTATCTGATTTTCCCAAGTATGAAAAAATGGCGGGAGGGCAGGAGTATATGAAAAAATTGAACTTTTTTATATAATGTTTAAATGTGTATTATATATATAATTATATATTAATTTATATATTTTATATTATAATATCTTAGGGGTTTTAAATTGTATGTCATATATATTTTATATTATAATATTTTATAACTTAATATATTTTTTATATATTAATATGTATTGTATATAATTATATTTAAAGTTTATATTATTAAAATATATGTACAAATTATATATATATTATATATAACGTTTAAGGTGTATTATGTAAATATTTTATATATTTTTAAATATGTATTATAGATATAATTATATATTAATATATATTTTATATAATAATATCTTATATATATATATATATATATATATATATATATATATATATATATATATAAACTTTATGATCATAATATTTAAATTGTATGTTGAAAGGGGTTACTGAGACTTCCTAGGGGTCCTAGTATGCCTTATCACGCGTTAGGACCCCTAGGAAGTCCCCACGGCCCCTTTTGACACATTGGAATGCTCGAGTGTGTCGGAAGGGACCCCTTCCGACACACTCGAGCATTCCAATGTGTCAAAAGGGGCCGTGGGGACTTCCCAGGGGTCCTAACACGTGATAAGGCATACTAGGACCACTAGAAAGTCCCCATGACCCCTTTTGACACATGTGAACCCTCCAGTGTGTCTGAAGGGGTCCTAGGAAGTCCCCATGACCCCCTTCGGACACACTAGAGGGTTCACATGTGTCAAAAGGTGTCATGGGGACTTTCTAGTGGTCCTAGTATGCCTCACCATGTGTTAGGACCCGTAGGAAGTCCCCATGACCTCTTTTGACACATTGGAATGCTCGAGTGTGTCAAAAGGGGTCATGGGGACTTCCTAGGGGTCCTAACTTATGATAATGCATACTAGTACCCCTAGGAAGTCCCCATGACCCCTTTTGAAACATTTGAATGCTCAAGTCTATTTGAAGGGGTCGTAGGACCCCTTAGGACACACTTGAGCATTCCAATGTGTCAATAGGGGTCATGGGGACTTTCTAGCGGTCCTAACACGTGATCATGCATACTAGTGTAATACCCCAAAAATGGGCTATAAGTTCATTAATCTCCTACATCATCAAATCGAATGAAATCGACATCAAAGTCCTAACCTAAGGCACATCTAAACATCATCGAATCATAATTGATTATCTTAAATTCTGCATCAGAGAATATTCCTAGTAATATTCCTAATCATCTTAATTATCTTTAATTTAATGATTATTTGGCAATAAATCACATTTATCCTAAGTTTGATTAATTGAATATTTTCATATTTAATTAATTAGATTTAATATTTTCCACTTAATTGTTTAATTAAATTTAATTCTATCTATTATTAATTGTATTATTTAATTTTGACAATAAATCAAAATTCCTATGAATAATTGATTAAATTATTATTTAATTAATTAAAGCATGTTGTCATTATTTAATAATATAATTTTTAATAAAAGTTTGATTAAATAATTGATTAACCCATAAATCAATTGTTTTATTTTTAAAAGCAGTTAAGTTGGAAATAAATCACTTTATTATTAAATTAATTTATAAATAAAACATGCACAATCATAAAAGCAGACAACTATCAATTATCAATTAAAGCTAAACTCTATTTTGAGTTAAAACTTAGCTTTTGCATGTTTTTGTGAGTTAATTATCTTTTATTTAAAAATAACTCAAAAATCAACCTGAGTTATTTGAGTGATTTATGGCTTTCTTCCATGCACCTCCAAAGCCTTGGATTTCTATAAAAACAAGACTCAGCTCTTCATAATTCATCTCTCAAATTTGCATCCAAGCATCTCATATTTTTGCACAACTACGCTGTCGAATCGGAGACTAAAGAATCAACTTGCGAATTCAAAGCTTTGTGAGATCAATTTCAATTGCATATTTTTCATATCATAGCATAGAATTTCATAGCTTTGCATATCATTGTTAGATAGATCAATTCATAGCATATCAATTTCTATATTAGCATAGATTCATATAAGTTTTTATCATTTTTATTGCATAGAAATACCAAAAAAAAATAGCTTAATTGCATTCAATTCATATCTAGATCAATTGCATTCAAATCCTTCATTTAGGTGTCGTCTAGGTCACTGATCTTGATAACAATCTGAGAACATTAATCTCGCACCTACTAGAAGGCAGTAAATCGCTTGGTTAAATTAGATTTCAATTTTGCACGATTTTGATTTTTGCTAACCTCTAATGTTTTACTAAGTGTTGTGTCTACAGATCAAGTACAATTTTCAAATACCAAAAAAAAATAGCTTAATTGCATTCAATTCATATCTAGATCAATTGCATTCAAATCCTTCGTTTAGGTATCGTCTAGGTCACTGATCTCGATAACAATCTGAGAACATTAATCTCGCACCTACTAGAAGGCAGTAAATCACTTGGTTAAATTAGATTTTAATTTTGCATGATTTTGATTTTTGCTAACCTCTAATGTTTTACTGAGTGTTTTGTGTACAGATCAGGTACAATTTTCACACACACAACTAGGACCCCTAGGAAGTCCCCATGACCCCTTTTGACACATGAGAACACTCAAGTGTGTCATAAGGGGTCATAAGACCCTTTGGGACACACCTGAGTGTTTAAATGTGTCAAAAGGGGTCATGGGAATTTCGTACGGGTCCTAGTGTACCTTATCACGCGTTAGGACCTGTAGGAAGTCCCCATGACTCCTCTTCACACATTAGAACCTAAAGTGTGTCCCAAGGGGTCGTAGGACCCCTTTGGAAACACTTGAGGGTTCAAATATGTCAAAATGGTTCATGGAGACTTCCTAGCAGTCCTAGTATGCCTTATAATGTGTTAGGGCCCCTAAAAAGTCCCCATGACCCCTTTTGAAACATTTGAACACACAACTATGTATAAAGGGGTCATAGGACTCCTTAGAACACACTTGGGCATTCAAATGTGTCAATAGGGGTCATGGGGACTTCCTATGGATCCTAACGTGTGATAAGGCATACTAGTACCCATAGAAAGTCCCATGACCCCTTTTGAAAGATTTGAATTCTCAAGTGTGTCTGAAGGGGTCGTAGGAACCCTTAGGACACACTTGAGCATTCCAATGTGTCAATAAGGGTCATGGGGACTTCCTAGGGGTCCTAACATGTGATAAGGCATACTAGGACCCCTAAGAAGTTCCCATGTCCCCTTTTGACACATGAGAATGCTCAAGTGTGTCATAAGGGGTCATACAACCCCTTGGGACATATTTGAGTGTTGAAATGTGTCAAAAAGGGCCATGGGGCATTCGTACGGGTCCTAGTATGCCTTATCACATGTTAGGACCCCTAGGAAGTCTTCATGACTCCTTTTGACAAATTAGAACCCTCAAGTATGTCCTAAGGGGTCATAGGACCCCTTCAGACACACTTAAAGGTTCAAATATGTCAAAATGGTTCATGGAAACTTGCTAGGGGTCCTAGTACGCCTTATCATGTGTTAGGACACCTAGGAAGTCCCCATAATCCCTTTTGAAACATTTGAATGCACAACTATGTATGAAGGTGTTGTAAGATGCCTTAGGACACACTTGAGCATTCCAATGTGTCAATAGGGGTCATGGGGACTTCCTAAGGGTCCTAACATGTGATAATGCATACTAGTAACCCTAGGAAGTCCTCATGACCTCTTTTAAAATATTTGAATACTCAAGTGTGTCTGAAGAGGTCGTAGGACCCCTTAGGAAACACTTGATCATTCCAATGTGTAAATAGGGGTCATGGAGACTTCTTAGGGGTCCTAACATGTGATAAGGTGTACTAGGAGCCCTAGGAAGTTCCCATGACCCCTTTTCACACATGAGAACACCCAAGTGTGTCATAAGGGGTCATACAACCCCTTGGGAAACACTTGAGTGTTGAAATATGTCAAAAATGGGTCATGGGAAATTCCTAGAGGTCCTACTATGCCTTATCATGTGTTAGGACCCCTAGGAAGTCTCCATGACCCCTATTGACACATTGGAATGCTCAAGTGTTTCATTTGACAAAAGGGGTTGTGTGCACTTCCAAGGGGTCCTAGTACACCTTATCACACGTTAGGACCCCTAGGGAGTCCCCATGACCCCTTTTGACACATTGGAATGCTCAAGTGTGTCTTAAGGGGTTGTATGACCCCTTAAGACACACTTAAGCATTCTAATGTGTCTTAAGTGGTCATGAGGAATCTTTAGGGGTCCTAAGGCGTGATAAGGCGTACTAGGACCCCTAGAGAGTCCCCATGACCCCTTTTGACACATTGGAACCCTCAAGTGTGTCTTAAGGGGTCCTACGACCCCTTAAGACACACTTGAGCATTCCAATGTGTCTTAAGGGGTTATGAAGAATCTCTAGGGGTCCTAAGCTGTGATAAGGCGTACTAGGACCCCTAGGGAGTCCCCGTGACCCCTTTTGACACATTGGAATGCTCAAGTGTGTCTTAAGGGGTATTAGGACCCCTTAAGACACACTTGAGTGTTCCAATGTGTCAAAAGGGGTCATGGGGACTCCCTAGGGGTCCTAGTATGCCTTATCATGCGTTAACACCCATAGGGAGTCCCAATGATCCCTTTTGACACATTGGACCTTGATTCGACATGAGATCTCCTGAGAGCACCCCATGGACCCCTTTTGAGTTCTACTAGGCAAAAGTCATCCAAATTTGGTATGTAGGTCCTTTGACATTTCCTAATGCATTCCAAAGGGTCATCATTCCATAAAATTTGCATTTGGAATCCTAATAACCCCTTAACAAGCCTACTGACCCCGATTTGACATGTGGTCTCCCGAGAGCACCCCATGGACCCCTTTCAAGTTCTACTAGGAAAAAGTCATATAAATCATGGAATTAGGTCCTTTGACATTTCCTAATGTGTTTTGAAGGGTCACCATTCCATCAAAGTTTCATTTCGAATGCTATTGACCCCTTAACAGGCATACCGGCCCCGTTTTGACATGTAGTCTCCCGAGAGCACCCCATTAACCCCTTTTGAGTTCTAGTAGGAAAAAGTCATCCAAATTTGGTAAATAGGTCTTATGACATGTTCTAATGTGTTACAATGGGTCACTATTCCACTGAAGTTTCATTTCAAACCCTATTGACCCCTTAATAGGCCTAACGACCCTATTTCGACATGTGGTGTCACGAGAGCACCCCATGGACCCCTTACGAGTTCTGCTAAGAAAAAGTCATCCAAATTTGGTACATAGGTCCTAAGACATATCCTAATGTGTTCCAAAGGGTCACTATTCCATTAAAGTTTCATTTGGAACCTTAATGACACCTTAATAGGCCTATCGATCCCGATTCAACATGTGGTCTTCAGAGAGCACCCCATGGACCCCTTTCGAGTTCTACTAGGGAAACATCATCCAAATTTGGTACGTAGGTCCTTTGACATGTTTTAATGCATTCCAAAGGGTCATTTTTTTGTCAAAATTGTATTTGGAGCCCTAATGACCCCTTAACAGGCCTACCGACTCCGATTCGACATGAGGTCTCCCGAGAGTACCCCCTGGACCCCTTTCGAGTTATACTAAGAAAAATTAGTCCAAATTTGGTACATAGGTCCTATGACATGTTGTAATGGATTCCAAATGGTCACCGTTCCATCAAAGTTGCATTTGGAACCCTAATGACCCTTTAATAGGCCTACCGACCCCGTTTCGACATGTGGTCTCCCGAGAGCACCCCATAGACCACTTTCGAGTTATACTTGGAGAAAGCCATCCAAATTTGGTACATAGGTCCTCTAACATGTCCTAATGTGTTCCAAAGGGTCATGATTCCATTGAAGTTGCATTTCAAACCCTAATGACCCCTTAATAGGCCTACCGACCCCGATTCAACATGAGGTCTTCCGAGAGCACCCCATGGACCCCTTTCAAGTTCTACTAGGGAAAAGTCATCCAAATTTTGTACATAGGTCATATGATATGTCCTAATGTGTTCCAAAGGCTCACTGTTCTATCAAAGTTTCATTTGGAACCCTAATGACCCAATAATAGACCTACTAACCCCGATTCAACATGAGGTCTCTCGAGAGCACCTCGTGGACCCCTTTCGAGTTCTACTAGGAAAATTCATCCAAATTTGGTATGTAGGTCCTATGACATGTCCTAATACATTCCAAAGGGTCACTATTCCATCGAAGTTGCATTTCAAACCCTAATGACCCCTTAACAGGCCAATCCACCCCAATTCGACATATGGTCTCCCAAGAGCACCCCATGGACCCCTTTCGAGTTCTACTAGGCAAAAGTCATCCAAATTTGGTACGTAGTTCCTATGACATGTTCTAATGCATTCCAAAGGGTCACTGTTCTATAGAAGTTGCATTTGTAACCCTAATGACCCCTTAACAGGCTTACCGACCTCGATTCGACATGAGGTCTCCCGAGAGCAACCCATGGACACCTTTATATGTTCTAATATGTTCCAAAGGGTCACTATTCTATCTAAGTTTCATTTCAAACCATAATGCCCCCTTAACAGGCCTACCAACCCCGATTCGACATGAGGTCTCCTGAGAGCACCCCATGGACCCCTTTTGAGTTCTACTATGAAAAAGTCATCCAAATTTGGTACGTAGGTCCTATGACATGTCCTAATGCATTCTAAAGGGTCACCATTCTATCAAAGTTTTATTTGGAACCCTAATGACCCCTTAATAGGCCTACCGACCCCATTTCGACATGTGGTCTCCCGAGAGCACACCATGGACCCCTTTCGAGTATTACTAGGCAAAAGTCATCCAAATTTGGTACATAGGTCCTATGACATATCCTAATGTGTTCCAAAGGGTGACTGTTCCATTGAAGTTTCATTTGGAACCCTAATGACCTCTTAACAGGTAGGTACTGACCCTGAGAGCACCCCATGGACCCCTTTCGAGTTCTACTAGGTAAAAGTTATCCAAATTTGGTATGTAGGTCATCTGATATGTCCTAATGCATTCGAAAGGATCACCATTCATCAAAAGTTTCATTTGGAACCCTGATGACCCCTTAAGTCACCTATTGACCTCGAATCACATAATGGTCTCCCAAGAGCACCCCATGGAGCCTTTTCGAGTTTGACTAATCAAAATTCATATAAATTGTGGAGTTAGGTCCTCTGACATGTCCTAATGTATTCCAAATGGTCACCGTGCATCAAAAGTTGTCTCATGAGCCCTAATGACCCCTTAAGATGCCTAGCGACACTGATTGGACATGTGGTCTCCTAAGAGTACCCCATGGACCCTTTTCAAGTTGGACTAGGAAAAAGTCATTAAAATTTGGTACATTGGTACTCAGACATGCCCTATTGCCTTCCAAATGGTCACTGTACATTTGAAGTTGCCTCACAAACCCTAATTACCCCTTAAGACGTCTAGCGACCCCGATTCGACCTGTTGTCTCATGAGAGGATTTGTTATAACTTAAATTAAATATTAAAATAATATATAAAATATTTGAAAAAATAAAATATTTAATAGACTAAATATATAATATATATATTATAAGATATATTAGATATTACATTTAATATATATTATCAAATATACAATATATTAATGTCCTATTCATTTTATATATTATGTATATTAGACATTATATTATATACACAACAATATTTAATATATAATTTATAATATATACATATATATTATGTAACATTTATATTATAATATAAAAATATTGCATTTAATATAAATCTGAACAGACTATATACTTAGGTTGTTTAAATTAATATTATTGAATATATTATATAAATAAATAATATATAATATATATACTATATAATATAAAATATAAAACATAAAATATAAAACCTAAAATATAAAACCTAAATATAAAATATATAAATTATTCATTGTCAGGGTGAAAGAAAAAAACATCAAAATTAAAGGGAAATAAAAAAAGAGTGGGAGGGGGAAACTTTTCAAATTTGAAATTAAAGCAAAATCGGGTACATGAAAAAATCGGGTGCTCAATTTTTTCATGTACCCGATTAGGCTTAGTAATAGCTTTGGAAACCAAAGCTCCATGGTCAATGTTGAAGGTGTGCAAAAAATGTGTTTTTTCTCTATTTTTCTTATGTTGACACTTCGACCATTAGGTTGATGACTTTTTTTCCACCCGATTTTGATAAAACAAAACGGGTTTCTTCAGATGATTGTTAGCTTTTCATCAATATAAGTGCTGTCAGATTTTGAATTCATTAAGTATTTATTAGTTATTTTCTAGTTCACTTACATCTAAAGTCCTGATTGACATACTGATGGAAAAATAGCTATAACTTTCAAACCGTATAACATTTTTGAAATCCAAAAGATGTGTCACATTCTATGCTTCATCTAGTATAAGAAAAAATTAAAAAAATTTGAATTATGATATTTTTCAATGAGTTAAGGTGGTCAGACACAAGAGTTTTTAAATTCTGAAAGTGCTGTAGCAAAAAAATCATAATTAATTATCTATTTGGAATAAAAATACCAAAAAATATGTGTCACATCCGGGCATGAGTCAGCTACTTATATATAGAATATTATAAAAAAATATTATCATTTTCTTTTGATTAGGGTGGTCAGACATACACGTACTTCTTATTTTTTTTATGAAATGTTTGTAGTGCTGCATTGCAATCTATACTTTTTACCAATCATATTAATTTTTTTTCAGAAAAGGCTTAGTAGTTTGGAAACTACATTCAATTTCCTACAAATTATATTCTTACAACTTTTTGATATTAGGTTGATAACTAGTTCATTTTTTCATGCCAAGTTGACTAATCCTGATTGTCTGATTTTTCATTGCCACTTAAGGGCATAGTTTGGCCCCTCATGATCCTACACATACCCCCCAGTATTCAATAGTTTCATTTCCTTTTACATTAAGCTAGTGTGCATTTAGTTTCTTTAGCTTCTCTATTATGTGGTACAAAAGTTTTAGCAATGAGAGAATTAATTAACATAGTTTTATCGCCTAGAAAAGAAAACTCAGTGCCATTATAAGGAAACTTGATACATTGGTGATATGTAGATGACACTGCTTGCATGTCATGTATCCAAGGTATTCCTAGCAAGATGTTATATGAAAGAGGTAGAACTAGAACTTGCAAGACAATATCTTTCTCAACTGAACCTAATCAAATAATATGTACAACAAGGACATTAGAAGATATTAATTCTTTGTTAGAAGCTTTAATTATGATATTTCTCCTAGGATTGATGGTGTGTTCACAGAAACACAACTATTGCATCAATTTGTATGTACAAATGTTCAACCCCATGCCTCCATCTATCAACATGCACTTGACACAAGTTTTATGGATTTTGATCTCAATATGTAAAGATAGATTTTGTAGATGATTGAGTGAATTTTCATTCTCCTCAGAAAAGGAGAGGCAATGAGGCATAGCAAGATGGTTGACCATGGTCTGGAATCGATCAACATTAACCTTAGGAACATTTTCCATGAGTAATGTTTTCACAGGGATCTCCTTATGAACAAGGGAAAGTTGTAACAACTCAAATATAGATATATAAGTGGGAGTACATTGCAATTGGTCCACTAGACTATAGTTTGAATTGATTGATGTGGATGTGTTCTTAGAAGATGAGGTCCTTGACTGTCTAGGTGCTATCTACTTGGAAGAATGAGGCCCATTAAGCATGATTTTTGATTGACTTTGAGTCAGAACATTCAAGTTATTAGTATATGTATGTGTTGGAGATTCAAATCCTTTGAAGATAATCATAGGATGTTGTGTTTGTGTGTTCTCAGTTTCAAATTCATAAGACTACAATCATATGTAAGAAGAATGAATACCCCTAAGGATAATATGAGGTGATTCATTAATATATGATTCTCATCGTTCCACCACTTAGGGTTAACTTTAGGTTCATAAGGTTTTGAATTGTCTAGTAATATGATGATCTTATTTGATACCAAAGTTTTCAACACCACTTCAAGTGAGTCTCCTAGAGGTGTAAACGTGAGCTTAGATTTGGGTGCCCATGATGGTTTACCCTTGCTAAAGTCATTGGACCTATTTAAATCCTGAGGTTTGGAAGCCTCTTGTTGTTTGATAGCTTGGATTATACTAGTCAAATTGAAGATAGGTTCTTTGGTCTTGTTTGTAAGTGTGTCAACTATACCATCATTTACTACATGCCTTTTTTTATTCCATGTTGTGATTTACCCTTGTCTTTGCCATTTTTATTGTTAGGATTGTAGTTGTTGTTGTTAGACTTGTCCTTGTTCAAACTAAGTTCACTATTCTTGACTAGAACATATTTAATTTGTAGGTAAGTTTCTATCATCATGTCAAATGTGGAAAATAGTTGCTTTCTAAGCTCATAGTGTAATTTAGGAACAAGGTTATTGACAAAAATATCAATCTTCTCAGTTTCGAGAATTTTTCTAGAGTAACGTAAATAAATCGTCCTCCATTGCTAAAGGAAAGCCACAAAGGATTCCCCTTGGTGTTATTTGATATTACATAGATCTATCATGGTGATATCATGTTGAATTTTGTAAGAGCATTGTTGAATGAATCTTTACACTAGTTGGTCAAATGACTTAAGTGGAGGAGATAGTTTAGTGAACCACTCCATATCTTGAGCACTAAGACTCCTAGGAAAGAGTCTCATAAGATAAGCGGTTTCATGCAAGAATTCCATTCTTAGTGTGAAAAAATCCCTAACATTGTCATGAGGATCTCCACTACCATCATACTTGTTATATTTTGGAAATTCAACCTTACGAGGAAAAGTAGGATGTATAAATATTTGTCAAAAGGAAATGAACATATAGCCTCAAGTGAAAAAGGATGTCCTTGGTTGTTCTTTCTCCTTTGTAAAGCATATAATTTCTTTCTTTATGTCTTCCATTTTTTTCTTCATAACCTCTAATTTGGATGGTTCCTCTTTTTTATCAAGTTGTCAACATCAAAGTTGTGAGGTAACTTAACTCCTTGCAAGGCTAAGTGCATGAAGTATTTATCTTTGTCTTGATTCAAGGTCAATTTCATGAGTTTTTGAAAATGTTTGTCTTGTTGGAATTATAGGATGTCTTCTTCAGTTATCTCAACATCTGAATCATCACTCTATGAACCATGTGAAACATGTCTAGTGTGTTGAGAGGCATGTTGTAAGCCATGTCTAGAGGTGTGACGATCAAAGTCTTGCTCCAAATTTTCTTTATTTCCCTGTCCAAAGTGTTTGTCTCCTAATTGTTTCAAAAATTCATCAATCCTCCTATTTATCTCTTCCATGGTTAGAGTATAAGAAACACCATTTTACGACCTAGGTGAGGATAGTGTAGAATCACTAAAGGTTTTAGTAAAGGGATCAAAACCCAAAGGTTCAAGTTCTCCTCTAAGTGATTTGTTAAAGTTTGTCTTTGGTTTCTTTCCATAGAGGATTTTATATCTAGTTGTAACTGACATGAAAGAATATTATCAAGAGATATATAGGATGAATTAGAATGATTTGATTTTCAAACTATGTAAGAAAAGTGTTAACTTGTCCAAAGTGAAAAAGCGTAAAAAGAGAGAAAAGATAAATTTCCACAAGATGCCCAAGTTGTGGGTAGATGCCCTATGTACAACACTTGTGAACAAGAAAAGATAAGATACAAGTATCCAAAAGAGATGATAAGAAGAGGATGGACAAGTGAACAATCTACTAACCAAGAGTGTAGTCAAGAGATCCAAGTAATATTTTTCAGCTAAAGGTGACTCCTAAATTTTTGGAATGTACCAAATAATAGGAAGAGATAAGGATAACAATGGAGAACCTATGTTGACAATGTTTAAGCTTAGTTTGAAAGTTTGACTTCAAAGGATTGCGATGGTTGACTGACAATTTTAGAGTATTTTCTAGACCAAGTTTAATTATTTATGTTGAAAGAAAATGACGTGAACAATCAATAGTATTCAAAAAATCCAACAAGGGACAAAGAAACCTTGTGGATACAAGAACTTGTGAGGTCTAAAGTTTGTTTGCAATGCTCCAAGAGCATCAAGTGTATGTTCACAAAGATTCCACACATCTCAACATAAATTGAAGACACATCAAGCAAAAGATACCTAAAGGAAATGACTAGAATCAAAAATTTTTCCCACAACTTGGTATTCCTTAGCCTCACAAAAAGTGATGTTGGCCTTTTTCATAGACTATGAACATTGTGGATCAAAAGAAGAGTCATAATTATCGCATCACAAAGGCTACGAAATGCTACATTTAAGCTTTAAAACATCCAAGGGAATACATATGGCGAGTCTAAATCTTCAAGTGATCCATGTAATCCACTTGGATCAATCCTTGCACAAAGATTATGATACTTTCAAAAGTAAATAGGGCAGCCTCTAACTTAAGGTATCTAGCTAGTAAGTGTTATACAGCTGAACGTGGACCTCTAATCCAGCTATAAACACAACATAGTCATTTCTCGATCATCAAATCATGAAATTGAGTATGAATTACCCATTCACATGATTCTATCGATTTGACCTGTTACCTTCTAATTAACTGGTGTGTTTGGATTACTCTCAAAATGAGAGCCAACAACCATAAGACCAAGATAATATGAAGGATTTTCAAAAGCTTGAAAGATAAACAAATTTGCAATTAATCTAGAATGAGAAATGCAATTAATCTAAAAGCTTGAAATAAATATGAAGATGCAAGTTTAATCTAAATAACTTGAAAGGAATATAAGATTAAGCTATGAGCAAGTAAGCAAACTAATTACAATGAAGATACAATGTTAAACTAAAATGAAATTGGTCTAAATATGCAATAAAAGCTTGAAAGTATGAAATAGTTGAGACTAAAAATGACTATAGTTTTGATGCTCTTCACAATTGCCTCTCTTTGAATGAGGGAGAAGGTTCATTAAATAGACAAGCCCAGGAGAGGAATGAAGAGTTTCTTGAAATGAAATTGGTGACTCTTCATTCCAAATTGAGACAAATATTGAAAGAATTATTTAATTAAGAGAATGAAATATTTCCACATATGGGTGACCATTCGAGTAATTTGAATTATTAAATTCAAATAAAGAGGTGTCCATTCAAATAACTAAATAATTATTAATTCCTTTTATGTGTATTAGCTAAATGGGGTGGATTTTAATTTAATTTAAAGCACTTAGGACTTTAGAATTAAATCAATTTATCATAGGGATTATTTAGCTAATAAAGTCAAAAACTTAGGAATTAATTATAGTGTGAGATTAATGCAAATTAGGGTTTTTGCAATCTACATCTAGTCAAATAAAGTCAGGTAGGAGAGAGAAAATTACCTAGTAAAATAGGACTTTGATGATGTAAAATTGAAGAAAATGCACCAAAATAGATTGAATTATTAGGTGCCAATTTTGGGGTATTACAATAAGCACCTCCGTTTATGATTACTCCTTGTAGTTCCACAAGAAGAATTAAGGCCTATAGCCCTACAAGTACTCAAAGAGTATAGTATTGAAAGCAAAATTGAGGTCTCTCAACCATATACAAGTTGAATCTATTCCTCTTTAATCTTGTAAACAAGATTGAGACAGTAAGGTCCTAAAAGCATCTAAACAAGCATAGTCTTGCAAACAAGATTGAGACAACTAGGCCCTATGCATATTGAAACATTAGGAATAGAAATAACCACATCTTCCCTATCTTTGGATTCAAGGAAGCTTTTGATTATAGTGAAACATAATAGCTGAGCTCGCTTGTTCTGCACTTGGGTCATTCCCAAAAGATTGCTCTCTTGGCAGGCCCTCTAAAGGTAAACGCAAGAAAGTAAAAATGGATAGCTAATGGAGGTCTAGATTTCTGATTCTCTAAAGAAGAGAATACTGATGAGGGATATTAATGTCTCAATTTTGATATAGTTTTCATAGTTTGGACACACTCTTTGTGCATTGACAAAAACATTTCTAAACACTTGTAGTAAATATCTTATGAACTTATGCCAGAGACAGCTAGAACCTACTAAACCTATGGGTAGTGTGTATGACATGTTTTGCTTAATATTATACATAGAATGTAGTATTTCATATAAATATTTTAAGCTATGTTCTAATATCTGAGTAAAGTAGGAATGTTATCTTGCATATGTGTTTCGGATGTTGCTAACTTTTCAAGAGAACGAGGAGCAACACAAAGAGTGGTGATTACTGCATTTAAGGAGGAGGATAATGGAGACTGGTCATGGAAAAGAAAGTGCAGTTCAGTTCCATTGGATAAGCTGCGCCTACAAAGGAGTTGCTGTTCTAGAGAATATAAGGGATACAACTTGCTATATTTCTTGCAAGTTGTTATTCTATTGCTTGGTAGTAAATGTACTATGTCATGGTTGATCTTCCGCCTTCTTTTCTGGTGATGTTTGTTCAAGACTTTTTATGTTATGTTTTTAATAAGCATCCAATACTATATATAATGGATTTGGATCATCTTAAAAAAAACGAGAAAATAGATAATGCTGATTTAGATTCAGAAGTTACTCATTTCTGTTCTTCATGAATTATTAAGTTTTTATGTAATCAAAGAAGGATTTTAATGGAAAGGTGATTTTGAAGTACTTGTCATGTTCATAGTTAGTTGAAGCCAACCAAGGGGGCCCACTTGGGAGGTGGAATAGATTTAGGTAGAATAGATTCATTTCTCGTAGTTTCCTATTTTTAGATAGAATTACTGTATTAGTCCTGCAGCATTATTACTGTGAAAGTTCCTGCAGCAGTTGCAAAAAATGATGATGGTGGATGTTCTGAGTTGTTAATTAGTTTAGGTTCATTTTTAAGCTTTCTACAATTATCTATTGTTAGCCAAGGTGTGTTTACTATTTTGTAGCAGCAGTATAGATTCTTCCAACACATTTTACTTTCATGTAGCATAGGTGTTATGACTCCTAAAGGAACTTAGGGCACAAACTATGCTGAACCATTTCAAGTCCTACATCCTTGGGTTGACAATTCAAGTGTATTTCATGATGGAATAGGTAATCCTTAGAATAGATATATTATCCTTGAGAGAGAGACAATGGCATGATTATCTTCATCTATTGTGAAACTACACATTTTTGGCACCACTGCTAGGGATGGTGTCAATCTAGGAACCTTCATGAGTCATTTATTTTTAGATTAGTTTGTTAGCTAGGAACTAAAAAGTTGTGGCTTGATTAACAAGTCACCAATTTCTTGCATGCATCGAAGAAGGAGAGATGTCCATGGTAGATTCCTTCCTAAGGAGCCTGTAAAACCAAAAGAAGAATTTGAAGAACCTAAACTGCCATTTATTGACGCAAGCCTAGAGTTTACTTCATCATCATCTTCAGTAGAAGAAGACATCCAGAAAAAATTTGACCTCTGTCCATTTGAGGAAATATTGGCTAGCTTCCATACTAACCCCACTTTAGGACTGCCTGCTATCTAGAATTACCCAAGAATTACCAACTTCCAATCACAATTTCAATATCCCATACCTCTAGCTATGACAGCTCCCACATTTCCATTTCTAATACCAAGTCTCGTCACTAATCCCAATCTCAAAAACATACCCGCATCAGCATTACCAAAGTTTTATGGTCTTGTCATAGAGGATCCTAACACTTTTCTATTCAAATTTGATATCCTATGCCAGAGCTTTAACTATAATAATGACAGTCACAAGCTAAAATTATTCCCAACCACACTAAAAGAGTTAGCTTTAAAATGGTTTATGGGCTTGGGGGAAAATGCAGTAGCAAATTGGGATGATATGAGAGGCCTATTTCTTAGGAAGTATAAGGAATATTGCAGGGGAAATGATTCAAAAGGTGATGAAATTTTTAGAATGTCACAATGGGAAGATGAAACATTAGAAGATTATATATCTCGCTTCTTGTTCAACTTACAAAAGAACCCACAACATGCCCTGCAGGAGGAGTCCCAGAAGCTGATTTTTCTCAAAGGAGTAAATGAGAACTATCTTGAAGCATTGGATTTGATGGTAGGAGGAGATATATCCCAATCTTCATGGGATGACCTTCAGAAGATTTTCTAGAACTACTCTAGGTCAACAGTAAAGAAAGGAAGGGGATTTCGCTCATCAATAGCCAAGGGAAGTGGCTTTGGTATTTCAAAGGTGGAAATTTCAAATTTGTTGTTTGATTTCAAGAAAGACATCATCAATGATGTCACCAAACATTTGGATACAATGGCTGCTAAGAAGAAACATGCAGAGGCTAAGGAGCAGTTAGCTGAGTACTGCCCACATTGCCGAAAATAGAAGAAAGATTGCCACTGAAAATTGGTCGCTAATGTGAAAAATTAGCATCTTCCAACTGAGTACCTAAAGATAGAAGGAGAAGACAAGCAAGTATTCTTCATTGCTCAATGTTAGCCATGGGCCCCACATCAAGGTATGCCTCAAGACCCTTTACAAAATTCAAATCCATATAGTAATCAATGGCAAAACCATAGTGTCCAAGGTCCTCCATAATATAATCAACCTAATTGGAACAATGCTTGGCAAAATAATCTACAAAGTCAATGGTATCCTCCACAACAGCTTCAATGGCCATAGTTCCCAAACTAATGGCAACCACCACAAGGGAATTGGCAGTCTACAAATCAATGGAGAGGACCTCAGCAATGGTCTAACAATACTAGATACCCACCTTTACCACCTCCAACAAATATACCTGCACTAATGCCACCACCTACAAGTTCTAGACCTCAAAAATAGACTCAGTTGCCTGCACAACCTCAACCAAATCCAAATAACCAGCAGCCACAACAACCAATGTATGCTACTGATGCTTAGCAGTATCCTACTTATGCTCTAAGTGTCACAAATATACATTTAAGATCTGGTACAACCCTACCAACACCTGAACCACCTCTTATAACTAAAATACCAAATCCTCCTACAACATCAGCACCACCAACCTCTCTGCCACAAATGGTTGACCCAGCTAATGTAACTAGTCTAGCTCAAACTCAAACTATAGATGAGCCTCCTTTTCCAAAAAAGCTCATACAAAGTAAACATGCACAAATAGAGGAACAATCCTTTGACATCATTGACCAGCTAAAGAACATGCATGTCCAGATTCTTTTGTTCCAAGCTATTAAGGATGTTCCTATTTATGGCAAAGCTATTAGAGAGGCCTGTCTTAAAAAGCCTGGGAGAAAGAAAAAGGACCCAACCACAGTCCATGTTATAGGACAATTGGCTGACATCATGTTAGGGAAATTGGTTATTCCTAAATATTCTAATCTGGGAAGTCCAGTTGTGAATGTAATTATAAATTGTCAGTTAGTTAAAAATGCCTTGATTGATCTTGGTGCTGCTATAAATGTAATGACCAAGGATACTATGAAAAAGTCAAACATAGAAGGATTACGGGCTACCCCAACAATTCTACAACTCGCCGATAGTTCTACTGTCACTCCTAATAGGATGATTGAGGACATAGTAGTAGCCCTAGATTCTCTAGAGTACCCTACAGATTTTATGATTCTATCCCCAAAAGTCAACTTAGCTGGTTACCCTGTCATTTTAGGATGACCATGGTTAGCTATAGCAGATGCAAATATAAGTTGTAGGTCAGGGAGTATGACCATATCAGATGGATAGGCAACAAAGAAATTTGTCCTGTATCCTCCAGCACAACCCCAACTAGATTTAAGCACACCTATATGGCTAGATTTAGGGGATGGAGAGGAAGAGTTAAACTTTGTAGTACAACTTATGATGTTACATAGACAGTATTTTCTAAAGCTATAGGAGGAGGATTCAGTAATATAGAGTATTCTTAATAATACTTATGTGGTAGAAAATGATGTATCTGATAGCTCTGTGTTAGAACTAACTACATATGGGGAATATATTGAGAATTGTTCTCTGCCTAAGGAGCTAGACATTATCCATCAGCTTTTGCCATGTGAACTAGATACAAGTCCCATCTTGGAAGCTGATATGGTTAATCTCACAACTACTATTGAGTTGTCAGAAGGTCATATTCTCCATATCAATAAAAATTTGCCTCCCAAACAGTTGAAATAGTTAACAGAGCTTCTTCAAAAATATGAAAAGGCTTTTGCATGGGACTATGGAGATATGAAAGGGTTAATCCCCACATTATGCACTCATAGAATATATATCAATGAAGGGTGCTTGCCACTCCATCAACCCCAGAGGTGGATTAATCCAGCACTTAGGGAAATAGTTAAAACTGAACTACAAAAATTGTTTGATGCTGGTTTTATATACCCTATATCTGATAGTCGATGGGTCTCACTTTTGGTTATAGTACCTAAAAAGGGAGGGAAATGACAGGTTTGTGTAGATTACAGAGAATTGAATAAGGCAACGAAGAAGGATCATTTTCCTTTACCATTTATTGATCAAGTTCTGGATACTCTGGCTGGTAAGAAATATTTTTCTTTTCTTGATGGATACAATGGTTATAATCAGATAAGTATAGCTCTAGAGGATCAGGATAAAACTACATTTACATGCCCATGGGGTACTTTTGCATACTTTGTATTGCCATTTGGCCTGTGTAATGCTCCAACAACATTTCAAAGAGCTGTAATTAGTATTTTTGTTGACATATCACACGACTGTATGGAAATAGATATGGATGATTTTACAGCATTTGGAGTGACCTTTGAGGAGGCTTTGATGAATCTTGAAAAGGTTCTTATCCAATACAAAGAACATAATCTATCAGTTAATAGTGAGAAATGTTTCATACTTATGCAGGAAGGGGTTGTGCTTGGTCATTTTATATCAGCCACAGGGATACAAGTGGATCCAGCCAAGATAGGTAATTCTAACATTGCCCACACCTACTAAACCAAAGGATGTAAGATCTTTTTTAGGTCATGCTGGCTATTATAGGCATTTCATTAAAAATTTTAGTCAAATAGCTAGTCCTTTGTATACACTACTAACTAAAGAAGCTGAATTCATTTGGACACTAGCATGTAATGAATATTTCTTGTAGCTTAAGAAATTCCTCACCACAACACCAGTTCTTAAGGGACCAGATTGGTCTATTCCATTTCATATCCATAGTGATGCATCAGACTATGTTGCAGGTGCTGTATTAGGATGAAACCCTGCTAACCTTGAAAATACAATCTATTATATTAGTAAAAGCCTCCATGGCCCTGAACTAAACTACACAGTAACTGAAAAGGAACTTTTAGCTATAGTTTATGCATTGAACAAATTCTGACACTATGTAACTGGCTATCCTATTTTTGTTCATACTGACCACTCAGCCATAAAGTACTTGATGAACAAACCTGCTATAACTGGTAGATTGGCAAGATGGCTCTTGTTATTTCAGTAGTTTGATATTATGATTGTTGATAAGCCAGGCAAGGCCAATGTAGTTGCTGACTATTTTTCTAGACTTCAACTTGCTGATGAAGATCCAACTCCAATTGAAGACACATTTCCAGATGAGCATTTGTTCCACATAACAACCCATACACCATGGTACGCAAATATAGAAAACTATCTTGCTGCAAATAAAATGCCTCCACACTTCTCCCAAAAAGATAGGAAGAAACTTCTAGAGAAAAGTTTTCATTATTCATGGATAGATAACAATCTCTTCTATACTGGACTAGATCAAATCATGAGGAGATGTGTCAGGGAAGATGAAATATATGACATACTACATGCTTGTCATGACAAACCATGTGGAGGCCATTTTGCAAGAAAATGAATAGCATTAAAGATACTTACAACTGGATATTATTGGCCAACATTACATAAGGATGCAACAAATTATACAACCAAGTGTGACAAATGCTAGAGAATGGGCCGGCCAACTAGATCATATGAGATGCCACTCAATCCGTAAGTTGTTGTAACACCCTTTGACAAGTGGGGTATGGACTTCATAGGGCCAATTGACCCACCATAAAATGGAAAATCCTACATCTTGGTATGTACGGATTATTTAACAAAATGGGTGGAAGTCAGGGTGATGAAAAATGCAAGAGATGAGAAAGTAGCTAAATTCTTATATGAAGAAATATTCACATGCTACGGAGTTCCCAAAGAGCTTGTAATAGATCAAGGAGCCCAGTTCACATCAAATTTGATCACTGAACTTATGAAAGAATACATCATAAGGCACTGGAAATCTAGTCCTTATCACCCTCAGGAAAATGGGCAAGCAGAGGTCACCAATAGAGAAATTGAGGCCATTCTGACCAAGACAGTGCAAATACATCAGAGAGATTGGAGTAGCAGGTTAACTGAAGCTATCTTGGCTTACTGAACTACATGGAAGACAAAAACTGGATTCACCCCATTTGAACTTGTGTATGGAAATGCAGCAATGTTTCCCATTGAATTTGAACATAAAACATTGCGCACTACTCTAGAATTGAACATCAGCCTTCCTGCAGCACAAGAAGAGAGACTTCTCCACTTGAACACACTGGATGAAATGAGAAAGACAGCTTTGGAAAGAATAGAGATCATTCAGAAACAATAGAAGAAGTGGCATGATGCACATATCAGGAATAAACACTACCAAGTGGGAGATTGGGCTCTTTTATATGATTCTCGATTCAAGGAGATTCTAGGAAAATTGAAGACTCAGTGGCTAGGGCCTTAAAAAATTTAGTATGTATTCGACAATGGAGTAGTCTAGCTGACAACCATTGATCTAGTCCATTTCAAACTACTTGTAAATGGCCACCGATTGTGCCTCTATCATAAACCACAGACCAAGGATGAGTTCCTGTAGCAGTTCCAACCAAGAAATTTACCAGCTCCTACAGACACAATTCCTACATTGGAGGGTGCAAGCCTTCTTCCTGTAGCCATACCATAACAAGCCTTCAACGAGCACACATAATAAAACCTCATTCCATCTGAGGTCTGTTCTTTCATTCATTTTTCTTTTTCTTCTTATCAACTCATCTCATTTCTTTGTCTACAATCCACTCACACTCTAGGTCACCCACAAATTTGGCTTTTCCTTACTGCTTTCAATAAAACATGCCATCAACACCTTTTTTGCGGCCACTAGACTTTGCCAACTCATCAACTTGCATGCAGATGTATGATCTAAAATTTTTAGGTACAACATTTTTACTCTTAACTCATTTTTAGCACATAGGTTTCGATAATTATATCTAATACTGCATTAAATGTATCGTATAAGCCTTAAGCCAGTTTCCCATTCCTTTGCCAAAATTTTCAAGTGTGTACACTTGTCCAAATTTTGTGGGGGGCAGGGAAAGTGTATTAATTTCCAAGTGTCATCTCCATGTCACCCTAGTCATATCCATGTTATATGTTGTACTTTGGCTATGGTCTATTTTTAATTTTAAAATCTCTATTGTATCTATCGTACCTTTTCATTCTGGTTTTGGAAAGATTTCCCAAGTTTGATATGACTATAATTTATTACAAGAACACTTCTAGTTAAAACCTTGATGTCCTTCATAATTAACAACATCATTATTTTACATGCCAAACATAACAGAGTTGTGTTAAGAGAATGAGGTATCAACATTTCTCAGAAAGATCAATTTGAATTATGAGAAGAAGGTATTTGTAGAGTGTTAAGGGGGTAAAAATTATGAGGGTGGTGAGAATAAGGAAATTTAAAACTAGGCATCTTGAAGATGGGAGGACAATTGCAGAGACATGAGCCAGTTGGCCATGGTATTCTACTAGCGGATGTGGAAGTAGTCTGAAGATTTAACGCTTGTGGATGGCTTGGCTACTTCCTGCAGTTAACAGAGTTCAATGAAGAAGTAGCAATGGAGTTTATGAGGACATTCAATGAGGGAGAAGCCACAGTATGGGGATTAATAGTGGTTGCTACTGAGAAGCAGATAGCAAAAGTCATAGGACTACCAGTTAATGGAGAGCATTATCGAAATGAACATGATGCCAGGTCATCTCAGGCACAGTTCTCTCAGCTAGGTGACCCTCCACTAGAAATCTCAAAGCAAGGGTGTAAGAGACTCTCTCTTCCAACACCATATCTAGAATTGGCAAACCATATCATCAGGTACTTGACCTGCGAAGGTAGATTTTCAAACCTGCACACTCATCATTTCAAGCTGCTTACTTGTGTAAGGCATATCATATAAGTTAATATCCCCAATTTCCTTTACAATATGTTGTGTATTAGTGCCGAAAAAACTCAAAAAGGAAATGCAAATTCTATTTCTCATCATGCCCTAGTTAAGCTTTTAGTTGAAAGATCTCTTAGGGATTCCTCCCCTATATCATGCGTAGAATTTGTTAAATTTAAAACCTTGCAACCTCAAGCCAACCCTGTCTCACAAAATTTAGGGAATGAGGAAGAGATTGTAGAACCTAGTCAAAATCCAGTTGAAATAGAGAAAGAACCAGCATTACCCCCTATTGATAAATTTGTTGGGATTATTTTAGAGGGTGATATACCTAGCTCTTCCAAAGACATGAAAACATAAGGTTGATGAAGAGAGCCTTAATTTTAAAAGGGAAGCCCAAAACCCTCCTGTTCAAGTGGAAAAGAGAAAAAGGTCTACTCCTATAGCAACTACTCCTGCAGAGTCTACCCCAACACCATCTAAACCAAAATGGACCCGCAAAGCAATAGAGGTTAATGAGGTTCCTGTACGTCAAAGCCCTCACATGCGAGGTCAAGTATCCTCAGTTTCCCCTGAAAACCTAAATGTTTCAATGTCAAAACCTTGTGTAGAAGAGCTGGTTGAGAATATTCTAGATGACTCTCTTGTACAGGTGGAACCCCAAAATGTGGAAACATGTGAAAATGAGCATGACAGTGAAATACCACAGGGTGATCAAGAAATGTGTGAGTCAAATCCTACTGTAGTCACAGAAAATGCCCCTGAAAGTGTTCAACCTAATTCTCCACCAGTCCCTGTATACTCTAATGTTTCTATTATAACTTACAAATCCTCCTGGCACACCCATTAATTCTAGCAAGTTGCTAAGGAATAAAAGAAGAAAGCTATGGCCCAAGAATTCCCTTTGTCTACAATTCAATCTGTATTATTTGGTCTGTACAATAACTTCATTTTTCAAAAGACCTTATGGAAAAAAGAACAAGATCAAATGCAAAAAATAATATTTGATAAATATGAGGAAATTGAATCCCTTAAGGAGCAGCTTGAGAAACAGAAATAACAAATGAATAAGGCCTTAAAGTTAGCTAACCAAGTCATGGCCTATAGACCACCACCAAGGGTGTATTCTGTTTGTTTGAAGGAATAGTTTTCATTATTTAAATTAATGATGACAATAAGGAATATTGATTGTGAATTTAAAACTACTCAAGATTTTTACAATGTGTATCAGACTTTGCTTTCATGGCAGAAGAATTTGTTGTGTGAACTATATCTGCATAATTTCATAATTCCACATGAAACAGAGTGGAATCCTCTACTTTACATAGGGGATTTTCACCTTAGAGCTTTAATGTCATGGATGCACAATGAGACAAATTATGACAAGTAGTTAAATGTCTACAGAGATCTTGAGAAATTTGAACCCTTGCCACTATGGGCTAAATCACATAAGCTTGATTATCTTCTAAGAGACTGGTTTAGATTAACTTATGGGAAACCAAAACCATAGGTTAGGGAAAAAGTGTTTGCAGAAAGAGAAAAGGTTTATAGAGATTACCAGACACTTCCAAACTTTACACAGTAAAGAGCTCTTTCAGGGATTAGGAACCGATGGAACCGACTGCCAGAAGCCTTCAAAAAGGCAAAACCACATAGCCCTATCAATTATGAGGTAGCTATTCATAGGGTGACCAAATACATAAAAATGGGATGATAGATTAGAAAGGAACTATGGATGCCCTTGTCTTTTCAACCTCCTATACTTCTTTGGCCTCTTTATGATATTAATGCGACTAGACTAGACCCGTCGGTTGAGGAGCACAAAGGTGAACACTGGGAGCACACTAGAGGATTCTTCTACACCTTTAGAAGTGGGAAGAAAGGGAGAACCATAGTTAGTGACTTTAGAGCTATGGAAAAGAAGTATAATGCTTGAGGACAAGTATTTGAATAGTGGGGGGCAGATGATGAGGCATATTAATGTCTCAATTTTGATATAGTTTTCATAGTTTGGACACACTCTTTGTGCATTGACAAAAACATTTCTAAACACTTGTAGTAAATATCTTATGAATTTATTCCATAAACAACTAGAACCTACTAAACCTATGGGTAGTGTGTATGACATGTTTTTCTTAATATTATACATAGAATGTAGTATTTCATATAACTATTTTAAGCTATGTTCTAATATCTGAGTAAAGTAGGAATGTTATCTTGCAGATGTGTTCTGGATGTTGCTAACTTTTTAAGAGAACAAGGATTGAAACAAAGAGTGGTGATTACTACATTTAAGGAGGAGGATAATGGAGACCGGTCATGGAAAAGAAAGCGCAGTTCAGTTCCATTGGATAAGCCACACCTGCAAAGGAGTTGCTATTCTAGAGAATATAGGGGATACAACTTGCTATATTTCTTGAAAGTTGTTATTCTGTTGCTTGGTAGTAAATGTACTATGTCATGGTTGATCTTCCGCCTTCTTTTCTGGTGATGTTTGTTCAAGAATTTTTATGTTATGTTTTTAATAGGCATCCAATCCTATATATAATGGATTTGGATAATCTTAAAAAAAAGGAGAAAATAGATAATACTGATTTAGATTCAGAAGTTACTCTTTTCTGTTCTTCATGAATTATTAAGTTTTTATGTAATCAAAGAAGGATTTTAATGGAAAGGTGATTTTGAAGTACTTGTTGTGTTCATAGTTAGTTGAAGCTAACCAACGGGGCCCACTTGGGAGGTGGAATAGATTTAGGTAGAATAGATTCATTTCTTGTAGTTTCCTATTTCAGATAGATTTATTGTATTAGTCTTGCAGCATTATTACTGTGAAAGTTCCTACAACACTTGCAGAAAATGATCATGGTGGATGTTCTAAGTTGTTAATTAGTTTAGGTTCATTTTAAAGCTTTCTGCAATTATCTGTTGTTAGCCAAGGTGTGTTTATTGTTTTGTAGCAGCAGTATAGATTCTTCCATGCATTTTACTTTCCTGTAGCATAGGTGTTATGACTCCTAAAGGAACTTAGTGCACAAACTGTGCTGACCCATTTCAAGTCCTACGTCCCTAGGTTGACTATTCAAGTGTATTTCATGATGGAATAGGTAATCCTTAGAATAGATATATTATCCTTGAGAGAAAGACAATGGTGTGATTATCTTCATCTATTGTGAAACTATACAAAGACCATACTCTCTACTCCATAGTGTCTACCAAACACATCAAACACATATTAATTTACCAAAACTAACTAATTAAGGTATGTGCCTATGAAAAAGAGAGAAATGCTAATGAAAGGAACACAAGTTAATTTATATCTCCAAGGCTAACAACACATAAAATGCTAATCCTAGAATCACAACCAAAATAAACATTGTCAAAACTAAGGGTCTAGGGGTAAACCCTTTCTAGTTTTTATGAATGAGATTACAAAGGCTATAAACAAAGCTTATGAGATTGTCGAGGCTTACGATTTCAAATTTTCTATGGTGAATGAAATTTTTTCTAAATGTGATAGGGTGCTACTTCCTTGGAATCTAAGGTTGTGGTCTTTGATTAGAGAATTTCAACCATAGAGGCTACTCTCATGTTGATTGGGGGAAAAAGATCCTTCAAGCTTTGACAGATCAAGTCAATTTTCTCATCAACAATTTGGAGAAGAGAAAAGATAATGAGGAGTCAGGCAAGCATGGTGTGAAAGACCCTGGTACTAGTTCCAGGAGTACTAGTAAAGAGATTGATAATCTTAAGGATTCTATCATAAACACGAACCTCCTGGCTTCTGAAGTGGCTGATCTCCTCAATAGCATTCGATGATTCTACCTTTTTGGTTTGTTGTCCTTTTTGTTAGTTTTTATTCTTTGGGAGCTGGCCTTTTCCCTTGTCTAGCTCGCCTTCTCTATTGTTGGTCCTTTGGGTGTCCTTTTTTTTGTTTTAGCTGTTTGTTAGAATTGGAGCCTAATGTATTATCTTTTTGGTCTTTTGTAAAAGGTTCATGACCTTTTAAATCTTGTTTTCCTCCTAATTAGAACTCATAATTGATTGATGTTATTATGCATTGAACTATGTGCAAATAAAGTGCAAGCTAATCACAAAATGCTCTTTTTAATTTTTTTTTCTTTTGATCTAGCTAACAAGATAAGATTTGTTTGCTATCATTTCAGACCTAAAAATAAAATGCAAAAAAGAGACCCCTATTAAAAATTTGAGAGCTTTCCAAAAATAAAAAAAATCAGAAATATCCCTTAATTTGTGCCCTAGAGACCTATTTTTATCAAAATAGACCAGTTTTCACAAATCGACTATTTGAGCCATGTTCTTGCATCTAATTTTTTTTAAAAAAAAGAAGTAACCCCTTATAGAATTCTCAGACCTTTTCAAAATTGTAATTTTTTCTAAAAAAATTTCTGATTTGCGTCTGGGAATGAATTTTCATGAAAAATCAATAAAAAATTATAACTCTCAAAAAAATGATCAGAAAAATCTATTTTTCAAAATGAGATCCCAACCTGGAAAAAAAATTCCAGATGAAAAGACCAAGCCGTTTGGAAGATATGAACAAATCTTTTAAAAACTTAGGGTTTTGGCCTTCTACTCAACCTACACAACTTGGGTTAGCCTTAAAAACCAAAGTGAGTATCCAAAATTCATAGGTTAGCCCCATGGTGAGTGCCAAAAATGTGAGCCATAAAGTGTGGTCACTTCTATAAACCCTTATATCCAGCAGATCCAATGAATTTGGAGTCTTAGAAGGCAGCTTATAACTTTCTATCTATAGTGTGCAAGAATCATGTAGATAAAGATGATGACTCTCAAATGAACTCAATAAGTAATATCCCTACAAGGTGCACTATAGAATGAAAGATTCAAGTAGATATCAAGTAATGAGAGTGAAAGTATCTAAGATATACATAATAAATGCAAATGAAAAGTAATATAAGATGAGATGCAAGATTAAGATAAGATGAAATGCAAGAGTGTAAGGAAAGTAAATCTAAGCTAACAAGATGAAAGATTACTATCCATGCTAATTAGACTAGATTAACTAAGCTAAATGATATAAAGTAAATAACAAAGCTAAGCTAAATGATAATGCAATACCTCAAGATGTAACATAAGCTAAGATGCAATGAGGAGCCAAGATGCAAAAATAATGAAAACTAAAGATGCCAAGACTCCAAGATGCCAAGATAACCCCCAAAGACGCAAGAATAAGGAGAGCGCCTCCTTTTAAAGAAATTAGAAATGAGTGGATGGTGAAGATTAAGAGGCAAAAGAATGAGCAATGGTAGAGATTAAGTCTTTGTTGATCCATGTTCTCATGTCTTTAAGAGGAAAAAAGAAAAGGCTAAGATTAAGAGGAAAAACAATGGGTGGTTGAGATAAAGAGGCAAAAACCTTCTTCAAAAGTCAAAAGATTCCATCTCATTAGAAAGATCACTTTTATTTTTATTTTATTATTTTATTTTAGAAAAGTGATTTTCATGTGCACTTAGGATAAAGGTTTTTTATTATTATTTAATTAAAAGGGAGCATATTATTTTAATTAAATAAACATAGAAGAAAGTGGTCAAAGTTTAGGATATAGATTAGACTAGATAGGAAGAGCATTTTTTGGCTCTGCTAGGGTTTCATGCGCATGGCTCTCTAAATGCATTTTTCTCCTGAGTTCCCCACCTGTCATACCTCATTTACTACGGGAATTTTTCGTTAGGGTTTGTTTATAATGGCTCTAGCCAACCTTGACTCAACAGTTGATACTGGTGCTCAAGTTGATGCTTCAAAAAGCCATGGTGCCTCCTCTAAACAAATGCCACGCAAGTTTGTCCTGAAGGTCTTCCATGAGGTAACCTTGATATTGTGCTTAACATGTAAGAATTTGATGCTGCTTGTGAATGATTAGAGAAACATACATTGATAGGGTATTTTGTGGGTCACACTCCTCCTGAAAGTATACTTAAAGAGTGGGTAAACAAGAGCTGGACTCCTCATTGAGTTCGCCTTGAAGGTGTTGAAAACCTTACTAATTTTTTTATTTTTATGTTTTGTTTTGCTAACCCTTCCTAGGTGGAGGTAGTTTTTAGTCATGACCCTTGGATGGTTAGGTCCTCTTTGCTTTTGTTTCAAAGGTGGTCTCAAGACTTCATTGTCTCATACGACAAGAAAATTAGGTTTCCTATCTGGGTCGAGTTTCTTGGTCTCCCTTTTCCATGTCGACCATTTATTGAGTCTATTACCAAAACCCTTGGCAAAGTCATTGTCATGGAACATGATAAATTCTTTAATGCCTACCCTCAGAAGCATGTTTATGTTGAGGTCAACCTTTCCAAGGATCTCAAAGACTCTGTTGAGATATAGGTCAGTTCCCTCACCTTTCTTAGAAGGTGCTTTATTTGAACCCACCAAACACCTACTATAGGTGTCAGTCGGCAGAGCATAAGATCAAGGATTTTCATTTAGCTACCCCTCAAGTCAAGCCGCCGCTAAAGGAAATACCTGCTAAAAATATAGAGGCTGGGAAAAAGGAAGAATGGACCACAGTTGTGTGAAAAGGCAAGAACACTTCAGTTTCTAAGAAGGCACAAGCTGCTTCCACATTTGCTTCGCTACCGACTTCTCTTGCTGGAGAGAACCCTCCTACCACCTAAGCACCGCCAGTTACTCCACTCATGTCACACCTTGCTCCTTAGGGGAAATATCCAACTGCATGGTCTTCCACCCAAGGGGTGGTGCTCACGCTGCAAGCTATTTCATTTGTTTCTTCCCAGACTTTGCATCAGTCTTGCAACCCTAATGGTCATGCAAAAGACCCAGATGAAAAATAATGGTATATCTCTCCTGGAGATTTACCCACCAGTTTTGGTTCAATTCCAACCTTCTTGCAGAATAGTTTCTCCTCTCTTGAGGATGAGGAAAGCATGCAAGAGTTTTCATGAATTTTTTTATCTTGGAATGTGTGAGGTCTGACTGACCTCTCCAGAAAGTACTATGTTCAAGATACCCACCATAGAATTCATAGTCTAGATGTTTTGTGTTTGTAGGAAGTTAAAATCTCTGGTTTTTTGCTTACTTCTGCCTATGGTGTCATTTGGCTAGATGACATTTTTTTTCTTCTCAGCATGAAGCTGGTAAGGGTGGTGTCATTACTATTCTATCACCTCACCTTCAATCTATTGTTATTGTGCATGGGTTTGATCAATGTAGCATGTCACTTGGATCTTGCTATCATTCCATAATCATTACTTTGGTATTATTAATATTTATGCTCCCAATGATGTTGTGGAAAAATCTCAACTTGGTTGGAAGATAATTTGCCTCCAACAACTTGGGTGATGTGTGGGGACTTTAATATGGTTGAGCTAACCTCTGACAAGGAAGGGATTTTGCCTTTTCAATGGACAACTGGAGAGAGAGAAGCATGGTACTATATGTGCAATAAATTGAGCCTTTTTGATCCCAATGCTAACCGTCATCAACAGAGTGGGGTCTGACAGACTTGGTCTAATTTTAGAGCTGGTTCTGATTGCATATTCAAGAGAATAGATCATGCTATGATAACTGCTCCATATTTTTTGTCTTTTTTTGAAGATCAGGATTTACCTGTCATTCCTTTTCCAGATGTGACCTTGTCTGATCATTATCCCATCTTTTTTACCATTACATGGAAATCTTTTGCTTGGTTGGCTGCTTGCACTCAATTCTTTCTCAACATGTCTGTGCTGACTCATGCTTCCACCATTTCTCACATCCTCCATGTCTAGAATTTAGAGCCTTAGCCCACAACCACACTGGTTGGATTCAGTGGTGGAATGATGCCATCACCCATACTACCAAATTTCTCTACATTTATGACTATCAGTTGGCTTGCTATAGGAAATGTGCATATGAAGCTAACACCAATGCTCTTCATAATTCTTCTAATGCCCTTACTTTGAACCCCTTTGATCCTGAGCTTTAGCTTAAACTTGCCCAGTTTCACCATGAGAAACAAATTACAGACAACTATGCTACTCGGGGAGCTCAAATCAAAGCTTGCCTCCACTGGTTGGAGGTGGGCGATAAAGTCTCTAAAGAATTTTTTCATGCTCTCAAAGCCTGTCATACCAACTCTGGTATTCAAAAAATCAAACAAGGTCATGAAACTCTTTCAGAACTTCCTAATATTCTTCAAGATTTTGTTCAACACAATGAAAAAGTGTTTGCTTCTCAGGGAAATTTAGTTGCTCAGGAAGATGCTCTTAAGGCATGTATTGTTGTTACTCCAAACTGCCTGGCGGTTGAGCAGTATGCCTTATGTGAGAAACTTCTCACCATCAGTGACCTTAAAGAGACTATCTCTTCTATGGTTGATGACAAGTCCCCAAAGTGTGATGGCTTTCCATGTGAATTCTACAAGCATTTGTGAGATGCTATAGGTCCTGACCTGCATAAAGTTTATCTCGAGGCCTACTATAATAAATTTTTGGGAGCTATTATAAATAAAGGGAATATTAAATTCATACCTAAACTTGGTGATCCCAAAGATATCTAAAATTGGAGACCCATCACCTTGTTGAACATCTCCTACAAGATCATTGCTAAGGCTTTAGCTCTTAAAATCAAACATCTCCTTCCGCTGATTGTCCACTCTGAGAAAATAGGTTTTATTAAGTCTAGATATATCTTTGAAATTATTATTGCTATTTGGGAAGGAATGAAAGGGGATTGTCAGTCCAAACAACCCACTTTGTTTCTCAAAATTGATTTTGCCAAAGCTTATGATCGCATTGAATGGCCTTTCATTCTTCCCATGCTGCAAGCTATTGGTTTTGGTCCCAATTTTTTGCAGTCTATGGAAATGCTTTTTAGTGATGCCTCTACTTGCATTACTATCAATGGATCCCAATCAGATACTTTTGGGCTCTTCAGATTCATTCACCAGGGTTTTCCATCGGCTCCTGCGTTATATGTGCTTGATGCTAAAGGCTTTGGGTACCTTCATGCCAATTCTATCTCCTCTAGATTAGTTCATGGCATTTCTCTTCTTGAATCATCATCCTAGCTTGTTAATGGTCACTTTGTTGATGAATCCTTTCTCAATCTCCTTGAGGATGAGGAAAATATCTCTAATGCCCTTCAATTCTTAGATACTTTTTGTTAGCCCTCTGGATTTTCTATTAAGTGGCATAAGACCCTCTGCTATAGACAATCTTTCCTACCGGCCCCTCCTTGGCTTGCTAAGTTGGATTGGAAATGGGTTCAACATGGGGAAGTCTTCCACTTCTTGGGCATCCATTTTCCTTTCATGGCTCTTTTGTGGACTTAAGGAATGTTGTGACTGCTAAGATTGAGAAGAAACTTTAGTATTGGATCTCTAAACCCCTATCTCTTGCAGGGAAATTCCAAATTTGTTCTAAGGTTCTAGCAGCTACTCATGTTTACTATTCTTCTTGCTGGGATCCTTCTAAAGCCTCTTACCTCAAGTTAGAATGCCTTCTCAGAGACTTTCTCTGGGCTTCAGGAGCCCATGGTCATGGGTTTCACAGAGTGGCTTGGGATTATTGTTGTTTCCCCAAAGACTCTAGTGGTCTTGGTCTTCTTTCCACTTAGAAGTAAGGGCTTGCTCTTTGTGCCAAATAGATTACTCGTGCTCTCACTAGTGACGAGGCTTGGAAAATCCTTTTTAGGCATTGTATATATTCAGGATACCCTATCCATAGGCCCTCTTGGAAGGGAATTGGCCTCTAGACTCTTTTCATTATGAGGGAGCCTATTCAAATTCAGGGCACTTTCATCATCAAGAGTATATGGAAATCCTGAAAGCAATTAAGGCTTGGCTTTAGTGGGATGGTGATGGATTTCATAATGGAATTTATTTGAATAAATAGAACCTTTGGTGGTCTCTGTTGTTTTCCATTCAAGGTATTCCTCTAGCGAAGACTCAAGGGGCCAGTGCTTTGCATTTTTTCAAACATGGCATTCGTACTCCTAAGGACCTCTTTTCCAGGGTCACTATGAGTCTCCTCTCTTGGTATGATATGCAGGTTCAGTATTGTATGGCTCATCCAGATCATCATACTTTTGATCTATTGGTTTCTGCCATTCTAGATCATTTGCTTCACAAGATTGGTGTTCATTTTGTTTGACTTTGGTGGAAGGATTGGAAATGGTATCCTGCAACTCCTTTCAACAATTACAAGCCGAGGATGGGATATAGAAGGTTGTTTCCTCATCTTCCTATGGTGGACATTCTTAACTAGAGATGTCATCTGTACTCTTCTACGCACCACTAGAGCTCTCATTTCCAAACCATTTGGTCTACTATTATAGAGCCCAAAATGACTCTCTTTTCTTGGTGTTTACTCTTCCAAGGGCTTCTTGTGGGGCCTAGGGTCAAGCACCTGGGTGTTCATGACCCTCAGTGTCCCTTTTTTTGAAACCCTGAGACTTTTTTGCACATTTTTTGGTTCTATAGGAGAACTCAACAGTATTGGCAGTGGATTCATGATTTTTTTAAACCTTTTAGGCCCAAGCCTTTCTCTTGGCATATGATTATCCTAGGAGATTCTCCTAGGCTTCCTTCCAAGTTTACCCAAATTTGGCATACTTTCAAGATAGAGATTTTGTTCACTTTATGGAAAGATAGGAATGCTATTCTCTTTTCTCACAGCATTCTTGATACTAATGTTGTTCTATATAATAAAGCCTGTATATGTAACAATGTAATGATGCAGATTCAGGTGCAAGCTAACAAAGTGGCTCTAGAGGAGTCTCACCTTCAAGAGTTGCTCAATCATTGGGGCAATGCTCCTTTCATGGCTGCTTGGGTTCCTCTTGATTCAGTTTTTGTAGAGGGTACTGTTATACACTAAGTTTGCACCCTTAGTTCAAGCTCTCATAGTCTTGATAACTCAGTATAACTTGGGAATCATCTCCAGGTGTGGGACCTATGCTAACTGAGATGAAACCTCCAAATTTTAGGCTAGTTCCTCATGGATTATCACCTTAATTTTCTCTTAATAGGAAATTAAATGTTTGAGGGAAAGGGATAGAAGGAATGCATGGAAAGGGAAATAACTGAAAGAAAATTTTCCTACTAGGTGATACACCGAATTGAAATGAACATAATACATTGACAACATCAGCATGAAAGATCTTAGATCTAATAGGACACAATCTTTCTAAACAGGCTTGCATAAGTATTTCACAGAGGGGCCTGAACATAAGATACAAACTGTGACCTGCAAGCAAATGTTCTCTTCAGCAAAAGGCTACAGGAATGAGACAAAGACAGGGGCTGAACTATACCCACAAACTCAATCCAATCAGATCATACATAATAGTACACATGTGAGCTCAAATAAAGAAGGGCTCTAGAACTCTAAGATTTCTCTAACAAAGCTAGCATATCACATTCAAATAAGCAAAACATAGACAAGTGAAAGACCAGAGGGCAGAACAAATGCCACAGATAGCCTCTATTGAACCTGAAATTTCAATGAAAGGTTACAAGCTATAAGAGCCAGAGGGCAGAACAGATGCCACAGATAACTCCCCAAGAAAGAGAAAACTCTTTTTACAAAATGCAAAAACTCTCTTTCAAAAGCTCCAAAAAACAATATATCCATACTCAACTGCACGCAGGCAGGAGTAAAAAATCTAACCAGGGTTACATATTTTACAATATAATATCAAACCCTAGGTACGCTGAGAATTAACGCCAAGTTTGATCATAATTTCAATCCTGCAACATCATGATGAATCAGATATCTTTGCTTTCATGCCCATCTCTGTACTGCAATCAACCTGCGGACCAGCAACTTGGACTCATCATCCTTTTCTGCACCAAAGTCCTTCCATGAATGCTAAACTAGTACTTTTTGAAGATAGGAAATGACCCATGACGGCCGCCCGGACCTCCTCATCATCTTCGCAACAACTGCGCATGTCCTAGCAACATAAATTCTCTGAACTACCTCGCCGCTCATGGTCTGCAAAATCACAACTGGCAAAACCTTCATAGAACCATTTGGATTTGAATTCTAATGGCTAGCCAACAAATTTTAAAATGAAACCATTGATCTCTTTGTTTTTTGGCAGATGAACAACTTAGATGTGCTGAGAAAATCACTTAAAACCCTTCTAACAGGTCAAAACCACTGCGGAAGTCAACGGCCAATCGAAAGCAAGCATACCAACATGTCAACACATTTGGATCCACCTCAAGCCTTTCCTACAAAATCAACCCTAAGCTTCACCTCAGGTTCACTTTCTCTTAGTCGCCAGGTCGCTTGATATTTTCCTTAACCCCAGTTACATCTAGCGACCACGCGAGACCATTAACCGTGCAACCGTGCATTTTCTTTACCAACCCTGGGCCCACCTGCAACCTGAGACTCCATTGGACAGTCATCGAATGATTTGATGGGCTCAAAAGACTCCATGAGATCATACGACCACTGTAGATCTTCACCGCATTGGCACCTCAGGCCCACTGCTAAACCTTGTCACCATCTGACCAATGAAACGTAGGCACGCCACCACCCGAGGACCCACCGCCAAAGTCCTTGCTGATAGTTGATGGCTCATCGCATGGTCGCATGTGATCATGCGACCAACCGCTTTATGTTAAGTGCCCGACCACGAACCGGTTGTTGGCTTGTCGCATGGTCACATACAGTCTTGAGACCACATGCGATCATGCAACCAACATGAAAGACTCTCTTGACTGCTAACCGAGGCCTACCTTATACCTTGGGTCCACTGCAAATTGGACACGTCACCACCCAAGGTCCCACCACTAGAGGCTTGAATACTTTTGTTGACTGTTTAGAAGGCTTGTCGCATGGTCGCATGTAGTTAAAAGACTTCATGTGATCATGCAACAAACATTCTTTCTTGAGACCGTGAACTGAAGGTGGTAACAATAAAAGCCGGGGCACATGGAGGCAAACCCTTAGTCGCATGATCACATAGCATGAAAAAGGGCTATGCAATCATGTGACAAACTGCTAATAGTTCTTTGAAAACATCAACTAGGACCCACCTGGTCAGAGTTGCACACTTATAAAATGAATACCGTCATCAGGGAAGAAGTGCGAAGATGCGAAGAGGTCAAAAACATCCTGGGATTTCAGACCAAAAGGTAGAAAACATAGAGGGTTTTCAGACTTTGAACATTTTGGAACCCTGCAACACTAGTAATTCCTGCAAGCTTTAAAATTGAATAACTTCCTGGGTACTGCGATTAAGCACATGTGATCTGAACTAGGGGTTGACAACACATCAAAGAACATGGGGTCAAGGGTACAAATCATAAAGCTTTATGGATCAACTTCACAAAATGAAAACAAGTTGTAGCAGGGACTTAGACATTTGCAGAGGCCAGAGGACATATCATATGACCATGAAAACTTCAGGAGTGCCTAGCAAGCCAGAAATAGAGACCTGGGAATGAGTCTGGCCAAATTGTATAGACTAGGCAATTTTGGGCAACAATTTTGGCGATTTCTGCTGGATGTCAGTCTGCTAGACATGGATTAGTGGCCTTGACATATCCATTGGGCATGGGGTCCTTCTAAACACAAAACTTTGACAGAGTGGAAAAAACTAAATAGAGGGATAGAACTTGTGCATGAGCACTTCTTGGAAAGTAGGAAACTAACCTAGAAAGTAGGGAAAGAAAGCAAGAAACACATATTTACAAGAATTTACAAGGGAACTTACAAAGAGGGATTAACCTCAAAGCAAGGCTTCAGATGGAAACCATTTACTGATATCGGTAGGGGGACACCCTCCAGGTCTAAAAGTTGAAAAGCATTGGGGCCCTTGCACTCTGTGATTACAAATGGTCCACCCTAGAATGAATCAAATTTTGTATGTCTGCCAGGCCTTGACTTGAATTCATCCCACTTGAGGACAATATCTCCAACTTTGAAATTTTTGATCTTGGCTCTTTTGTCAAAACTCCTCTTTGTTTGACTCTGATGAAACTCCATATCTTGCATTGATTTATCTCTGATCTCTTCTAGCTCCATCAATTGGGCATATCTTATTTGCAGGGGATCACTTTCTTTGAATAGGGCATACTGAGTGGCTAAGTCCAGGGCTAGTAACTCAGTTGAAATAGATAACTTAGCCTCCTTGCCATACACCAACATGTATGGGGAATTACCAATGATTTTCTTTGGGGTAATTCTGTCTAACCACAAGGCAGACTTGAGCTTTGTATGCCAATCTCACTAATTGTCTTGCAGAGTCTTCTTAATTATCCTAATCAGGTTTTTATTTATTGATTCTACTAAACCATTCCCCCGAGGATAGTAATTGGAACTTTTATTCAGATAAATGCCATTCTTGACTGCTCATTTTGAGACTTTGAGGCCTATAAATGCCAATGCATTATCTAAAATGATGGAATCAGGAGTGCCAAACCTATGAATTAAATCATCATAAAAAATCAATACAACACTCTCATTTGCTTCCTTTAAAGCCACTGCTTCTGTCCATCTAGTGAAATAATCAGTTGTAGCGATTATCCACTTGTGTCCTACATTAGATGGAGGATTAATCATTCCTATAAAATCTATACCCCACTTCATGAAAGGCTGGTCCATTCTAACTGGCTGTAAGGGCAATGCTGCAAGCTTTTCCTTTCCTGCAAACATAGCACATTTGATGCATTTTATAACATAATCATGACTATCCTTAAAGATAGATGGCCAATAGTATCCAGCCCTCATGATCTTAAAAGCTGTAGTCCTAGGAGAGAAATGGCCACTAGAAGGTCCATCATGAAACTCAAATAGGACCTCTCCTATCTTTTCTGAATCAATGCATCTTAGAAGGACACCATTGTGATCCTTTCTGAAAATAATTTCATCTATCAGCACAAAAGGAACAGATTGTAGCCTGTAATACCTCCTTTTTGCTAAATCTAGGCCTACAAGACATTGTCCTATCTTCAAATAATTAATCATATTAGGCAACCAACTTGTTGCCTTGGCTTGTTCTTCTATAGAATGCAAAACTAAAGATGCACCCATTTGCTCTAATTTCTTTAAACCTTCATCCCCTGCCAGATGTTCACAAAGACCTCTACCTCTAACTAGCTTGGTAGTTTGAATATCAATGTCATATTCCATTACCTTGGTGATCCAACTAGCTCTTTTCTCATTAAGGTCCTTGGAAAGCAGAAATTCTTTGACACTTGGATGAGTAACCTTCAAGTGTACCTTGCTATGGGTCAATAGATGTCTAAACTTTTAAAGGCTCTTTACCACAACAAGAACATGTTTTTCCACAAAAGAGTATCTTTGTTCATACTCCTCTAAACCTTTGCTAAATAAAGCAATAGGTTGCTCCAATCCATTAGCATTTTCTTGAGTCAACATTGTAGATATGGCATCATGACCTCCATAAGCATAAAGGATAAAATCCTTACTAAAATTTGGGTTTAATAGGGTTGAAGCTTCTGTCAGGGCTTCTTTAATAGCTTGGAAGTTAACTTTTCCCTCTTTAGTCCAACTGAAAGTTGAGCCTTTCTTCAACATGGCTGTCAAAGGCTTGAGTAACTCTGCAATGTTAGGCAAGAATCTCCTAACAAAGTTAATCTTTCCTATGAAAGATTGGAGACTTTTCTTGTGATGTGGTAGGGGTAGCTCTAGGATAGCTACAATTCTCTCAGGATCCATTGTAATTCCTTCTTTGGATACTACATATCCCAATAGTTTCCCTTCATGAACTACAAACACACATTTCTTGGGATTAAGAGATATCCCAAACTCTCTACACCTTTCAAAAATCTCCCTCAAATGTTTGATGTGGTTTGCTACATGCTTTGAATAAACAGTTATGTCATCTAGGTAGACCAACACAAACTTGTACACGAGGCTTTTAAAGGCCATATCCATTGCCTTTTGAAATGTAGCACCTGCATTTGACAAACCAAAGGGAATCTTTTGATATGCCATGGTTCCCCACTTGGTTGTGAATGCAGTCTTATATTGATCCTCTTCTTTTACTAAGATCTAATTGTATCCTGAATAGCCATCCAATAATGAAAATATCTTAGATCTAGAGACACATTGTAGAATTTTTTCCATAGAGGGTAGTGGATGGTGGTCTTTTAATGAGGCTCTGTTCAAATCCCTGAAGTCAACACATAACCTCAGCTCCCCATTCTTCTTCCTAACTGGAACAAGGTTGGAAACCCAACTAGTATGCTTGATGGGGTAGATGATGCCACTTTTTATTAGTTTGAGTACTTCCTTATGCATAAGTAGCTCAAGCTTGGGATTAACAGGCCTTTGTTTTTGCCTTACTAGTTTGGCATTAGGCTCTAATTCAATGGTATGCTGAGCAAGGGCATGATCAAAACCTTTAAGGTCTTCATATTGCCATGCAAAAACATCACTGAATTCTTTGAATAACTGAGTATAAGCTTGCTTTTCCAATTTAGTGTTTACCTTTCCAAATTGTAAGCTCTTGCCTGGTTCCAACTCTAATTCAACACAATGTTCTTGTTGAACTACCAGGCCAGCTTTGTTCTTCTTGACTTCATCATCCTTGTTGAAGACAGTCTCTAAAGTGACAAGACCTCTAGGCATCTTATTGGACTTCAGTTGTATTACCTGATCACCATAGTTTTGTGATAGCCTATCTTGATTATGCTCTGAAAAAACATCTTCTTCAAACAAGAATTGTAGGATTTGTTCATCATTGTCAAACACTTTCCAATTGACATCATTATCGGGAATAGAAGGTCTGAAAATAATCTTGATGTGTTGCTAATCTTTTTCTTTTGAAATGCTATTGGGGATGTCAAACTGAGATCCAACAGCAGCTAACCTATCTGCATTTTGATTTAATTTTCTAGGGATGGCAATAATATTGAAAGCACAAAAATCTTCAATTGCATCCCAAACTCTATGTTTTTATGCTTTCATGATGTCATTCTTCGTTGCACTCATCCCTCTCACTTGGCTGACAACTAGCTCACTGTCACCGTAAACTTTTAAGGCCTTATGCCCTCTTTTTCTAGCCCATTCTAGTCCGTTGACTAGACTTTCATATTCTGCAGTGTTGCTGGTGTAGGGAAAACTAAATCTAAAGGCAGTATAATACCTTTCTCCTTTTGGGGACACTAACATAGCACCACCACCAGAACCATGTCTACTTCTTGCCCCATCAAGAATAGCTCCCAAACTTGATTGCTCTGATCCTCTAAATCAGTTTCCTCTTTGAGAAGGCTTGGTTCTTTCAATCCAGCTTCTTGTATCAAATAATTTCCCAAACCAAAATCCCAAACAAGATGTCCTAATTCTCTTTCATCTAGGAAAATATTAGGGATATTTTCTATTTTGGTGCTTGCTTCACTAATGGTTTGGAAGTCACTGTTATCAAATATGGGGCAGTTTGCATTAATGGTATTGGACACATAAGGTTCTATATGGTGTGCTACCAATTTATTTGATTTAATGGTAACCTTGGTACCATATCTTGTATGGAATAACATATGAGACTAGTCAGAAGATAGATAACCTCCTATCTTAGCTGTAAACTCCCTTGATAGACATATGACAAATAATGCAGGGAGATCTATGATATATATATCAAGGAGGATGGAAAAATTAGGACTAGCATGTAAGATCAGACTAGTATCCTTAGCCACACCTAAAGTATTGACTGAGGATCCATCAACTTGGGTAACCTTCTTTTGGAAAGGTTCATACTTTAGTCCTAATTGATCAACTACTTTCTTGGGCATTACAGTGCTAGTAGCTCCACTATCTACCATGCAATTATGTACTAAAGAGTCTCTGATAATTAAGGATACATAAAAGGGAGGTGGCTTTGAATTCCTACCTTGCATGGCATTGGCTTTGAAGTTGCTACTTGGAGTATCCTTTTCTTGATCAGTGTTAACCAACACTGGCTTTGTGGTTTCTTTTGCAGGTTGGGGAGTTGCTACTTCTGACATAGCCTTCTTCAACATGTCAGATTGCCTTGGAATAGACAAAGAGTCCCACATAGACATGGTGACATTCACCTTCTTCATGTTGTCTACAATGTTATAAGGCGCTATATTGTGTACTCTTTGTTGTTTCTTTGGCATGAAAGGCTCCACTTCTTTGAGGGTTTGATCTTCCTTGCTTGTGATGACATGAGTCTCTTTGGATGTGATAGGAGCAACTTGCTGCAATGGCTCTGTAGATGTAGTGGCTTTATTACCAGAATCTACTCTCTCCATGTCTTGGGCTCTCCTCTTTGCTCTTGTATAGGCAACAAACACAGCTTCATCATTGACTCCATTGAAGTCTGGTTGCTTCCAATTGAAGAGAACAGTCTCATTCTCACGTGTGTCTTGTTGAGGTACTGACCCACTAGAAGAAGCTTCTGTTTGAGCTTGTGAAGCATTTTGAACCATTAGTGCTTGGTTCATCCATCCATTAGAACACGTAGCCTGATTGTGAGGCTGATTGCAAGGGAAACACCATTCATTATCCATGGCCATATTGTTTTGACTAGGAACCATATCCATGACTGGATTTGAAGAATTAAGAGGTGCAGGGTTATATGGTTGGAATGGTCTTTTATTAAAGCTTTGTTTTTGTCCTTGATAGCCTCCTTGGTATGGTGGCCTATTTTATTGATAAGGCTGTCCTTGATTTTGGTATTGCTGATTAGGACCTTGGCCTTGTGGCTGAAAGGGTGGCCTGATGCCTTAATTTTGTTTCTTCAAGTTTGTGACCTCTTTAGTCAAGGTCTACAATAAATTTGTCATTTCTTGCATGCTATTTTCTTGGCTACTCTTCATTTCTTGCAACTCTTGGGAGAAATTTGTTGTTAGCTCTTGGCCACTGGTACTATCTTGGGGTGCCGATATTGTGGGAATAGGGGTAAATGGGGGTACTTGTGTAGGTGCAATGGGCTGAAGGCTAGGAAAAATGGGCATTGGAGGTCTTCTAGCTATCATGCCTGCTTGAATTAAATAATTTTCAGCCCTAAAAATAATGTCAAAAGCTTGGGGAAGAGAAGTACCACCCATAGACTGGATCATGATAGAAATTTGACCATTCAGACTTTGCAAGTAGTAAAGGAAAGCATGGTCAATTGATGGCCTTACAGAGACTGGGATTCTATTCCATGTTTTAAGGAATCTACTATTGTAATATGTCATTTTCTCTTGAGGGTCTCTCTTAATAGTTGTTAATTGTTCAACTAGAGATAAATTATCTGATTTGTCCTCAAAATGCTTACTTAATGCATCTCCTAATTCATCCCATGAAGTAATAGAACCAACAGTTAAAGTTCTGAACCACTCTAGAGCCTTACCCTTTAGAGAGGCTGCTAATAATTTGGTGGCCACATCCTCTTGAGTAATGTTGTGTATGCTACAGATGGTGGTCACGTCTCTTATGTGCTCAAAAGCTGTAGTTTGTCCCTCCCTTGTGAAATTAGGTATACTCTTTAGTGCCACCAAGGGCACATCATGATGCACTACAAAGTTCAGAGGGCTGCCTTGGTTGAATGGTGCAAAAGCAAATTGCCTAGCCATTATAGGAGCTACAACTTGAAGATTAACAACTATATGAGTTGTATTGGATGCTGGATTTGAATCTTCTTCTAGATCTCTGGTTAGAGACCTTCCTCTTCTTCTGGAATGAAAGGCAAAATGTCTTCTTTCTAAAGTATCAGGTGGTGTAGATTGAACTCTCCTTGCAGTGGGTGTTCTCTGAGTTGATCTGCCTTTGTGACTTCTTCTTGAGGGAAACTCTAAAAAATTGGTGGGTTTTGAGCTTCTAGTCTCAATCTTTCTCATAAACCTTTAACAAGGTTGGCCTGAATCTTTGAAACCAATGGAGCCGCCAGATATACTTGGTGAAACAACCTCTAAAGGTTTGTATTATGCAATCTGCACATCAGAGATGACATAACTTCAACAAATGAACTTCTTTTAGGGTCCCACCGGGCATGCCAAAAATGTTACGCCCAAGGTGGGGTGTCTTCTAAATTTAAATATGCTCTTACTATCCCACCGAGTGTGCCAAAAATGTTATACACTAAGTTTGCACCCTTAGTTCAAGCTCTTGTAGTCTTGATAACTCAGTATAACATGGGAATCATCTCCAAGTGTGGTACCTATGCTAACTGAAATGAAACCTCCAGACTCTAGGTTGGTTCCTCTTGGATTATCACCTTAATTTGCTCTTAACAGGAAATTAAATCTTTGAGGGAAAGGGATAGAAGGAATGCATGGAAAGGGAAATAACTGAAAGCAAATTTTCCTACTAGGTGATACACCAAATTGAAATGAACATAATACACTGAAAACATCAGCATTAAAGATCTTAGATCTAATAGGACACAATCTTTCTAAACAGGCTTGCATAAGTATTTCATAGAGGGGCCTGAACATAAGACACAAACTGTGACTTGCAAGCAAATGTTCTCTCCAGCAAAAGGGTACACGAATGAGACAGGAAGACAAGGGGCTGAACTATACCCACAAACTCAATCCAATCAGATCATACACAATAGTACACATGTGAGCTCAAAGAAAGAAGGGCTCTGGAACTTTGAGATTTCTCTAACAAAGCCAGCATATCATATTCAAATAAGCAAAATACAGACAAGTGAAAGACCAGAGGGAAGAACAAATGCCATAGATAGCTTCTATTGAACCTAAAATTTCAACGAAAGGTTACAAGCTGTAAGAGCCAGAGGGTAGAACAGATGCCACAGATAACTCCCCAAGAAAGAGAAAACTCTTTTTACAAAATGCAAAAACTCTCTTTCAAAAGCTCCAAAAAACAATATATACATACTCAACTGCACGTAGGCAGGAGTAAAAAATCTAACCAGGGTTACAGATTTTACAATATAATATCAAACCCTAGGTACACTGAGAATTAACACCAAGTCTGATCATAATTTCAATCTTGCAACATCATGACCGATCAGATATCTTTGCTTTTGTGCCCATCTCTGTACTGCAATCAACCTGCGGACCAGCAACTTGGACTCATCATCCTTTTCTACACCAAAGTCCTGCCACGAATGCTAAACTGCTACTTTTTGAAGATAGGAAATGACCCATGATAGCCACCCGAACCTCCTCATCATCTTCGCAACAATTGCGCATGTCCTAGCGACATAAATTCTCTGAACTACCTCACCGCTCACGGTCTGCAAAATCACAACTGGCAAAACCTTCATAGAACCATTTGGATTTGAATTCTAATGGCTAGCCGATAGATTTTAAAATACAACCGTTGATCTCTTTGTTTTCCGGCAGATGAACGACTTAGATGTGCTGAGAAAATCACTTAAAACCCTTCTGACAAGTCAAAACCACTGCGGAAGTCAACGGCCAATCAGAAGCGAGCATACCGACATGTCAGCACATTCAGACCCACCTCGAGCCTTTCCTACAAACTCAACCCTAAGCTTCACCTCAGGTTCACTTTCTCTTAGTCACCAGGTTGCTTGATGTTTTCCTTAACCCCAGTTACATCCAGCGACCACGCAAGACCATTAACTGTGCAACCGTGCATTTGCTTTACCAACCCCAGGCGCACCTACAACCTAAGACTCCATCAGATGGTCGTCTCATGATCTCATGGGCTCGAAAGACTCCATGAGATCATACGACCACCGTAGATCTTCACCGCACTGGCACCTTGGGCCCACTACTAAACCTTGTCACCATCTGACCAATGAAACGTGGGCATGCCACCACCCAAGGACCCATCGCCAAAGTCCTTGCTGATAGTTGATGGCTCATCGCATGATCACATGTGGTTAGAAAGTCACATGCGATCATGTGACCAACTGCTTTATGTTAATTGCCCGACCATGAACCGCTTGTCGGCTTGTCGCATGGTCGCATGCGGTCTCGAGACCGCATGTGATCATGCGACCAACATGAAAGACTCTCTTGACCGCTGATCAGGGCCTACCTTATACCTTGGGTCCACTACAGATCAGACACGTCACCACCCGAGGTCCCACCACCGGAGGCTTGAATACTTTTGTTGACCGTTTAGAAGGCTTGTCGCATGGTCGCATGCGGTTAAAAGACTTCATGCTTTCATGCGACAAACATTCTTTCTTGAGACCATGAACTGAAGGTGGTAACATTAAAAGCCAGGGCGCATGGAGGCAAACCCTTAGTCACATGATTGCATAGCATGAAAAAGGGCTATGCGATTATGCGACAAATCGCTAACAGTTCTTCAAAAACATCAACTGGGACCCACCTGGTCGGAGTTGTGCACTTATAAAATGAATGTCGTCATCAGGGAAGAAGTGTGAAGATGCGAAGAGGTTGAAAACATCCTAGGCTTTCAAACCAAAATGCAAAAAAAATATAGGGTTTTCAGACTTTGAACATTTTGGAACCCTACAACACCAGTATTTCTTGCAAGCTTTAAAATTGAATAACTTCCTGGGTACTGCGATTAAGCACATGCAATCTGAACTGGGGGTTGACAACACATCAAAGAATGTGGGGCCAAGGGTGCAAATCGTAAAGCTTTGTGGATCAACTTTGCAAAATGAAAACATGTTGCAGCAAGGACTGAGACATTTGCAGAGGCCAGAGGACATATCATACGGCCATGGAAACTTTAGGAGTGCTTGGCAAGATAGAAACAGAGACCTGGGAATGAGTTTGGCCAAATTGTATAGAATAGGCAATTTTGGGCAATAGGTACTCCGCCCAGGGTTCGCCACCATGGGCATAGATCTTTGCCTCACTACTCTCGCACTCTGCGGCTGCAGGCTCCCTGTCACCACTCTCCTAGAGGTGGTGATGATGGTTGGTATTGTCACTCAGCTTCTCCACTTTGTTGTACCTCTAGATGGTCTCTAGCTCTAAATTTGTCTACCCCTCCTGATGCTCCTGCTGCTCGTTGTGGCATTGATTGGCCTTCGACCACCTCCTCCAAGTTCCCCTACCTGGCTCTAGCTATTTCTCCACCTCGGGCAAAGGACAAAGATAAAAATCCTGATGATTATGGTTGGTCAAATCCTGACCCTCCTGTCAATCCCAATGATGTTTGGGGTTCTGATGATAGAGATCCTCCTCCATCTGCTAGCACTGCTCTTGCAGCTTGATGGCTTTATGCTTTTTTTTTTATGAATAGTTTGTAGTTTTTGTTGTTGTTTTTGGCTTCTATCGAGTGGACTTTTGCGGGGTGATTTTTATGTCCCCCAGCCCCTTTTTTGTGAATATGTTACTTTTATATTCAATTAATAGAAAAGGCACTATTCATCAAATTTTTTTTTATGATATAACTAAATAAATGATTAATTACTTAAGCAAAATTGAGTTGATGCAAAATAATGGTCTAATATTTTAATTTAATTTTTCATAAAGAGGGCTTATAGTTTACTAGACCAAAATTGGGTGATTATAGTACCTAGAGTGAACCTCACACAATCCTTTATCCTGTTAGGTTATTGTTAGGAAAATTAAGAATTGGTGAAACAATTTGCTAGATTTTGGACCCATAACTTCCCAAGATGAAGATTATAAGTATATGTAAGAAATAAAGACATGGTAAAGAAGGATATATTTGTTGAAAGCTTTGAAAGTTTTAAGCTTTTGCTAATTGATCTTTTTTGTGGAGAAGTAAATAATCAAGATATTCTTGCTATGCTTCTGGATTTATGATTCTTGCTATGCTAGACTGAAAAAACTCTTACACAATCATAAATCCAAAAGCATAACAAGAATATCTATATGGATTGTAGAAATATGCTAACATTAAATAATCAGGAATTAGAAGCAAACAAAATGTTGCAATCTATGAAACTTAAGAATTTAGCCTCGAGTTTCATGAATACAATCTGGTATTTGAAAAGTATATGATTGCAACAAAATGCATTATTTAACAACAAAACAATATTATTTGAATTCTTTGCCTTGCGGACTTGGCAAATGGGCAAACTATTACATCATCATAAAAGAACACTTAATAGTAGCTCAATGTACATTTGCAAAATTAAAAAGGTTTATTGGTTACAAACTTGAAAAACAATGTGTGCTAGGAGCTCTGCAAGCCAACAAGGATGAGTATAACTATACTTGCAATTTGAGAGAATTTTGCAATAATCCACCAATTAATCAATTAGTTGATTTTACATAGCTTAAGGAATTCAAGAAAAGAGACTGTGGAGGAGGGCGTAAGTGTCGATGGAAAAAATATTCTGGATGCCATCATGATGGAGAATATATTTTCAGAAAAAGAAAACATGGTAAGTATGGATCCAAATGAAGATACAAGGTGATTCCATATAAAAAAGGTATGTTCTCAAAGTGAACCCCACCAAACTTACTAAAGAAAAGAAATTTAAAAGGTTCCCAAAAGAATTAAGTGTTTTATTTATAAAGGATCTAGTTACAGACTATTCCAAAAAATCCATATTAGAATATGATCCCAAAATTAAAATGGATCAAATAGATGAAAGTTATAATAATATATGTTAAGACTTCGCTTCACAAATGTCATTGAATAGATGATTTCTTTTACTTAAAAAAATTATAAATATTTTTAAAGAAACAAAATAAGAGACTCCAAAACTAAAACAACCAATAACAAAGTAGGTTCAAACATGAATTGAACAACAAACATAAAAATATTGTAAATTAATTGATAATTATCAAATAGATGATCGTCTAAATTTAGAACTCCTTAGATTGAAGGCAACTCAGATAAATAAAAATTATAACAATACATATTAAGACTTAGCTTTACAGATCCTATCAGAAATAAATTCCCCACTAAAAAATTACTCTTCTCTAATCATTACATTTGTGATACAAGATGATAGAAAGCTCATTTTGTCAACGACTTTCAAAACTGCAAGGCTATTGTTCACCACAATCAAACGTGGTGACAGGCCCATTATGGGCAATGGGCTGAAATCCTGCTTCTTTAACAAAGCAGCAGTTGAAACATGAATAGCAGCAGTTGAAACATGAAAAAGTCTGAAAACATTATAATCAGATATCTTCTATTTAAATAATCATAATTTTAATGTAAACAGTAGATTAGAATATGATCCAGATGAAAGTTAAAATAATGCATTTTTAGATTCTGATCCACAAACTCCATCATATATTATTTGTTCCACTTAAAACATTTATAAAGTTTTTTGGTAAGAAAACATAACAAGGCAGGACTCTAAGGCTGAAACAATCAATAACAAAGCAGTCCAAACTGAATCCAATAGCAAGCAAGAAAAGATTATAATCAGATATTAATTCGTTCATTCAAAATATTATAATTAATAATGCATATTAAGACTTAGACTGAAACAGCCAATATAAAAACAATAGAAGCATGAATCCAACAACAAGCATGCAAAGGTTATAAAGTAATTTATAATTCTCAAATAGATAGACGAGATAGGACCATGGAAAATACATATGATAGTCTAAGTTATAATAACATATATTAAGACTTCGCTTCTTAGATCCTATGAGATATCAATTCCTCCACTAAAAAACTACTGAAAACCATAAAAACTACTGAAAACCCTAACAATGTCCTGTGATCTCAAAGATGTAAAGACAGGTCAAGCTCCTCCTCTTCTTCACTAATAACAGTTGTCACACAAGATAATTGAAAGCTTATTTCTCCCCCTTTCTTTGCAGAAGGCTCAAAACTATGACAACTTCCTTCCAACCCACCGACCTCCTTTTGCCCACCACTTTTCAAATTACAGGGATATTGTTCACCACCATCAAACATGGTGACAGCCCTATTAGGGGCAATGGGCTGAAACACTGCCTCTTTACTTGCACTCTTACTTCCACATGATTGAAGAACCCCAAATACAGTGGCAGACCCATTATGGGCAATGGGCTGAAATACAGGATCTTTAGGCTTAGCCTTCCACCACCATTATGGGCAATGGCCTGAAATACTGCTTCGTTGAACTCAATCTTATTTCCACCACCATTATTATCAATGGGCTGAAATACCGCTTCTTTAAGTTCAATCTTACTTCCACCACCATTATGGACAATGGGCCGAAACACTGCTTCTTTACTCTCACTCTTAGTTCCACACGATTGAGGAACTCCAAACAAACTTGGGAAGAAGAATGTGGGGGAATTATGTTAGGAGAGAGTGATAGTGATGAATGATGAAGATCTGTGGTTGATGAGAGGCCATGCATTGAGAAAAGGCCAAGTGAAATTGGTGGGCGAGGTGCCAATCTCCTGTTGTGGTGGTGGGAAAAGATAGAGCTGAAATAGGTGACGGTGGGTTTGGGAGTGGGTATGGGTTTCTTCTAGATAAACTGGTTGGAAATGCTTGGGTCAACATGTACATACAAAATACGGAGTCACAAAGAAGGCACTTAAGCAGGTTGAGAGACTGTCATAAAGAAATTTCACTTCATTAAATGCAGTGAAGGCATGATTTTACAGGTAATGAATTTGCTTACACGGCATTAGATACTTTTAAGAAATTTTAGCCACCATGCTCGCGTGAGGTACAAGTAACATAACAGGAATGGACGATCATCAAAACACAATGAACATATTTTTTTGTCAAAAACTATGGTAATTGGAAATGATCTGGAACCATAGAAATGCACACAAATAGTTTGTCAGAATGCCTAAATAGAGACGACATCTCATGAATGTAATGGTTGCAGGACATGCGTGAAATAGATTTGTTGAAATGGCTTAGAAACCTCAAAGCAAAAGCAATCTTCTCCCATGCCCAGAACACATCTTCTCCCATGCCCTTTCTATCCACAAGGAGTGCATTTATAACGTGATCTGCAGACACGCCATATTTCCTCACGAGTACTAGCCCAATTAGTAAATTCTTCCGACACTTTTCCAAGATCGTCGATTGCATCATAAAGTGCGCTAGGATATATCCTTGCATTCATTATATCTTCCGCGCTTCTTTTGCTCCTCAATAGGCGTTGTCTCAAACTTATCTCTATTCCTCTTTAGAACTAGATCATTCTGTCTGCAACCCTTAACATGTTCGATCTGTGTCATTCCTTTCTAGCATTGATCTGCTCTTATATCCTTGTCGTTGATTGTGGTCCGCCCACACCGTTTCATGAAATCAATTAAGTTTAATGAGATTTGAGTAGCAACCTTCAAGATAGTGATTCATGAGTATGGTTGTCTTCTGGCAGACCAGATATGTTTAATAGCCTATTTCTAGCATGTTTAGTGAGCCAATTACGGGGTGCGAATAGGAGCATTTGGTGTTTTTCTGAATTATTTCTTTCTTATCATAGTCCCCTATATAGCCAGACTCACGCTGAGTGCACCCGGAGTACATTCATATCAGCATTGACAGGAATTTTTGTTTTTTCTGCAAGGAATGTGCGCTTGAAGTTGAGGCACATATACAGGACTTTAAGTTCTTCTACGTCTCTTTTGCTATGTGCATATCTTTCCTTATAGCCGCCAAGTGACACAGAAGAGAATTTCGAAAACAAAAAAAAAAACCTAGCCTATGTGTGTTCCATTTTGGCTACAGACATTGGATCCTTCAATTCAGTTTTCAATGAAGCCCATGAGAGGAACATACATGCTGCAGTGGAACTTGAGTTCACCTTACCCTTACTTCTACCTCTGAGATCGCACAGTGAGCACAAGCGGGAGTAGTTGGGCTACGGATTTCATTTTATTTGCAGTGATTCGGTGATGGGTTGCCTCAGATTGTCATTTTTTTGAAAAATTCCTTCACCTTATTTCTGCACTTGCATTGTTCTCCATCTTCGCATTATGGATCAATCAATTTAGAAGAAGCCCGTGCCCACACCCCAACCCACCATCACCAATTTATCATGTTGACTCCTTCTAAAGCTTGATGGGTACAAGAGAATACACACTTGTGCAATAACAGTGAAGTTGTACCGCTCTCTTCTACTTCTCCCATTGCTTTCAGAACTGTATTTGATTAACACACCATTGAAAATATCAGCTGGTTTGATCGAGAAAAATGGGCACCTGCAAATGGTGAAATCTCTGTGTTTAAATAGAGATTTGGACAAACGTGTGGCCAATGAATTGATTGAAAGACCGCTATTGAATAGTAAATATTGCAGTCGATTGATTTTGTAAGGAGATCTTTAAAAACGGTGAAATGTAGTGGACCAGTCGGGACTTCCATGAAATTTTGAAACAAAATGTGTATTCCCTATCGTCCATTTGACTTGGTTTCAATCTTTTTTATTTCAATGGATGCTGTTGTGAAGGTTTTGTCTAAAAAAATTGTCCGCGTATAGAGTGTATAAATTTAATGAAAATAATTGGATTTATAGCTAGTTTTTATTTTGATTTTTTAAATAGGGGGAGAGGATCTTCTTTTGAAAACAAAGGTTTTAGAGGTACATAGCATATTTTTTGTCAAGGTGTTCAAAAAGATCCTTTCAAAAAAAGGTGAGTTATTTGACTACATTAATTTTTGCACTTCTCAAAATTCTATTTAGAAATTTCAAACAGTCTTCATTTTTTTATAGTAACTTACTTAGCAAGTCCTTTTTCTATAACTAAGGTTTTAGGGGTGCATAACATGCTTGTTGTCAAGGTGTTCCAAAAATCCCCCTAAAATAAAAGTGAGATAGTCCCACCAACTTTAACCTTCAAAATTTAATTTAAAAATTTCAAATAGCTCCAAATTTTTTTATAGCTACTTACTTGGCAAGTCTCCTTTTTATAACTAAGATTTTAAAACTACACATCATGCTTTTTTTTCCGAAGAAGTCAGAATGATACTTGTGCACTAAGTCATGTTCTATTGGTGCATAGATGTAGCATGCCATAATTTGTTGTTTATAAAATTAAAAAATGCATTTCATACAATTATAGGTAGTCATCATCAACGATAACAACTTTAGAGTTATAACTATTGGTGCCACATAATAAAAAATATTAGACACTAAATCCAAGTTTCATTCTTATTGATTGAACCCAATTCCTGAAGAGCTCTTCCCTTTGAGACTTAATGTCAAATTCGATAGGCAGCTCATTGATTTAATTTACATTAAGCCTAGATTTTGTCCCTAACTTAAAAAAAAGTTGATACCAAGCTCCATTATTAAAATATATCTTTTGATAGATGTTGAGCTAAGAGCATCTCCAAGTCAAAATGGTGGATGTCATAATCCATAGAACTAATCATGTCGTTCAAGTCACATGTTGCTTTTTACCACATCGTTTTAGATGATTTTTTATCATACATATAGATCTCTCATCTGATCCAAAATGGATATGTAATTATGAATAGTCATTCACTCAATTTCTACAATAGATTTTTTCTAATTATATATAATCAATTGCTTTAGTTAGCTAGGTATTCAATGCTTTTTTAACTGCATACATTACTTTGACAGTAATGGTTTCAATCCCCTTTTGTCGTGTAAATTTTTCAGTATTTCTTTCCACCTTTTCTTTGTCAAAATGAGGAATTTTACTTAATTCTAGTCGACTTTCAGGATTCCAAATTAGGCCTATATCCATAGACAATGATTTGGATATTATTTCTTTAGTATCATGACCACCAAAAATATCTAGAAGATGGTCCTCCATACCTAGAGAAAATGAGTTATACATTAGATCAGCTATTTGATTAGTACCTTCATAACCTTAAAAAGGTCAGTATCCCAAAGGAAAGTTTTGTATATGAACTGGTGCAGAAATAAATCCACATGGAATATCAAAACATTTACCAATATGACGTTTCATTTGAGTACGAAATATTGCAGATGGTTCCATGTGAGCGATCATATCTCCTACCTCAACATGATCATCTGTGATCAATATTTCATCATAGAAACCTTGAATTTTCTCTTTGAACCATTCTGCATCATGTTTGCAACAAGTACCTAGACAACTGACACGAATCCCCATTTCTCAAACAAGTATCTTAGTTATTGAAGTAGCATGAGTTGTATCACTAAAAATAACTATTTGTTTACCCGTCAAATTATGACAATTAATAGATCTTGAAAACCAAGCATCTTGGGAAACAAATTGAGTTTGTTCGTCGATATAAGGTTCATAATCCACTCTTTTATTTGATGAACTAAGAGTCAACGTATTCACATTTTTTTGAATATGGCGGATCCAGTCCGCCATATCTACAACTCCCATGGGAGCTATAGATATGTAAGGCATCCCATATTCTTTATTTAAATAAACCACTATCATTAAGCCTACTTCACGATAAGGAATTAAATTGAACCAAGCTTTTGGCAAATTTTTAAGATCTTCTACAAATCCTCCTTTAGAAATAAGTTGATTAATTTTGATGTCTAGATCTCGTAATAAATATCTTAATTCATGACAATTGTGTTGATTATGAAAACACAATATAAAAATTCCAATTATATTGACAGAAGGCACATCAGTTAGAAATTGATTCCATTTTTCTTGTCTATGACATCTATCTAAATAATATAAAACTACATGTTCTAAAGTTCTATCCACTGCTTGAATTTTATTTACTTGATAATGATCAACATCTGCAAAAATCACGTTGGAATGAGGAATTATGGATGCTTTATTCACAAAGTTATGTAAATCTTCTTGCAAAATACTAGAGGTACATGCAAGTGTTAATATGATAAGATAAGGATGTTCCTCCCAATCTTTCCAGATAATATTATCCACAACTCTTTCTTGAGATCCATGTGCTAGTACGTGATGATCTACTATGCTAGCAGTTACGACAATAAAATTTCTTTTGTGCTCTAACATAGAACACAGTACATTAAAATAATCATCTCCTAGAGGAGCGTACACAATGACATGCACATTTTTGAAAGAACTAGCTACTCGTAGGGTTCCAATATGAGCAAGACCAATATACATCCAATAGGCTAATTTCACTTTATCTCTATCTCAATTTGATCTGTATTCCCATCTTACATCGCAAAATAATCCCTTTCTCTATTTAGATCTTATTGAAATCATATTTCTGTTCTAGTCTTTTTTTTTTTCAATAATATTGTTCCACCTGGGACGAACGGATTTGAATCTTTGAAATAACAAGACCATAACCTGTTGCCTTACCACTTGGCCACACCCCATTATTGTTTTATTTTAATCAAAAAATAGAAATTGATGCAATGTTTCATTTTAATTCATTCTTATATGGTGTTATGCAATTATGCATAGAAAAACCCCCGGGGGGGGGGGGGGGGGGGGTAGAGATTATTCAGTTAATCAGATATCTAACTATAGGCCTAAAAAGAAACAAGAATATACATTCATTGGTTATTCTCTATCAGAATAGATAAAATATTATATAGAAGAAATGATCCCTTCCAACTCAAAGACTAAAAGTCTAATCTTGCCAAAAAAATTTGATTGATTGGCCAAATACTTTTGGATCTTTACATCATTTTTATTCATTAGAGAATCAAAATGCCAGTTATCCTCAACTTCCATATTTGTCTAGATGATGCCGCTTTTCATTTGAATGATCCCTTTTTTGTCAAATTGCTTGAAGCTTATGCGATTTTTTATCCAATTGTCAATATAATGCCAATTATCCCTCTGTTCTTTTTTTTATTAGCTTTTTCTTGGCAAGCTATCATAAGTTTTTGATAATGATAATCCTACAAAAAGTTTTAATTGATTTTTTGTTTGTATTCACTTGATACGAAAAAACATATATGTTTCTCTCTCATTTTATTAGTTAGAATAGTTACATTTTATTTTCATTAACCAAATTGATGTAAAACTCTTTTTCCTTGTTCTGATGTTTATTTTGTGATACATCTATTCTTAATAGATCAAAATACCTTTAGTCAATATCAATTGCATCATAGTTGCAGTTTGGGTGATTAGAATATGTGATTTTTATCGAATAGAGGACATATCTTTGATATTTATTCGATAATTTTTTGATTTATTCCAAATTTTCTTCTTAAACAAGTTTAGGATAGTTTAATTATTACTCAAATCCCTATTTATGCTATTCAATTCCAAGAAAAGAAGAAAAGAGAAACATAATAGATTCAATTTTGAATCTGATTTTTTTCTTTGCTCGGCCAATGCCAATATATGATACAAAAATTAATGATCTATTTCATTTTCTAATAAGAATCTCAAAGATTACATAATGCTTACTCTTAAGCTATTCATTTACACAGTAGTGATATTTTTTGTTTCTCTCTTTATCTTTGGATTCCTATCAAACGCCCAGGATGAAAGCCTGGGTGTAAATAATAGTGATGAAAAAAGATTAGAAAGTAGATTTTGTAAAAGGGCCTATTTCTATAGGTTTTGACGAGTCATCTCAAGTGACTGAACAGAGAGAGAGAGGGATTCAAACCCTTAGTACAAATAGTTTGTACAACAGATTAGCAATCCACTGCTTTAGTCTGCTCATCCATCTCTCCTAGATGGCAGATCTAAAATGAATAAAACATTTCACTCAATAAAGACCAACATTTGTGAGAATCCAATTCTATTTCTTTATACCGTTCCAAACAATTTTTCAATTTCTCTGGCCTGACCAGTATCTAGCAAGGCCATTATCTTTCCTTGAAAAGGAATAATTGACCAAATTATGAAGAATACAATGCTCTACCTAATCTGAAACATCTATCTACCTAAGTATGTATTTGAATCTTTAAATTAAATTGTCATATAATGATGAGAACAACATATTTTAATTATTTAAATTCAATCAAGTATTTATAGTTCCCTTGGTATGACTATCTTGTAGTTGGACACCTTGTGTTTAATATGTTAACATGGAATTATGAGGATGAATAAATGTTTATGATATGTTATTCATAATCATCCAAAACTTAGATTTTTATTTTTTATTTTTATAATTGTAGATTTTATAAATACCAAATAATTGAATATACATATACATATACATAATCATTTATGTATATGTATATGTATATAATGAAAATAGAGAGCATAACGTAACCATATGAGTTTGAAAGAGATATATTCATATATATAACTACCATATGTCTATGTCTAAGTCTTCAAAACACATAAGCATTATCATAATGAAAAATATCACTTATCTACATCATGCTCAATATCATAATCAAAAACCATAATGTCGATGTAGTTTGTGTACAAGTCTAAGTCCAACTAATATTAAAGTCATAACCCTTTCTAAAATAGGAGATTATCAACCTAAGATAAACAAAAGATAATATATATGACCTAAAGGCAAAGATCCTAAACACTTAAAGGAGAGGCTCCTTGCCCTTATCCTTTGCAAATGTCTTATGACTAGTGGAAGGTCTCATCATATCTTCATTGTCTATGGTCCACTATGTCTTCTATCATGAACTTCTCTAACTAGTTAAATCCCTTTCTCGAACTTACTTGCATTATCTTCATGAGGAAGTCAAGGTTCTTGGTAATGGTCGAGATTCTAGCCTCAAAGGAGATGAAATTTTCAATAATGTGGATTGGATAAAATAGAACAGTGTAAACCCTTGACCCAATAGTGCCTCCTCTTAGGGATTCACAAATTGTCATCGATATTGAAAAGAGCAATATCCAACTCTTCTATGAAAAATTCATTAAAGAGTCATCTATAGAGTTCCCCTATGGTGCCCTTGTCCTTATCAACTTGTAATGCAGTAGAAAGGAAGACACCTATATAATCTTTGTATTGGTCTTAGGTTTATCCTCTAGTAGCAAGAATTTCTTGCTGATAATCCTACACATAGCCCTTATAATTAGGATATTCTTTTCTTCCATTGTCTTCTTAAGTTGGTGCTCTATAATTTCTCCCTAAAAGGATAGTTCCCATTTTATTTCCCTAATACAAATATTGCAGTATCTATAATGCTAACAGTAACCTATCCTTGGTAAATCAAACACCCAAAAAAAATATAGTAGGGGAAAAAAAAGAAAAAGAAAAAGAAAAGGAAGAATAAAATAGATAGGGTGCAAAATGAACAATAGGAAACACCTAAAAAAGAAAGAGAACCAAAGTGAAAAGAGAAGGAAACCACTTGGGTTTGTTTGGTTGTTGGAATTAAATAACGATGGAATTGTCAAATTCTAGTATTTGACAATTTTGGAAGTTTTAAATCAGAAAAATGGTTTTTGGAATATGGTTGGAACTATTTGGTTCACCTAGAATTTATAATGAGAAGATGGAAAATGTTGTTTGCATGTGGATTTCAAAATATTATAAAATTTTCCATTACCCCCAATAACAATTTAAGTGGAATTAGAATTGATTTTCCAATTTCACCTATCCTATAATGACACTTGAAGAAAAAAACAAGATGCTGGAAGAGATCAAACCTCATTTAAGAACAAAGTTAAGAATAGCTAGAATAATGGAAAGCCTATATGAGGTCATTGTAGAAACACACAAGGCTATAGAAAAGGTCATCTTGAACAAAAGAACTGACCTTATAAAGTTGTAAACCCCTACAACTAAGCCCAAAGAAATCACCATTGAAAAATATACAAAAGGAAAGGAGAAGGTAGAACAATTTTTTGAAGTGCATATTGAAGAGGTCACCAGAGAAAAATATTGCAGAATAGGCCATCCAAGATTAGTCAATGCCCGATCTCTTTATTGAAAATGTTGGGATCAATAATGACCCTACATTAGATTCAAGGGATCCATTTGAGACTCTAATCAAGGTCACAGACCTTGCAGGGAACATCAATGCAAATAATCCTAAGGAAGAGTCTAAGGAAATGGAGGCATCCAAAGAAGGGTTGAAGACTACAAATCAATCAAGTATAGATGGAGAAAAGGAAAAGGAGGTCACTAAGGAACCTCATAAGGAGGAATAAATTATAGTCATCCCTCCATTGTTGGCAAGTGGGATTAAGTCCCTAACAAATATTGAGAACATGGAAGCTAATGATCTCATGAAATTATTATTTTTTGCCTATGAGAAAACCAAAGAGAGACCTATGAAGAAAAAAGGTAAGAAAAATAAAATTTGAGAAGAATATAATTTTTTTGAGTAATGTTCTGTCATTATAGCCAAATAGTAGTAGTGAAGATCCTACAGATCATTTGGATCATATTTTGGACAGTGTTGACAAGAGTTGTAGGACTCTTGAGGAGGATCCTAAAGTAAAAGTTGTAAGGAAATTTGAAGTTAAGAGGCTTGCAAGAATGATAGAGGGCATCAACAATGATGTGAACACCTTGCAAAAAATAGATAAAGAAATAAAGGAATGTATAGGGGAAGGTAAAGAAATGTATAACATTTGTATAAATTCATACAAACATTTACAAAATTTAGTTGATTTGATAAAGAAAGAGCAAGAGTCTTTGGAAAAGATATCAGAGGAGAGTACAGATAAAATGATTACTGATATAAAAAAAATGGTCAACAAAAATTTTGATAAGATCAATGTGCTGGAGTTGGAGAAGAGAATAATGATTAGCAAATTCTATGAGCTTTGGAACCTTCTTGTTCCTAAGATTACAATTTTGGAGATAAAATCTGAAGACTTGGACCTTGGTCTTAAGTCTTATATTAGATTTACTCCAAATGACTTGTAGACTGTAGATATTATCTTGCACGCAATTGATGGGATGATCAATGTTGCTGAGACTGTAATGAAGAAGTAGGAGGCAGAGTTCTAAGTGTTGAAGGAAAACTTTAGTGATGTACTTAAAATAGTAAGTACATGATCTTGTGATTCAAAATTTTGCACGTACACAATATTTTGGGCACCTTTGTCATTGATGTCAAAGGGAGAGAAGTATAGAAGTGAAAAATATATATGTGTAGGTGGTATGTGAAAGATCACGAGGGGCCAAACTATGCCCTTAAGTGGCAATGAAAAATTAGCAAATTAGGGTTAGTCAACTTGACATGAAAATTTCAACTAGCTATCAACCTAATATAAAAAATTTGTAAGAATAGAATCTATAGAAAATTGAATTTAGTTTCTCAAGTACTATGACTTTTTTGAAAAAAAGTTAGTATGGTTGGTGAAAAGTATAGATTTCAATGCAGTAGTATAAATTTTTTTGGAAAAAAATAAGTAGGTGTATGTTTGACCACCTTAATCATAATCAAATGATAATATTTTATTATAAGATTTTATATATAAGTAGTAGACTCATGCTTGGATGTGATGCATATTTTTTTGTAATTTTATTCCAAAAAAAAAATTAATTATGAATTTTCTGCTACAACATTTTCAGAGTAAAAAAAATCCCATGTCTAACCACCTTAACTCATTCAAAAATTTACAAAATTCAAATTTTTTTTCCTTATAGTAGGCGAAGCAAAGAATGTGACACATTTTTTGGATTTCAAAAATGTTATATCGTCTAAATGTTATAGTCATTTTTCAATCAATACAAATAAATAAGGATTTTAAAGGTAACTCTATTAGAAAATAACTAATAATTACTTACTGAATTCAAAATTTGACAACAATTATATTGATAGAAAGTTGATAATCTCCTTAAGATACCCTTTTCGTTTCATCAAATTCAGGTGAAAAAAAAATTCGTCAGCTACATGGTCGAAGTCTAGAACTTAGAGAAATAGGGGAAAAACACATTTTTGAGACATTTTAATAGTTGACCATGTAGGTTTGGTGTACAAAGCAATACCGAGCCTAATTAGGTAGCCGATATTTTTGGGTACCCAAAAATGCCGACAAAATTTTGATTTTTCACTTTTCCCTCCCCTTTCTCCCTCCCATTTCTCCATCCTTCATATGATATATTATATATCAAAAACTATATATTAGATTATATATTATATATATTAAATATTATATAATATCAGTTATATATTAAATATTATATAATATACATTTTACATTAAATATTATTTAATATACATTAATATTAAATGTCACATTATATATCATATATTATATATTATTTTATATGTATAACATATTAATATTTATTTTACAACTATGTATGAAAGGTTGGAAGATAGCAGAGAAATAATGGATGCCCATTGAAAGAAGCAAAGGAAATTAATCAGCCATTTAAAACATTCATGGGAAGCCATTGAGGAAGAGAGGGAGTGAGAAGGTGGTGGGAGCTGAGAGAGGAAGAGAGAGAGTGAGAAGGTGTGTGTGTGTGTGTGTGTGTGAGAGAGAGAGAGAGAGAGAGAGAGAGAGAGAGAGATGGAGATGGGGAGAGAGTAGGAGAGAGAGAAGGGGAAGCAGAGAGAGAGAAGGGGAAGGGGAGAGAGTAGGATGGATAGAGAGAAGAGGAAGGGGAGAGAGTAGGAGAGAGAGAAGGGGAAGGAGAGAGAGAGAAGGGGAAGGGGATAGAGTAGGAGAGAGAGAAGGGGAAGGAGAGAGAGAGTAGGAGAGAGAGAAGGGGTCATGGGGAATTCCTAGGGGTCCTAGTACACCTTATCATGCATTAGGACACCTAGGAATTCCGCATCACCCCTATGGACACATTGGAATGCTCAAGTATGTCTTAAGGGGTCCTACGACCCCTTCAGACACACTTGAGCATTTCAATGTGTCAAAAGGGGTCATGAGGACTTCCTAGGGGTCCTAGTACACCTTATCACTCATTATGACCCTTAGGAAGTCCACATGATCCCTATGGACACATTAGAATTCTCAAGTGTGTCTTAAGGGGTCCTACAACCCCTTCAAACATACTTGAGCATTCAAATGTGTCAAAAGGGGTCATGGGGACTTCCTAGGGGTCCTAGCACACCTTATCACGTGTTCAGACCCCTAGGAAGTCCCTATGACCCCTATGGACACATTGGAACCCTCAAGTGTGTCCTAAGGGGTCCTAAAACCCCTTCAAACACACTTGAGCATTCAAATGTGTCAAAAGGGGTCATGGGGACTTCCTAGGGGTCCTAGTATGCCTTATCATGCATTAGGACCCCTATGAAGTCCCCATGACACCTATGGACACATTGGAATGGTCAAGTGTGTCTTAAGGGGTCCTACAACCCCTTCAGACACACTTGAGAATTCAAATGTGTCAAAAGGGGTCATGGGGACTTCCTAGGGGTCCTAGTATGCCTTATCATGCATTAGGACCCCTAGGAAGTCCTCATGACCCCTATGGACACATTGGAACCCTCAAGTGTCTCCTAAGGGGTCTTAGGACCCATTCAAACACACTTGAGCATTCAAATGTGTCAAAAGAGGTCATGGGGACTTCCTAGGGGTCCTAGTATGCCTTATCACGTGTTAGGACCCTTAGGAAGTCCGCATGACCCCTATGGGCACATTGGAATGCTCAAGTGTATCTTAAGGGGTCCTATGACCCCTTCAAACACACTTGAGCTTTCAAATGTGTCAAAAGTGGTCATGGAGACTTCCTAGGGGTCCTAGTATGCCTTATCACACATTAGAACCCTTAGGAAGTATGCATGATGCCTATGGACACATTGGAATGCTCAAGTGTGTCTTAAGGGGTCATACGACCCCTTCAAACACACTTGGGCATTCAAATGTGTCAAAAGGGGTTATGGGGACTTCCTAGGGGTCCTAGTACACCTTATCATGTGTTAAGATCCCTAGGAAGTCCTCATGACCCATATGGACACATTGAAACCCTCAAGTATGTCCTAAGGGGTTCTACGACACCTTTAGACACACTTGATTGTTCAAATGTGTCAAAAGGGCTCATGGGGACTTTCTAGGGGTCCCAGTACACCTTATCATGTGTTAGGACCCCTAGGAAGTCCCCATGACCCCTATAGACACATTGGAATGCACAAGTGTGTCTTAAGGGGTCCTACAACCCCTTCAGACACACTTGAGCATTCAAATGTGTCAAAAGGGGTCACAGGGACTTCCTCTGGGTCCTAGTATGCCTTATCATGCATTAGGACCCTTAGGAAGTCCCCATGATTGCTATGAACACATAGTAATTCTCAAGTGTGTCTTATGGGGTCCTATGACCCCTTCAGACACACTTGAGCATTTAAATGTGTCAAAAGGGGCCATGGGGACTTCCTAGGGGTCCTAGTATGCCTTATCATGCATTAGAACTCCTAGGAAGTCCCCATAACTCTTATGGACATAGTAGAATGCTCAAGTGTGTTTTAAGGGGTCCTACAACCCATTCAAACACACTTGAGCATTCAAATGTGTCAAAAGGGGTCATGGGGATCTCCTAGGGGCTCTAGTATGCCTTATCACATGTTAGGACCCTTAGGAAGTCCACATGATCCCTATGGACACATTAGAATGATCAAGTGTGTCTTAAGGGCTCCTACAACCCCTTTCACACACACTTGAGCATTTAAATGGATCAAAAGGCATCATAGAGACTTCCTAGGGATCCTAATAAACCTTATCACATGTTAGGACCCCTAGGAAGTCCCCATGACCCATATGGACACATTGGAACCCTCAAGTGTGTCTTGAGGGGTTTTACAACCCCTTCAGACACACTTGAGTGTTCAAATATTTTAAAAGGGGTCATGGTGACTTCATAGGGGTCCTAGTATGCCTTATCACATGTTAGGACCCCTAGGAAGTCCTCATGACCCCTATGGACACATTGGAACCCTCAAGTGTCTCCTAAGGGGTCTTAGGACCTCTTCAAACACACTTGAGTATTCAATTGTGTCAAAAGGGGTCATGGGGACTTCCTAGGGGTCCTAGTATGCCTTATCACATGTTAGGACCCTTAGGAAGTCCGCATGACCCCTATGAACACATTGGAATGCTCAAGTGTGCCTTAAGGGGTCCTACAACCCATTTGGACACACTTGAGTGTTCAAATATGTCAAAAGGGGTCACGGGGACTTCCTAGGGGTCCTAATATGCCTTATCTCATGTTAGGACACTTAGGCAATCTGCATGACCCCTATGGACACATTGGAATGGTCAAGTGTGTCTTAAGGGGTCCTACAACCCCTTTGGACACACTTGAGTGTTTAAATTTGTCAAAAGGGATCATGGAAACTTCCAAGGGGTCCTATTACACCTTATCACGCGATAGGACCCCTAGGAAGTCTCCAGACCCCTATGGACATATTTGAACCTTCAACTATGTCGTAAGGGGTGCTACAACTCCTTCAAACACACTTTAGCATTCAAATATGTCAAAAGGGGTCATGGGGACTTCCTAGGGGTCCTAGTATGCCTTATCACATGTTAGGACCTTGAGGAAGCTCTCATGACCCCTATGGACATATTGGAATGCTCAAGTGTGTCTTAAGGGGTCCTACGACACCTTCAGACACACTTGAGCATTTAAATTTGTCAAAAGGGGTCACAACGACTTTCTAAGGGTCCTAGTATGCCTTATCACGCCTTAGGACCCCTAGGAAGTCCCAATGACCCCTATGGACACATTGGACCATCAAGTGTTTCCTAATGGGTCCTACAACCCCTTCAGACACACTTGAACATTCAAATGTGTCATAAGGGTCATGGGGACTTCCTAGGGGTCTTATTATGCCTTATCACACTTTAGGATAGCTAAGAAGTCCCCATGATCCCTATGGACACATTAGAATGCTCAAGCATGTCTTAAGGGGTCCTATGACCCCTTCAGACACACTTGAGTGTTTAAATGTGTCATGAGGGGTCATGGGGACTTCCTAGGGCTCCTAGTACACCTTATCACATGTTAAGACCCTTAGGAAGTCCCCATGACCCCTATGATCACATTGGAATTCTCAAGTGTGTCTTAAGGGGTCCTACAACACATTCAGACACACTTGAGCATTCAAATGTGTCAAAAGGGGTCATGGGGACTTCCTAGGGGTTCTAGTACACCTTGTCACACGTTAGGACCCCTAAGAAGTCTCCATGATCCCTATGGACACATTGGAATGCTCAAGTGATTCTTAAGGGGTCCTACAACCCCTTCGAACATAATTGAGCTTTCAAATTTGTCAAAAGGGGTCATGGGGACTTCCTGGGGGCCTAGTATGCCTTATCAATGTTAGGACACTTAGGAAGTTTGCATTTCCCCTTAGGATACATTGGAATACTGAAGTGTGTCTTAAGGGGTCCTACTTACCCTTTGAACACACTTGAACATTCAAATGTGTTAAAAGGGGTTGTGGGGACTTCCTAGGGGTCTTAGTATGCCTTATCACGTGTTAGGACACCTAGGAAGTCCCCATGACCCCTATGGACACATTGGAATGCTCAAGTGTGTTTTAAGGGGTCCTACGACCCCTTCAGACACACTTGAATGTTCAAATGTTTGAAAAGGTGTCATGGTGACTTCCTAGGGGTTGTAGTGTGCCTTATCATGCGTTAGGACCTTTAGAAATTCCCCATGATCCCTATGGACACAATGGAATGCTCAAGTGTGTCTTAAGGGGTCTTACAACCCCTTTGGACACACTTAAGCATTCAAATGTGTCAAAAGGGGTCATGGGGACTTCCTAGGGGTCCTAGTATGCCTTATCACACGTTAGGACCCCTAGGAAGTCCCCATGACCCCTATGGACATATTAGAATGCTCAAGTGTGTCTTAAGGGGTCCTACAACCCCTTTGGACACACTTGAGCATTCAAATGTGTCAAAAGGGGTCATGGGGACTTTTTAGGGGCTCTAGTACACCTTATAATGCGTTAGGACCCTTAGGAAGTCCACATGACCCCTATGGACACACTAGAATGCTGAAGTGTGTCTTAAGAGGTACTATGACCCCTTTGGACACACTTGAGCATTGAGATGTGTCAAAAGTGGTCATGGGGACTTCCTAGGGGTCCTAGTATGCTTTGTCACATGTTAGGACCCCTAGGAAGTCCCCATGACCCCTATGGACACATTGGAACCCTCAAGTGTGTTCGAAGGGGCCTACAACCCCTTCAAACACACTTGAGCATTCAAATGTGTCAAAAGGGGTCATGGGGAATTCCTAGGTGTGTTATTATGCCTTATCACCTGTTTAGACACCTAGAAAGTCCCCACGATCCCTATGGACAAATTATAATGCTCAAGCATGTCTTAAGGGGTCCTACGACCCCTTCAAACATAGTTGAGCATTCAAATGTGTGAAAAGGGGTCATGGGGACTTCCTAGGGGTCCTAGTACACCTTATCACACGTTAGGACCCTTAGGAAGTCCCCATGACTCCTATGAACACATTTGAATGCTCAAGTGTGTCTTAAGGGGTCTTACAACCCCTTTAGAGACACTTGAGCATTGAAATATGTCAAAAGAGGTAATGGGGACTTCCTAGGGGTCCTAGTACATCTTATCTCACATTACGACACTTAGGAAGTCCGCATGACCCCTTTGGACACATCAGAATGGTCAAGTGTGTCTTAAGGGGTCCTATGAACCCTTTCGACACTCTTGAGCATTAAAATGTGTCAAAATGGTTCATGGAAACTTCCTAGGGCTCCTAGTATGCCTTATCATATGATAGGACCCCTAGGAAGCCCCCATGACTACTATGGACACGTTGGAACCCTCAGGTTTGTCCTAAAGGGTCTTACGAACCCTTCAGACACACTTGAGCAAAGGGGTCATGGGGGCTTCGTAGGGTTCCTAGTACACGTTATCATGTGTTAGGAACCTTAGGACATCTGCATGACCCCTATGGATAGATTGGAATGCTCAAGTGTTTATTAAGGGGTCCTACGACCCCTTTGGACACACTTGAGCATGAAAATGTGTCAAAAGGGGTCATGGTGACTTCCTAGGGGTCCTAGTACACCTTATCATTTCTTAGGACCCCTAGGAAGTCCCAATGACCCCTATGGACACATTATAACCCTCAAGTGTGTCTGAAGGGGTCCTACAACCCCTTTGGACACACTTTAGTGTTCAAATGTGTCAAAAGGGGTTATGGGAACTTTCTATGGCTCCTATTACACCTTATCATGTGTTAGGATCCCTAGGAAGTCCCCATGACCCCTATGGACACATTCGTATGGTCAAGCATGTCTTAAGGGGTCCTACGACCCCTTCAGACACACTTGAGCATTCAAATATGTTAAAAGGGGTCATGGGAACTTCCTAGATGTCCTATTACACCTTATCACATGTTAGGACCCTTAGGAAGTCCCCATGACCCCTATGAACACATTGGAATGCTCAAGTGTGTCTTAAGGGGTCCTATGACCCATTAAGACACACTTGAGCATTCAAATGTGTCAAAAGGGGTCATGGGGACTTCCTAGGGGTCCTAGTATGCCTTGTCACTTGTTAGGACCCCTAGGAAGTCCCCCTGACCCCTATGGACACATTAGAATTCTCAATTGTGTCTTAAGGGGTCATACGATGCCTTCAGACATAGTTGGGAATTTAAACATGTCAAAAGGGGTCATGGGGACTTCCTAGGGGTCCTAGTATGTCTTATCATGCATTAGGACTCTTAGGAAGTCTTCATGACCCCTATGGATACATTGTAATGCTCAAGTGTGTCTTAAGGGGTCCTACGACCCCTTCGAACACACTTAAATGTTCAAATGTGTGAAAATAAGTCATGGGAACTTCCTAGGGGTCTTAGTATACCTTATCACATGTTAGGACCCCTAGGAAGTCCCCATGACCCCTATGGACACATTGGAATGCTCAAGTGTGTCTTGATGGGTCCTACAACCCCTTTGGACATACTTGAGTATTCAAATGTCTGAAAAGGGGTCACGGGGACTTCCTGGGGGTCCTAGTATGCCTTATCACATGTTAGGACCTTTAGGAAGTCCCCATAACCCCTATGGACACATTGGAATGCTCAAGTGTGTCTTAAGGGGTCCTATAACCCCTTCAGATACACTTGAGTGTTTAAATGTGTCAACAAGGGTCATGGGGACTTCCTAGGGGTCCTATTATGCCTTATCATGCGTTAGGACCCCTAGGAAGTCCCCATGAACCCTATGGTCACATTGGAATGCTCAAGTGTATCTTAAGGGGTCCTATGACCCCTTCGGACACACTTGAGAATTAAAATGTGTTAAAAGGGGTCATGGGGACTTCCTAGGGGCTCTAGTATGCTTTATCATGTGTTAGGACCCTTAGGAAGTCCACATGGACCCTATGGACACATTGGAATGCTAAAGTGTGTCTTAAGGGGTTTGACTACCCCTTCAAACACACTTGAGCATTCAAATGTATCAAAAGGGGTCATGGGGACTTCCTAGGGGTCCTAGTATGCCTTTCACATGTTAGGATCCCTAGGAAGTCCCCATGATCCCTATGGACACATTGGAACCTTGAAGTGTATCTTAAGGGGTCCTACAACCCCTTCAAACACACTTGAGTGTTCAAATGTGTCAAAAGGGGTCATGGAGACTTCCTATGGGTCCTAGTACACCTTATCACACGTTAGGACCCCTAGGAAGTCCTCATGACCCCTATGGACACATTGGAACCCTCAAGTGTCTCTTAAGGGGTCTTACTACCCTTTTGGACCTATTTTAGTGTCTAAAAGTGTCAAAAGTGGTCATGGCGACTTCCTAGAGGTCCTAGTATGCCTTATCATGTGTTAGGACCCTTAGGAAGTCCGCATGAGTCCTATGAAGACATTGGAATGCTCAAGTGTGTCTTAAGGGGTCCTACGACTCCTTGAGACACACTTGAGTGTTCAAATGTGTCAAAAGGGGTCATGGGGACTTCCTAGGGGTCCTATTATGCCTTATCACATGTTAGGACCCTTAGGAAGTCCACATGACCTGTATGGACATATTGGAATGCTCAAATATGTCTTAAGGGGTCCTACAACCCCTTCGGAGACACTTGACCATTGAAATCTTTCAAAAGGGGTCATGGGGACTTCCTAGGGGTCTTAGTATGCCTTATCACTTGTTAGAACCCCTAGGATGTCCCAATGACCCCTATGGACACATTGGAACACTCTAGTGTGTCCTAAGGGGTCCTACAAACCCTTTGGACACACTTGAGTGTTCCAATGTGTCAAAAGGGGTCATGGGGACTTTCTAGGGGTCCTATTAGACCTTATGACATGTTGGGACCCTTAGGAAGTCCACATGACCCCTATGGATACATTGGAATGCTCAAGTGTGTCTTAAGGGGTCCTATGACCCCTTTAGATACACTTAAGTTTTCAAATGTGTCAAAAGGGGTCATGGAGACATCCTAGGGGTCCTAGTATGCCTTATCACCTGTTAGGACCCTTAGGAAGTTTGCATGACCCCTATGGATACATTGGAATGCTCAAGTGTGTCTTAAGGGGTCCTAGGACCCCTCTAGACACACTTGAGCTTTCAAATGTGTCAAAAGGGGTCAATGGGACTTCCTAGGGGTCTTAGTATGCCTGATCACATGTTAGGACCCCTAGAAAGTCCCCATGACCCCTATGGACACATTGTAACCCTATGATGAGCATGCAGTGGTCATACATCTGCGTGAAATTTCTTTTCAAGATTTAAAATATTAATTGATTGTATTCAATCGAGGGGAATTCCATTGACATCTACTTATTCAGTATAGTCAGACCGCCGACATTATAATGAGTCTGTAGAAAAATTGTGTGCTGGATACTTTGAAGAGGACTTGTGTTGAAATTGTCTATCATCAAATCAACTGTGTAGGTATTTTTTCAAAATCAACTATTTAGGTGTTTTTTTGAATACATTATATATATATTATATACATTAATAAATAATACATTATATATATTATATACATACATACATATATATATATATATATATATATATATATATATATATATATATATATATATATATATATATATATATATATATATATATATATATATATATATATATATATATATATATATATATATATATTATAGACATTAGTATATAATACATTAGTATATATAAAATATACTATATATATGATATACCTCTTTTTATATATAAAAGTTCAATTTTTTCATTTTCTCCCACCCTTTTTTCATCTACCTGGACATATCGGGTACCTGATTATTGACTGGTCATATTTGACCAAAATATTCCCCGTCTGCACAGACCAGAGAAGCACGAGATTTCAGACTTTTTTCACGGGTTGTAGGAAAAAAAAAGTGATTTGGGGCCCATTTTTTGTTTTTTGTCAACTTGTGGTCTCACCATGGGAAGCGGCAGTCGTCGAAAGGCTAAGCGGAAGAGGAAGGTGATGACTGAAGAAATTCAAGCATACAGGGAAAAAGATAGGGAAAATCACCGAAGAAGGAGAGAAGGTATGTTAAACATTAATCAAGGTGACCTTGTAAATGTAGTTACAAGTGAAGAGGATGTTGAATTTGAAAATAATATGGAAATTAATTTTGTGAATAACAATGTATGGAGTGAAGATGAAAATGTAGAGATGGAGAATGAAAATGTAGACTTGGTGAATGAAAACGTAGATTTGGGGAATGACAAGGAATGAAATGAAGATGAAAATGTGCAAATAGAGATTGAAAATGTAGACTTGGGGAATGAAAATGTTGCACAAGAACCACATGAACATTACCAAATTATATGCAAAATGAAGTCCCTTGCAATAAAGATAATCAATCTTCAAATTTGGGGCTTTCAAGAACACCTAAATGGTTAATTGAAATTGAGGAGAACATTATGAATAATTGGGAAGGAAAGAGCTCACATAGACCTGTTAGGTTGTGGGATTCAAGACTTTATGATCAATTTTTTGGAAACAAGACATTGGTTGAGCAATGTCAAATTTTTGTGCAGTTGTTAAAGATGCAAAAGATGAGACCTGTGCTTGTGAAATTGAAGATTCGTGTGAACAAGAAAATGGAGAGAAATGCCATTATTGTGAAGAATCTTTTTAGTTCTCTCAATAGCATTGGGAAGACTAGCAGAGAAAAAGACAAGAGAGTTGCTCGGAGGGTTATTAAAACCTCCTTAGTAAGTCATTAGTTGAGAAAGGCTCATTTGATGAGACAAACTTGTGTTGACTTCAATATAGACTGTAAAACTTTGGGTAGAGCACTTGCAAGAAGAGAAAGACTTGATGATCCGTTTCAAATTGATACATGGGCTTATGGTGTGAGACTTCCACATTTCGATAAGAAGCTAATAGATGTTGTCAAGGATGAAATTCAACAATTTTGGGATGCTAACTCAAGAGTGTCACCAAATGTGAAGGATGTCTTGAAGTTGAGAGTTGGCAATCAAGACTGCACTCCACATCCTAAACATTATGTGGAGGTAAGTCAAACAATGTTGTATAAATAATTTTGTGAGACACATCCAACATTGAAAATATCACAAAGGTCTTTTGAATCCGTGAAGCCATTTTATTGTGTACCCCTTAAGATTCAGAATACATGTTGTTGCAAATATCATGTTGAGTTTTCAATGCATCATGAATTATTACGGTCCATTCATTCTACTTTGCATACTAATGAAATGCTAAAGGATTGTGGTGCAAGTGGTCTTCCCAAATCATCAAAATACTTGCTAGATCAATTTTTATGTCATAGAGATGATGGTTCTCTATTTTATAAAAAAGACTTCTTAAATGCTAAGTGCTCAGAATCTGGTGGCTTGTCCAAGTTTAGGACATGTTTTCATGAGGGTTTGGAACACAATTTTGGAAAGACACTCATCCAAAAAAAGGTATACAAAACAATGAAATATAATAGAAGAGTGGAGGTGAAGGCTCTAGATGTGAGTTAGTTGCAAAAGAATACAATGTTGCTGATTTTATCTCATATTTCAAGACAAATCTTTTTTACAAGTATGCAAGGCATAGTCATAGGTCTCAATGGTTGGATCAACAATTCAGGATGTGTAAGGACACTTTCCCCATTGGAACTATTATATCCATTATAGAATTTGCGGAGAACTATACATTGGAGCCCCAAAATGAGACTCAAGCTCAATATTACAATTACATTCAGGTTGCTATTTTTGTACACATCACATATAGACATTCCCCTGATAGCAGAAAAGATGAGCAAAAGATAATCAGAGAGTACTATTTTTATATGAGTGAAGATAGGTCTCACTCTTATGAGTTTTTTCAACATTGTTTTGAGAACTATTTTGACTTCTTGTAAGAAAATGGTATTACTATGGATAGGCATCTCATTTGGTCAAATAATTGCACTGGGAAATTTAAGAATGCCAAAATGTTTTATTGGTTGTGTAGAATGCATGTGGAGAGAGGTGTACCTCATATTTGGAGTTTTCTTGAGTTAGGGCATGGGAAAGGGGAGCATGATGGAGCAGGTGCGTGTGTGAAGAGAGCTGTAGTTAAGGAACAATTGAGGATTTCAAGTGCTATACTTCTTGATGCTCATTCTATTGTTGATTGGTGTACTTTAGCATTTTCACAGGGGGGTGTATCATCATAAAATGGAAGCACTTGTATGTTAAGAGTGTTTATCCCTCCAAGTAGGTGGTTTGGGGTCATGTCAAATGTCTTGAATGGATACTCGACTTGGATCTAGATTTTTCCACTATTCTACCCCATTTTCCACTTCTTCCTGGCATTTTCCTGGCATCTTAGACTATGAAACTGAGATTCTTGACCTCAGGGTCAAGGTTGACCTTTTAGGTCAAATTCAACCTTGACCCTAACCTGGTTAGGATCAACCTTGATCTTGACCTGGTCAGGATCAACCTTGATTCTGACATGGTCAGGAACAACCTCAATTCTGACCTAGTCAGGAACAACCTCGATCCACCTGGTTAGGATCAACCTTGTCCTTGACCCTAGGGTCTAGGATTCTCAGGGTTTCATCAATATCTTGTCTTTTCCCTCTTTGGGGCCACTATTTCTTAGATTAAGTGTCGAATTCTCAAATTAATAGTTGAGGTGGACCTTTCTCAATATTTGTATAGGATTCCTAATTTATTATTGGAGATTAGCCTTTCTTAAGTTTTGTGCCTAATGCTCAAATTAACTTTGGGGTTGGCCTTACATTGAATTTTGTGACAAGGCTCTTAAATAATTATTTTATTTCTATATTAAGGGTGGTCCCCTCCTAGAGTTTTGTGTCAAGACTTTGATTTAATTTCCTCTCCATGTGCACCTCTCTAGAGTTTTGTGCCATGGGCCCTTAATTATTATTTTCTACGAGGCCCCTCTTGTGCCCTAGATCACTATAAAAGGGAGCCTTCCTCTCTCATTTTCTCCATCTCATCTCATCTCACAATCTCTCAAGCTCTCAAGTGAAAGCAAGCAAGAAGATCAAGCCTTCAATCATTCAATTCATCAAGGAGATCCATTAGAAGCTATTGAAGGATTCAAGCTCTATGGAGCTCTCTTGTTGAAGATTCCTCCATTTCCATTCAAGCTTCTTCCAAATTCAAGATCCATTCAAGATTGGTGTTGAAGATCTAAGGAAAATTGATTGGAGACATCCTACATTTGATTCTACATTCATCCATTCTTGTGGATTCTAGGATTCGAATCCTCCACAAGGGTTTCAACTCAAGCAAGGTGAATTGTTCCATTTAATTTGTTTATTCTAGCAATTTGAACTCAATTTCAAGGTTAATTCCTAAATTGGGGTTTGACTAAGGCAAACCCTTTCCCCCCAACAAACCAAACCATTTTTCTTGTAGGTATAGGTGCAAAATTTTAGATCTGAGATTAGATTTGGATACCCTTTTCGGCGAACTTCCAAGATCTGAGAACAAAGTCAAAATCAACCTTTAGAATAAAAATGTAGCGTTTGACCTTTTATGAGGGTCAAAGTTGACCTGATCTAATCTCGGAAAAATATTTCTGGGTTTTGTAGATCTTGCAGTTTTAGTTCAAGACTTAGAGAACCAACAATTTTTGAGATTGTTTGATAAGGTTTTTAGTGGATTATTTTTCAGAGGTAAGTACCTTTATTTCTTGATTTCAATATTAATCATCTACATTTTCTTTCCATATCAATACAATTTCATGTAAGTATAAATTATTGGCTTTGGGGTCTCTTTTATGTGCAAACCATTGTTCTATGACCTCATCCACATTTTATCACTATACATTTTGGTGAACCCGACACACTTACCCTCCTTTCTTTTGTGGAATTAGATGCCCTATTGTGTTTGTGGTGTTCGATTTCCTTTTCATGCTTATGCATTTGGATATATCTAGATCTATTTTCTATATTGGTTATCATGATGCACAAGTTGTTTCAAGTTTTTTTCAAGTGCCTTATTGATAGGGATGATAATCCTCCTATTTGGGATGAACCTTTGGATTTGGATGTTGATTACTCTCTTCCTTATGAAACCATTATGGATGATCCCTTGGATAAAGACATTGATTTATCCCCTCTTGAAGAAGCTTTGATAAAAGAGGGTGATTTATTAATGGATGACATATTCATACATGATGATAACTCTTTTCCTAAAACACACTCCCCTTATGTGGACATTGTAGTGAAAGAAGATGATATTATAGATTCTTTACCTCCATTTGAGATTCCTTCTAGTGATGAGGCATTAGTGGAGAATGATATGACTTCCCTTAATGCTCTCCCTTTTAGTGATGATCCTATGGAGAATCAAGATCTCACCTCATCTCCTCCTAGGATGCCCTCTTTTCTTCCCTTTTATGATTCTATTTGTAGTGTTGAGACAACTACCATGGTTTATCCTAAACCCTTGTTGACTGTCAAAGGTTGTCCTCACCTTACTATCAAGGGTAAACCTATGGAGTCTTTTAATGAGAAAGATTTGATAGGTCACACATATCATACAAGGAATAATCCTTAACCTAATCTAGTGGTTTCTACTTCTTTGCCACCTTCTCAACCTATTCTTCCTCCTCCACCCCATCTTCCTAGCAAGGAGTATGATTTGATCACCCAATTGCAAAATACTCCTACCAAGATTTCTTTATGGGAGCTTCTTCAAAATTCACCTACCTGCTATGAAGCCTTGCAAAAATCTCTAGCAACTCTTCCCACTCCACCTCCTAATCAAGCAAACATCAATAACTTCTTAGCATGCATGCATGCTACCTCGGGTCCTCCTGACATTGTTTTTACTCCAAAAGATTTACCTTCTAAAGAAGTTCAGAATCAATATGATGCTCTTATGGTTGCTATAACTATCAATAAAAGTATCATTCATAGGACCTTGATTGATAATAGATTTGGGTTTAATGGTTGTCGCATGGACATGCTCAAAGTGATTAACGCTAATCTTTCAAATATTCAACTTGACAATGTTCCTATACGTGGCTTTGATAACATTGATAAGAAAACTTTAGGCATCATTACCTTACCTATCAAAGTAGGACGAGTCATCCTGAATATGCCTATTCATGTTATGCTTGGACCTCTCAATTATAATCTTCTTTTGGGTAGACCTTGGTTGCATGAGATGCATGTTGTTCCTTCCACCCTTCACTGTAAAGTCAAGTTTATATATAACAACAAGATGTATACACTTCATGCAGATGATGCACCTAATTCTTTTTTGAATATTCAAACCCACACTACTCCTACTCCTAATAGTAATCCTTCTTCCTTTAATGCTCTTCTTGATGATGATTGGGGAACTTTGGATTTTACTCCTACCTTTATGGGAGAGTATAAGATTAATGATCTTGATTTTATGAAGAAACACAGAGAGTTTGAACAATGAGTTTTTGCTTCTACTTCTAATACCCTTCATAATAACTTTGTCACTACTTCTACCCACAATGAATCTATCAAATCTACTAAGGATGATATTGTGACTACTAAGGTTTTATTGACTCCTTTTGATATGGCTTCTTGTTATGGTCCTAGTTATCATTTCCTTGTTAAACAAGGATTTAACAGTCAAGGATGTGGTAAGCATAAACATGGAATTCAAATACCCTTACATAGTGGGGGGCATGAACATTCTTATGGATTGGGATTTAATCCTTGACAACAAATCAATGTTAACAACATCTCAAATAACACTTAAAAACATGATGAAACTATGAAGGAATTTGACCAAGAAGTTATTTTTCCTAAACTCCTTCGTGCTAAGATGATTACTAGACCTAAACACAAAAATAAATGTAGTCCACACTTGAAGACTCTTCCTTTCTATTTATATCATAGATTTCATGATCACTCTACTAATGAATGTCAAGCTTTACATTATAAGAATAGGCAGCTCATTGATAGTAATGTTATTTATATATCATGTGATAATAAGTTGTATTTCAATCCTATTTTCTCTAAATAACAGTCATGTTCCTATTATGGAGCTCCACATTATGTAAACAATGGTAGCCTAATACTTGGGGGCTCATTGTCTTGCATAGTGTTGCGAGCGATATAATAGGTCCCCTTCCATCTTTGTTCCTACACTTGGGGGGCAAGGATGTCATCTCCTTCATTTTTGTATTTCCAGGATTCACCTCTTTCCTTGGTTAAGTAGTATCTATCTATTATGTGATATCTAGTTATACATGAACATTTTGGTTTTCATTGAGGATCTTTTTCCTTGATCACAACTGATTTCATTGTTTGACATTAGGTTTCCATGGTTAATATATGCCTCACCTTGGAAACTGAACAGTGTGCTATCCCTCACAAGGGTTACTTTTTCACTTCTTGCATGATATCTCTTTGCATTCATCCCTTCCATGGCCTCATAGGAGTCATGACCTTCTTGGCTTGGACTGGGTGTTGTTTGTGGATATTGTCTTGATGTTGAAGAAGGATTTATCCTTATTCTTTTATTTCCTTAACATGTCAAAATAGTATGTTTTTGCCATCTTAAGGAGGGGGGCATATATACGGCCTCCCTTGTTCTATATTATGTATTTTTGTTCTAACCTTTTGTTTTGCAGCATGCTAAATCTCAGAAGGTAACACACATAAGTTGCTAAATCCTGAAGAGACACACATTTTTCAATTTTCAATATGCTAAATCCTCTAAAGGTAATGCACATAAGTTGCTAAATCCTAAAGGGACACACATTTCTAATTTCAAATATGCTAAATCTTGGAAGGTAACACACATAAGTTGCTAAATCCTAAAGGGACACACATTCATATTATAAATCTTCCTAAGGTATCGCACATAAGTTGCTAAATCCTGAGGAGACACACATTTCATATTCATAGTGATACAAGAAGGTAGATATATGGATATTTTAGAACCTGCCAGAAGATGCATTACAATTTCAAGGAATAGTTTATGGGTGAACCTGTTGGGCTCTCCCTCCAGGGTGATTCATGGTAAGGTGAGCATCTTACTGGGTGAGGTAATCACTTTCTCCTTTCTCTCTTTCCTCTTTTATGCTAGTAGGATTGGATCATGAAGCTATGTTATTTATAGTGTTGCTCTTGTCTTTCTTATGTAATCATTTATGCTTTTATGATAAGCTTTCCAAATATGATATTAGTATGAGAAATATTTATTAGCAAGGTTTCTTATGCCAATTGATTTGGGTTATTTAGTACTAACCCATGTTCTTTTGGTTTTCTCTTTTCACACCCTCGTGCGTGTATGTTGAGTTAGAATCCTTAGTCTGGGGGCTTGTTTCCTTAGCTAAGTGTTATTTTATCTCATTGTGAATCCACTTGGATCTCCTCTTTCTTCTCCTTTACCAAGAGTTTTCATCAAGTGCACACTCTTGCTAAAGTGAGGGCTTAATGTATCATCTTAAAATGGAAGCACCTCCATGTTAAGAGCATTTATCCCTCCGAGTAAGTGGTTTGGGGTCATGTCAAATGCCTTGAATGGATACTCAACTTGGATCTGGCTTTTTCCCCTATTCTACCCCATTTTCCACTCCTTCCTGGCATTTTCCTGGCATCTTGGACTATGAATCTGAGATTCTTGACCTCAAGGTCAAGGTCAACCTTTTAGGTCAAAGTTGACCTTGACCTTGACCTGGTCAGGATCAACCTCAATTCTGACCTGGTCAGGAACAACCTCAATTCTAACTTGGTCAGGAACAACCTTGATCTTGACTTGGTTAGGATCAACCTCATCCTTGACCATAGGGTCCAGGATCCTCAGGGTTAGCTTCTGGTTTTAAGGTTTCATTAAAATATTGTCTTTTACCTCTTCAGGGTCACTATTTCTCAGATTAAGTGTCAAATTATCAAATTAATATTTGAGGTGGACCTTTCTCAATATTTGTATAGGATTCCTAATTTATTATTGGAGATTATCCTTTCTCGAGTTTTGTGCCTAATGCTCAAATTAACTTTGGGGTTGGCCTTACATTGAATTTTGTGACAAGGCTCTTAAATTATTATTTTATTTCTATATTAAGGGTGGTCCCCTCCTAGAGTTTTGTGTCAAGACTTAATTTAATTTCCTTTCCATGTGCACCTCTCTAGAGTTTTGTGCCATGGGCCCTTAATTATTATTTTCTACGAGGCCCCTCTTGTTCCCTATATCACTATAAAAGGGATCCTTCCTCTCTCATTTTCTCCATCTCATCTCATCTCATTGTCTCTCAAGCTCTGAAGTGAAAGCAAGTAAGAAGATAAAGCATTCAAGCCTTCAAGAATTCAAGCATTCAATTCATCAAGGAGATCCATTAGAAGCCATTGAAGGATTCAAGCTCTATGGAGCTCTCTTGTTGAAGATTCCTCTACTTCCATTCAAGCCTCTTCCAAATTCAAGATTGGTGTTGAAGATCTAAAGACAATTGATTTTGAGACAACCTACATTTGATTCTATATTCATCCATTCTTGTGGATTCAAGGATTCGAATCCTCCACAAGGGTTTCAACTCAAGCAAGGTGAATTGTTCCATTTACTTTTTTTATTCCAGCAATTTCAATTCAATTTCAAGGTTGATTCCTAAATTGGGGTTTGACTAAGGCAAACCCCCTCCCCCTAACAAACCAAACCATTTTTCTTGCAGGTATAGGTGCAGAATTTTAGATCTGAGATCAGATTTGGATACCCTTTTTGGAGAACTTCTGAGATCTAAGAACAAAGTCAAAATCGATCTTCAGAATAAAAATGTAGCCTTTGACCTTTTATGAGGGTCAAAGTTGACTTGATCTAATCTCAGAAAAAGATTTCTGGGTTTTGTAGATCTCATAGTTTTGGTTCAAAATTTTAGGAATCAATAGTTTTTGAGATCATTTGACAGGGTTTTCAGCCGATTCTTTTTCAGAGGTAAGTACCTTTATTTCATAATTTCAATATTAATCATCTACATTTGCTTTCCATATTAATACAATTTCATGTAAGTGTAAAATATTGTCTTTGGGGTCTCTTTTATGTGCAAACCATTGTTCTAGGACCTCATCCACATTTTATCACTATACAGGGGGGACTCTTGAATCTACAGTGTGTAGATTCTTTTGGTTGGTTGAGGAGGGAACTATAGGAGATAGATTGGATTGTCAAACAATGAAAGACTCTTAAAAAATGAATTCATTCTGAAGCTCCAATAGTAGTACATGGACCATTTGGACACAAGAGTTGGCTTGTTTTTGCCCCGTGTGTTTTTAGTATGATTGGGATCATTGTGAGTCAAGTGAGTGGGTGGATACATGGGTTCCATAGTATCTAACTTCTTTATCTATGAAACTCTTTATAAGAAATGATGACATGGACACTTTAGTTGAGTATGACCATCTTTCAGATCTTTTGCAGCCAGGAGATGTTTTTGCATTGGTTGCACTGCAGGGGAATGATGAGAGGTCAGATTATTGGTTAGCACATTGTGTATAAGGTAAATAGAAGCTTGTACAACCAATGAAAGATTGTGATGGGTTCACATATCCTACTAGTTCAGTTTTTATTGTAGGAACATGGATCTGAACATACATGATTAGAAAGAATGAAATTATCGCATTTGAAGACTATGAGAAGCAAAAATTATTCTCATGTATTCACACCTTGTTATAGCAACAAATGTCAAGTTGTCAAAGCATCAAGGAAGACCAAAGACAAAAGAACTTTGGACTATTAGTATTGCTGATCATGAAGCACTATTGTAGACCCTGAAGCAAAGAGATGACCCTTAAGGAACACTTGACTAGGTAATAAGTTAACTTAGTGCATTGTTTTCTAAGTTCATTAAGCTTGATTTCAATACATTAATTTAACCTTTCTTAAATTGTATTTTGAGTCAATAAACTTGGTTTTGTATGTGGATTGTAACTTGTGCAGGAGCACCTATGAAGACACCTATGGTCACCATGGATCCAATCAGAGATAGAAGGACAAAAGGATCCTTAATGGTTAATTGACATCTTTTGAAGCCTATAATGGAAATTTGTAACAATTAATTTGATTTAAAAGTTAAATGTCCTAGAAGTCTTGATAAGGACTTATGACCAAAATCATGTATGGGTGGCCAATAGTGCAACAAGGGATCTTACATGTCATTTACTTATGTCATTTGCATGGTTTGAATTCTTACATGTTTGATTGTTGTTTCTAATGCTTTAAGGATATTATTTTTTATCATTTCAAACAATCTATAGAAGTTAAACCTTTAACATAATAAGCTCCATGAACATGGTATTCCAGAGTAAATAAAAACAAATGTCCTAATATTCAATCTTTGTTATTGGGTTTTGGGAGGGGTGGTAGAATATTAAAAATAATTGAATTTTAGTAGAGTGCTGACTATCTTAATCATGATTAGTTTCATAGTTCGAATTTCAAACATACCACTAATAGTCATTGCAACAAAACTGGGTCAAGAAAAGAAGTGTGCATGCTTTCCCATTTAGGTCTTCTCTTGTTTCAGAATGAAAACCTAATTGTTTCCACTACAGACAAGGAGATGTTCCCAAGGACTACCTACTCAATCTATAAAACACAGCTTCTTGCAGGCTGCCCAGTGTACCATAATGCATTGTGTGTTTTATGGTATGCAACTGACGTGCTTTCTGAGTTTGCACGTGAGAGTAAAAGGGTTAAATTTTTTGTTACTAAAAATGATGTGGACTATAAGTTGGTGGTTCACTTTCATGACATTGTAAACACTAGTGACAATCCTATTCCACCCATAGAGTCACTGGAATGCTCACAACCATGCTCGACCCAAGTGACCCCAAGTGACCCCAAGGTGCACTAAGCATGATTAGGCATCAATATTTAGAGGCTCATATCTCAGACCTCATGAGAGGTATCAAAAAACTGTTAGGGGCTAAAAGATTGTGATTCTAAGGTCTACAATAACCAGTCTCAGTTTTGGGTGATTTGACTTCATTTGTATTTGGCAAGGTGATCTCAGTTGATGCCAAAACTTGCAGTGAGGGTCAATTGAAAGTAGCTCAACATTGTATCTTTCAAACCGTTTGTCCTAACATCAAACCATCTACTCCATTAGCTCCGATTAGCCAGGTAAACACCAATGACAACCCCATTTCTCCCATGGAGTCACTGGAATGCTCGTGACCATGCTCGACCCAAGTGGCCCCAAGGTGCGCTAAGCATGATTGGGAAACGATCTTCTGAGGCTCGTATCTCAGACCTCGTGAGAGGTATCAAATTTTTTTTAGGAGATACAGGATCATGTTTCTAAGGTCTACAATAACATCTCTCATTTTTGGGTGATTCGACTTCATTTGCAATTGCAAGGAAATCTCAGTCGATGCCAAAACTTGTAGTGAGGGTTAGTTGAAAGTAGCTCAGTAGTGTATCTTTCAAACCATCTGTCCTAGCATCAAACCATTTTCTCCATCAACTATGGTTGGCTGGGTAAATGCTAGTGACAACCCTATTCCACCCACGGAGTCATTGGAACGTTCGTGACCACGCTTGACCCAAGTGACCCCAAGGTGCACTAAGCATGATTGGGCAGTGATATTTCGAGGCTCATATCTCAAACCTCATGAGAGGTATCAAAAAACCATTAGGGGCTAAAGGATTGTGTTTCCAAGGTCTACAACAACCTCTCTTAGTTTTTGGCGATTCAACTTTGTTTGCATTTGACAAGGTGATCTCAGTCAATGCCAAAACTTGTAGTAAGGGTCAGCTGAAAGTAGCTCAGTAGTGTATCTTTCAAATCATCCATCTTGGAATCAAATTTTCTACTCCATTAGCTCTGATTGGCCAGGTAAATGCAAGTAAAAACCTCTTTATGCCCATGAAGTCACTGGAATGCTCGTGACCACGCTTGACCCAAGTGACCCCAAGGTGCACTAAGCATAATTGGGAAGTGATCTTCTGAGGCTTGTATCTTGGAGCTTGTGAGAGATATTGACAAACTATCAGGGGCTACAGGATCATGTTTCTAAGGTATACAATAACCTCTCTTAGTTTTGAGCGATTTGACTTCATTTGCATTTGGCAAGGCAATCTCAGTCAACGCCAAAACTTGCAGTGAGGGTTAGTTAAAAATATCTCAACAGTGTATCTTTCAAACCACCCATCCTAGCATCAAACCGTCTACTCCATCAGCTCCAATTGGCTAGGTAAATGCTAGTGACAACCCCGTTCCACCCATGGAGTCATTGGAATGCTCACAACCATGCTCATCCCAAGTGACCCTGAGGTGCACTAAGTATGATTAGGCAACGATCTTCTAAGACTTGTATCTTAGACCTCGTGAGAGATATCAAAAAACCATTAGGGGCTATGAGATCATGTTTTAGAGGTCTATAATAACCTCTCTCATTTTTGGGTGATTTGAGTTCATTTGCTTTTGGCAAGGTGATCTCAGTCGATGCCAAAACTTGCAGTGAGGGTCAGTTGAAAGTAGCTTAGTAGTGTATCTTTCAAATCACCCATCTTGGAATCGAACCATCTACTCCATCAGCCCTAGTTGGCTAGGTAAACATAAGTGACAACCCTGTTCCACCCATGGAGTCACTGGAATGCTCATGACCACGCTCAACCCAAGTGACCCCAAGGTGCACTAAGCACGATTGGGTAGTGATCTTTATCTTAGAGCTCATGAGAGGTATCGACAAACTATCAAGGGCTACATGATTTTGTTTCTGAGGTCTACAATAACCTCTCTCAGCTTTGGGTGATTTAACTTCATTTGCATTTGGCAAGGCGATCTCAGTCGATGCCAAAACTTGCAGTGTGGGTCAGTTGAAAGTAGCTCAACAATGTGTCTTTCAAACCATCCATCCTAGCATCAAACCGTCTACTCCATTGACTCTAGTTGGCTGGGAAAACACCACTGACAACCCCATTCTTCCCATGAAGTCACTGGAATGCTCGTGACCACGCTTAACCCAAGTGACCCCAAGGTGCACTAAGCATGATTAGTCAGTGATCTTCTAAGGCTCGTATCTTGGACCTCATGAGAGGTATCAACAAACCATCAAGGGCTACAAGATTGTGTTTCCCAGGTCTACAATAATCTCTCTTAGTTTTGGGCGATTCGACTTCATTTTCATTTGGCAAGGCGATCTTAGTTGATTGCAAAACTTGTAGTGAGGGTAGTTGGTAGATGTGGGCTATCACTAGAGCATGCCTTAAATGCAAAATTTTGGTTTTTATACCTGAGTCCAGTAGTGTTCTGATTGAGGAAGTTAACATTTACAAAGGTGCTTTGTAAATTTGAAGAGACTAACTGTCCCTTTGGGTGGGAGGTATAATGGTATGAAACATAAGAACATAGGAAATCTATAGAGGATAAACCTCAAACATAATAAGCTCCATGAACAAGGTATTCTAGAGTAAAGAAAAACAAATGTAACTTCAACAAGATATAATTTAAATCATAATGATAATCATAGTCAAGATATAACTTCACCATTCAATTCCATAAACATGAATAATAAATATGTATACAAAAGATGACGCAAATATAACATAAAAATGAACATGTTCTATATATAGAAAGTATCAAATGTATCAAAAGTATCTCCATATACAAATATGGCACATGCCATTTCAAAATGTCTACAAAATCAATGTTTCAAGGTGTATAATGTGAGATATATTCCATCTCAAAATGTGCCAAGTGGCATCTCTAAATGACCACAAAACTAAAACTACATCCTATGCCATAGGGGGATCATCAAAATGTAGCCTCTTTGAAGAAGTGTTTGGCTTTGATTGATCCTGCATAAAAAATGAGTTCAAACCCAAGTTAGATTGCTTAGTTTATATGATTTGTGCATATATATATAAAATTCACAATTCAAACACTAATTTAATTAAAATTATAACTAAATACAAATATCTGTACTTGGCCTCTCGGTCACCTACCACAATTGGGAGTCCTAGCATAAGTCTAGTGAAGGGACCATGCCAACAATACCAACTCTGACCTATAAATATATATTTGCAATAATGAGATTAGTAGAGTGGCGCAACATAGAGTAATAAATCTACAAAATAGGATGATAGCATAATAAAATTACAAATTGATTGAACAAAAATTAAAACTTACATCTGCTGATCCCTCCTCTAGAATAGTGGGCTGGGTCAACAAAGATATGAAAGATTCTCGTGGGCCCTCCCTCACACTGGGAGTGACATATGAGAGTAAAAAGATTGTCAATTATATATAAATTTACTTCATCATAACAACCCTGGTTACAAAATAAAAATAATAATATATAAAAGTCTACGTACAATTAGGCTATCACTCTGAATCAAGACGCTTGTCAGCCTAGGCTCTTGAACCTGTGTCGGGACATCATCAAGAGCCACACCGTATACAATAAAGTGCAAGTAAAATATTTATTACTACACAAAAGTGGCATACATATGCATGCATAATTAATCTTAAAAAATTAATTACCTTTCCTTTGTCGACACCTGATGAAGGAACCCCCTCGTGCCCCCCACTGACATCAGCTGTAGCCTACAAGAGTACAATAAGATGACAATATATTAGTAAATGTATGAATTTTATTGCTCTAATTGATAGAGATTTAAGCATGTACACCAAATGATATAAAAAAAACTAATGGGTACATAATTTATAATATACCATATAGGCATCAAGGACAAATGAAATGGCTGAAAGTGTGGAGTCATCCACCTATCTCAACTCCTCCTCTATCATCGACTGAACATAAATAGAAAAAATAATATACATAAGTGCATGCAATCATTAAAAATAATCTAAATAAATAAATTATTTTAAAATTAAATAAGTCATGTGACAAATTTATTTACAATGTTTACTCTTACCATATCAACAGGAGTCCATGGCTCTGTGTACACCTCCTGAGCACTCTCATGAGATGTAGATGCTCCATGAGGTGTTACAACCTCTATAGCTGCATCTCCTTTATCCTTTTCATCAATAACATACTGATATGTATCAACATTAGTAAGCGGTCCAAGGCACATATTCTTGCATATAATGAAAATATGGGGCTCACATACATGTGAACTCTGATGAGATGTCGATGCACCAACTTCATCTACACTAGGAGGCAACACTGACTTGGTCTGCGTGATCAACTGATCACTCAACAAATGAATGGCCCTAATAGTCTGTGAGGTGGCCTCTGCAATGATATCAGGATGCTGCACTAGAGGAGGGGGTGTGACATCAGTGGGGGGGATGAAAGTAGTGGCCTTTTTGTGCTGGGAAAATAGCCTAGTCTGAGGAGATCCTCCGCCTACACTCATGTTGGGCCTCATGATAAAATAATTAACATTGTGACCAAGCACAAAATCAGCATACAATTTTTTTATGAAATAGAAAGGGAGCTCCAAATTGCTATGGGGTGGTTTATCAAAAACCATCCACCAGCAATCCCAAAAGTGTGTGTGCATTGCTTCATTTGTGCACCATTTTATTGATAATTTGGGCTTTTTGGGGTCAACTTGTAATCCGGTTTTAGGATTCACAAAAAGGGAGGCTATATCTTCCTTAGTTATATTAAGGGCTGCAATCCCATCATGGTCAAGCGTGTCATCAAATTGGGCGTGCATATCATCACACCAGTGAAGAGTAGCATTATGTTGTTGCGTAAGTGTGTCAATGTTTTTAGCAATAGTATTTAGGGTGGAAAGCATGGGACCTAATGTAGGTATATTATGATATGTGTTTTGGAAACCTCGTATTGTGTTCAAATTATCTTGTATCAAATCTTCTAAAGATTGAGGGTTTTGAGACAGAGGATTATTTTGGGGATCGTTATTTGGTGCGGGAGGGTTATTTTACTCATTGTTGTTAGCCATGCCTGATTAAATAAAAAAGAAATATAAATTTCAATTTGATTTCATATATTATTACAAAAATAAATACAAAACCCTATTTCAACAAAAAAAAAACATTTAGCATCAAAATGAAATAAAATAATCAAAATATATAAAGAATTTACTTACCGTATATACTGGGGAGTTGAATTTGTTGTTGGGGAAATTAGATACCCAAAAAAAATTGAGTATTAGATATATAGAGCCATTTTACAAACCTAAAAACAATGAGAGAAATGAGAGACATGGCTTGAGGGTTTTGATTTATGCCACAAGTTTTGGGTACTTGATATTTTCAGGTACCCAATTAAGATTGTGCTTTGGTGTCAGGTTTGCCCAGGTGTACTGACACCCAGGCCTACTAAAAAGTCAACAAGCATTTTCATACAATTTTGGATGAGTGAAAAGTGAATATTTTTCACATCACCACTTTTTGGCCCCTCATATCTTGCACATACCCTAGGGAGTCACAAGTCTTGAGGGTGGTACATAGTGAGTTTTTGCATTTTGGTTGGGTTGATGTTTGACGCTTAATCATTTTTCACTAAGTGTTTCCATAAATTCCAAAGGGAGAGATTGTTGAAAAGTGGTTGCCTTAATGTTGTCATTAATGGAAACACTTATCCCCATGATCCTGGCAAAGAACTTGGACTCAGTTTTACTAGGCCACAATGTGAAAATGCCTAAGTCCACAAACTTGTCCAGGAAGAAAGAGGCAATATTTTGATCAGTGAGAATGCTAGAGTCAGTTTTATGAATTGTGGTCTTATAGATGAATACAATGATGTATGATAGAGATTCATGTATGAGTGCACATGTTTTGGTTATCATGCAGAGAAAATGTAATAGTAAGAGTGCAGTTGTAGACAATTGACAAAGTTCCTAAACTTGTGAATTTTTTATTGTATTGGCTAACCTATAATATGTCTTGTTATGTAATAATCATGTGTATATGGCCAACATGATGTCATTGTAAAGTGTGTATGGCTACTTGGTATAATATTGTATGGATGACCTTGTAATTTATTTTTATAAATTTCCTAATATAGGCCAACCAAGTTACTTTACACTTAATCAGGTATAAGTAAATCATGTAATTGGTATGTGAAATGTGTGGAATAGTATTGTAAATATGCATATGCAAATATAAGAAGAGTAGAGAAGTCATTAAAGTGAATATGAATAGTAATGCATGAAGTTGTAGATGTTTATTCTCATGTTTTGATATGATACTTATTGTAATAGAAAGACAAAAACCCACATTTTGAGAGTCAAGGATTCACAATTGTAATACCCCTAATATGGTTTTTTAGACTCCTGACAAGGTTTTTCCTCTAACAGGGACACCTTCCTATTGTATTAATTAGATCCTAATAAGGATAGGAATCCTAACAGGGTGTCTTTCATATAGTGCATACATTTGTGGGTATCATCCCCACTGAGGTTTTCCCTTAATAGTGTTTCCTCAAAAACAAATATGGTGTTATGAGTTCCTTTGTGTTTTCATATATTTTTTGGTTAAGTGGATTAAGTTGGTTTTTTTAATTACTTAAATAATTCATTTAAGTAATGTGATACTGATTCACCTCCCTCTCATAATCACCCAATCCCAATAGCATGTTGGTGTTTCTTCATTTAAGTCATAACTGTCTTGATGAAGTAACACATTGTGATTCTTGGTGCAGATTTGGAAAAGTTGTGTATTTTAGGATGATACTTTGGATCCTATCCAAGTCTTGGCCGAATTAATTTGTATCACATTTTAGTTTGAGTATAATGTTTGTATCATTTGTTCTCATAAGTCTTAGCTTACCTTTTTTTTTAATTCATTATAATATGTATAAATGAGAAATCATTTTGTGATTGCGTAAAGTGAGTGTGTGATATAGAGATCATGAAGATGACATTTTTATTCTACAATTGAGGCATAATTTTTTCTTCATTGGAACTGTATTGATATAGTATATATTATAAGTTAGTTCACTTGTACGGGATAATTTGTCCACAATTGTGAATTTTAATCAAAGATTTATTAGCGAACTCGAGTAAGGAATATATTGTTATATAGTAAGAAGTAATCTCTAGGTAGTGGGTGTACGAATGCATGTGCCATCCCTCTTTATTTTTTATTTTCTCTTAACTAGGTAGTACTTTTAACAAAGTACCTCTATCTAGTGGGTTTGACTCCCACCAGGGTTTTCCCTTAACCAAGTTTCCTTGAAAACAAATTTTGTGTTTTGTGTTATGTGTTTTGGATCTTGTATTATAGTTTATGTTTTAGATCATTAATTGGTTTAAGTGGTTTAAATTTTTAACTTTTAGTACTCAACTGATTCAACCCTCCTCTCAGTTGTGTTTGCCTTATTTTGGGCCTAATAATTAGTATCAAAGCTAAGTCCTTTTGAAGAAGCTTAATCACTTGAAGGATATCTATCATGAAAAGAACAAGGAAAGAAAGCCCTAATTTTGATGGAAGAAATTATCTGATATGGAAGGATCAAATGGATACTTCTGTGATACACATGGGAGATGGATATTGGGATATCAAAGAGAATCCTTACACCATTCCTAATGGCTTGTCTTAGGCTACTGCTAATGAAAATAATAAATTCAAGGAGAACACGTTAGAAAGATGAGTGAAAGTTAAACTATCTCAACCTATATGAAGAGAATAAATTATCTAGTTTGTACAATAGATGTTCTGGTGGTACCTTGACTGATGAGGAAGTTTTAAACAAAGTTATAAGATCTTTTCTTATGTGTTACAATGATAAGGTTGAAACTATTGAGGAATTGAGAACTATAAGAGACATTTCAAGAGAAGATTTGGCTAGTAAACTCTATGCCTTTGAGATGACTAATCTTAGTAAGGAACTTTCAAAGGTTGAAACTGCATTTAAAGACAATGTGACTAAGGATGACAAGGGAGAGAGATCCTCTAAAGATAACTTCAACCAGTATGCCAAGAAATAGGAAGAGATCATGGAAGAGGAAAAGAAGATTGATTAACTTGAAGCCTTGATTGCAAAAAGACTACCTAATGGCTCTAGTAAGTATGAAGGAAAATTTCCTTTGAAATGATTTAACTATAATAAGATTGGTGACGTTGCATCTAGATCTCCTAATAAAGCTTCTAAGGAACCTAAGATTGGATCTAAGAAATTTCATCCTAAGGGTTATAAAAGTTTTTATGTTGAAGAAGGTGTGACTAATGATCAATCTAGTGATGAAGAAGAGATTGTGTTTATTGATATTTAAGGGGTAAATTCCTAAAGAAAAAAAAGATTTGGTTTCTTATGTTGACAAAAGAAATGAATGGGTAATTGAGAGTGGATGCTCACATGATCACATGAATGGTTATAAAGACAAGTTTGTGAAGCTTGAAGACTATGGTAGTGCTATTGTTAGATTCAGTAATAAAAGTCCTTGTTTTATTAAGGAAAAAGGATCGATCACTCTTAATGGTAAGAATAGTACTAATGGTGTCATCTATGTTGAAGGTTTAAGACAAATTTTTCAGTTCTGGACAACTACTCGATAAGGGATATCAATTGGAATTCATGGTAGTAAAGTGCAAAACAATTGGAAGCTCAGGAAATATAATTATATCTTGTACATAGACTACAAGAAATCTATTTCATTTAAAAATTGTTGAGAATAAATGCTTGGTTACTAAGATTGATGATGGTAATGGCAAAGAAGATTTTGTCATGTGAACTTTGATAATATGGTGAAGGTTAGTACTACTAATGCTATAAGATATTTTATTAAGATGATGAAGTCAGACAATATGTGCAAAAAGTGTCAATTGGGTAAGGTGCTTAGATCTACTTTTAAGAATAAGACATATTCTTCAAATTGATTGTTGGATTTGCTACATATTGATTTGTGTGGTCCTACTAAGATAATAAGCTATTATGGAGATAGATACTTAGATACTTTATGCTATTTATTGATGATTATTTAAAGATGATGTGGGTTACCTTTTTGAAAGAGAAATCAAAATCATTTCATAAATTTTAGATATTCAAAATGATGGTAGAGGAAAAGTCTGGATAGAGATTGAAGTGCCTAAGATTGGATAGAGGTGGATAATTCACATCTAGCGAGTTTTATGCTTTTTTTGAAGAACATTGGATAAAGAGGCAGAATTATACTCCATGAACCCCACAATAGAATGGTGATATAGAGAAAATGAATAGAACTATTCTAGACATAGCTAGGACTATGATGATTGAAGGAAATTCTCTATAGATCTACTGGAGAGAAGCGGTGAGTTTTTTAGTTTACACTTTGAAACGAGTACAATTAAAGAAAGGAACTCATAACACTCCTTATAAACTTTGGTATGGTCATGTTCCTACAATAAAGTATCTTATAATTATTGCAAGAAAGTATTATCTTAAGAGAGATGAGAATATAGGAAACTTTTATCCTAGAAGTGATGAAGGGATATTCTTGATATTTTACAAGAGAAAGACATATAAATGTTATAACTATAGACTAAAGAAGATTGTTGAAAGTGAAAATGTTATAGTTGATGAGAATGTACATAGATCAAAGAGAACTTTTAGGTATGGAATAACTAAATAGGATAATTAGATTTGATGAACTACAACTGATTGAGAACATGATTAAAGAACTACAAGTGATTAGAGATCACCGAGCACTAAATTGTTATGTAAGATAATTGAATTAGTTTTATGTTGTCATTGATGTCAACTAATTTTGACAATACTTATCATGGTAGTTGCAAATATCTACACATTTTTAAAGAGGAGAGAAAATATGAAGAACTGAGATATCTACATTGAGGAAGATGGATAGGACAGATGAGGAGAAGAAATACTCTTGGTAACTCATTGATGAGTCTATGAATTCATATTGTTGACTTGATTATGTTGCATTAATCTATTATGGAGATAGAAGTAAAATGTTGCAAAGCAGTGTGGTCAGTTAATGAAGCAATCTAGTATACACCGAGATAGTGTAGTGTATACCGAGCGATAGTATCAACCGAGCTTGTGTTTACTGATGCATTTCTTTGTTAACCAAGTATGGACAAAAGAACTAAATGATTAGTTTAGCTGATAATTGATGAGCTAGAAAGTACCTTGTAATCAGGGAGGAAAGATAAAGTTTGTTATGAGATCAATGGCTAGCAAAATTCAAGGAGGATCTAAAGGATGGAATTGAAACACATCTACCGAGGAAGGTTTAAGTGGAAAAATCAATGAAGGAGATTAAGCGGAAAAATTTGATGGATGAAAAGAAAATGGTTTACTTGTCTATTTAAGAGACTAGGGTTTCATAGTGAAACTTATGCTGGAGGAAGGAAACTATAGAGATATCGCGTGAACAAGATTTGTACATGCTTGATCAAACTGGTTAAAGGAGAATTGAACTAAAGAGTTAATCGAGTGTCAGAGAGTTTTAATCAAGGGATAGTAAGTTATTGAATGTTAATGAACTAAATAAGAAATATTTGTTAGAAAGTAAAGATCCCCAAGATAACTAAGAGGTTGGGGGTGAATCAGTTATCTGATAATTAAACCATTTCTCAACTTTAATATCAACTTCAGTAGTATTAAACCATATAATCAATGTAGTAACCAACCATAGAAAGATAATCATACACAATAACACAAGATATGTTGACTAGGGAACCTCTTGATCAAAGAGTAAACCCCGGTGGGAATGATGCCCACAAAATGATGCACTAATATGAAAGTTCCTTGTGAGAGGATGGACCCTATTAGGAGTCTTATGAAATACATTCAGTACATATAAATCCCTGTTAGGAGATTTTGAATCCCTGTTAAAAGATTCTAACCCAGTTAAGAGTTATGGAAGACAAAAGGACCCACTGCCCAAACAGCTTCAAGGCAAGATCTCTGAACTCACTGTCCAATAGATCTTAGGATTATTCAATAGAATAATATGAAATATGTTACCTCCTTCACACTGTGCCAAAACTACACTCTCTGCTACACAAGATCACAAATCCAGATCTCTGTACTTCGCAAATCTTCCTTCACAATTGAATTAGCTCTCTTCTTCACTTCATGCATAAATTCGCATCATAGCTTTCATATCACAACTATTACAATCTCATAATCCCATCTCATAAAAAAAAAAACATTCCTTCCTTTATACCACAATCAAATAATTACAAATGAGTCGGTATGCAAATGCAAAATAATAATTTCAACACGCTACACCAAAAAATATCGGCTTCCAGATGTAATAACTCTTCACTCATGTCACCTCAAAGTTTTTGTAGGGAACCACATCACTACCAAAGTGTCAAAAACTTCCCTTTAACTATGTAGAATCAGATTCCATCCTGATTAGGAGATATCCTCTGATTACCAAAAACTGTTACTCAAGAACACTGCCAGAATACTGCTTCCACCAAAATGCTTTTAACTTTCATGAATGAATGAATTTATTTTTGCACTCTTAACCATAGGTTAATAACACACCAAAGAACATACCATCAACTATACATAATCCCAAATGCAATATCCCATGTGCGCAAAAGAAAACTATGCCTGCTACTTTGCTAAACTCTAGAATATCACTGTGTTGACATCAATGACAATCATAGTCATGAATGCAACAACCAATGCTACATAATGAGTACCAATCATCAAGCATTCATTCCTAACAATCTCCCCCATTTGCATTGATGGCAACATAGATGAAAAACATCCAATGTTCCAAAAATCCAATCACTGCTGCTCAAGTGCTCTGCTGCTCTTCATCAATCAAATCTTGCTTCATTTTCCTATTCAATCTCTCCAACAAAAGTAGTTCCTCAATGTTTTTCAATGTTTTTCATGATTCTCTCCCCCATTGACATCAATGAAAAAAATTCCATCACTATGTCAAATAATAGCTCAATGTCAAAAGACACTGTTTCAGAAAATACATTCACAAGAGTCCTCATGACTTAGCATAGATACACATACTCCCCCATAGAAGAAGTACCAACATCTAGTCCAGAAAAAGATAGGTGCATAAACCACTAGATGGATGCAACCATCTGCATCTTTACTCAAGAGTAGGTTGGGGCATAACCCCAAGCATACCTCTTAGATACTCAAATGTATGCTTCAGTAAGGGCTTTGTAAATATGTCTTCTATCTGCTCCTTTATGCTAATGTACTCCAATCTAACTTCTTTATCTACAACTTTCTCTCTTACAACATGATACTTGATCTCTATATGCTTAGTCTTAGAATGTAATACATGATTCTTAGACATACTAACTATACTAGTATTGTCACAATGTATGACAATAGGCTCATCAAACTTAATTCCAATATCCTTCAGCATCTACTTCATCCAAATTATCTGGTTACAATTGTTTTCTGCTGCTACATACTCTGCTTCTGTTGTACTCTGTGAAATACAATTCTACTTCTTCCTCAACCAAGAAACCAATCTTCCTCCAAGAAAAAAGGCTCCACCACTGGTGCTTTTCTTATCATTAATGCTACCTCCCCAATCAACATCAATATATGCACATAGGGTAAAATCATCAGAATTTTCATACCACAATCCATAGTCCATTGTTCGTCTAAGATATCTCAATATCCTCTTCACTGCTGCAAAATGTGACTCTCTAGGTTCAGCTTGAAATCTTGCTACCATTCCAACTGAATGTTGTATATCTGGTCTAGTGTGTGTCAAGTACTATAATCCACCAATCATAGATCTGTATTTCTTCTATTCTACTACTGGTGTCTCATCTTTACTAGATAGTTTATGTCCTATAACCATAGGTGTTCCAACTGGTTTACAATTCTCCATACCAAATCTTTTCAACAAATCATTCAAGTATTTTGTTTGACTTACAAAGATACCATCTTTGTTTTGTATTATCTATAATCCCAAAAAGTATTTCATTTCTCCAATCATTCTCATTTCAAATTCTATCTTTATTTCATCAGCAAATTTGTCACTATCTTCATCTTCTCCTCCAAAAATAATGTCATCAACAAAAATAACTATAACTAACAATCCATTCTCAATTTCTTTTGTGTACAAGTTACTATCAGCTGTTCCTTTTGTAAATCCCAATTTTAACAAATACTTATCCAATCTTGCATACAAAGTTCGAGGTGCTTGCTTTAGTCCATACAATGCTTTCTTTAGTTTACATACCATATCTCCTTCTTGAGGAAAAGGAAAACCTTCAGGCTACTCAATGTATACTTCTTCTTCCAACTCACCATTTAGAAATGCTAACTTCAAATCCATCTGATACACTTTGAATTTCATAAATGCTGCATAAGCCAAAAACATTCTTACTACTTCAAGTCTTGCCACAAGGGCAAAAGTTTCTTCATAGTCAATTCCTTCTTGTTGTGAGTATCCCTTACATACCAATCTTGCTTTGTTTCTTACTACTTGTCCTTGTTCATTCATCTTGTTTCTGAATACCCATTTAGTTCCAATCACATTCTTGTCTTTAGGTCTAGGGACCAATTCCCATGTCTTGTTCCTCTCAATCTGATCCAATTCTTCTTTCATAGCTTTAATCCAATTTTCATCTTCACAAGACTTTATTCCTGCAATAATTTCTGACATCCTACCAATATAGCTTCTAATAGATTCAGCTTCCATCATTCTTATGTCTTCAAATGCACAAATCAATTATGTAACCTAGCTTTCTTTGCATGTTCATCACCTTCAAAAGTAGAATGTAAAGCTTTCCAAATATCATAAGATCTAGTTAAAATTTTTACTTGACTGTATTCATTCTCCAGAAGTGCTGATAAAAGTGCTTCTCTTGCAAGTATGTTACACATAAAGGTGTCTCTTTCATCATTAGAACAAGTCTCAAGTCTATCTTCCTCAATAATAGTTCTGTTATTCTTTGTAATCAACCAATAACCTAGTCCTAAACACAATAGATGTGTCTTCATCTTTTCTTTCCAGCTATCAAAATTTACTCCATCAAACTTAGGGCTTTCTTTCCAAAAATTTGCCATAGATCTCCTTAAGTTGTTAAACTTCTCTTTCAAGGACCTACTGCTCTGATACCAATTGTTAGAAAGTAAAGATCCCCAAGATAACTGAGAAAGTGGGGGGGGGGGTGAATCCTTTATCTAATAATTAAACCATTTCTCAACTTTAATATCATCTTCAGTAGTATTAAACCATATAATCAATGCAGTAACCAACCATAGAAAGATAATCATACACAATGACACAATAACACAAGATATGTTGACTAGGGAACCTCTTGATCAGAGAGTAAACCCCAGTGGGAATGATGCCAACAAAATGATGCACTAATATGAAAGTTCCTTTTGAGAGGATGGACCCTATTAGGAGTCTTATGAAATACATTCAGTATATATAAATCCTTGTTAGGAGATTTTGAATCCCTCTTAAAAGATTCTAACCCGGTTAAGAGTTATGGAAGACAGAAGGACCCACTGCCCAAACAGCTTCAAGGAAAGATCTCTAAACTCAGTGTCCAACAGATCTTAGGATTATTCAATAGAATAATGTGAAATATGTTACCTCCTTCACACTATTCTAAAACTACACTCTTTGCTACACAAGATCACAAATCCAGATCTCTGTACTTCACAAATCTTCCTTCACAACTGAATTATCTCTCTTCTTCACTTCATGCATAAATTTGAATCATAGCTTTCATATCACAACTATTACAATCTCATAATCCCATCTCATAAAAAATAAAACATTCCTTCCTTTATACCACACTCAAATAATTACAAATGAGTCGGCATGCAAATACAAAATAATAATTTCAACATGCTACACCAAAAACTGTCAGCTTCCAGATGTAATAACTCTTCACTCATGTCACCTCAAAGTTTGCACAGTGAACCACATCACTACCAAAGTGTCAAAAAATCCCTTTAATTGCACAGAATTAGATTCCATCCTGATTAGGAGATATCCTTCGATTACCAAAAATCGCTACTCAAGAACACTGCCAGAATACTGCTTCCACCAAAATACTTATAACTTTCATGAATGAATGAATTTATTTTTGCACTCTTAACCATAGGTTAATAACACACCAAAGAACATACCATAAACTATGTATAATCCCAAATGCAATATCCCATGTCTGCAAAACAAAACTATGCTTGCTACTCTGCTAAACTCCAAAATATCACTGTGTTGACATCAATGACAATCATAGTCATGAATGCAACAACCACTGCTATAGAATGACTGCCAATCATCAAGAATTCATTCCTAACAATATTGATCAAAGATTTTTATGAGCTTAAGAATAGATCTAAACATTTGCAAATCAAGTTGTATTGTATTCAGATCACCTGCTGTTACAGTTTAACCGTTGTAATAAAATAAAATCTCTTAACCCAGTAGACTTGAAAGTCTGATATAGAATGTACATTGTTATCCTATCAACCCCATAGTAAATTCTGGTTGGATGATAACTATTAGTGTTAAATCATCTAACAAGGTCACACCTTATAGTGTGTTTTGTAACCTTTAACGGGGTTGGCTCTTCACTGAGCTCACTTCAGAAGAGTGAAAATATTTTGGGTTACCGATCCTAGGTGGTTTTTCTCTTAACAGGGTTTCCACGTTAAATCTCTTTTGTTATGTGTTTACTATGGTGACTTTTTGATTGTCATACTTTACATATTGCATATATGATTTGGTTGGTAATCACTATGAGCTATTAATTAATACTTAGTAAAAGCATAGAAAGTTTAGTATTATTTTTTACCGAGCTGCATATTAAGCTGAATTTGTTTTGAAGTTTTACATTTTGTATTTGGGACTATGGATAGCCAATTCACCCCCCTCTCAGTTATTCTAACAATTGGTATCAGAGTTGCTTGGTTGCTTGGAATAGATTTTTAAGGACTTCAACACCAAGATCACAAAATGTACAAGAGGGAAGTGCCAAAGCTAAACAAGGACAACTTTATAATATGGAAAAGCCAAATGAGACTTCATATATCTATAATTGGGAATTTTGCCCTCACTCTATTGGATGATGGCTACCTAGCACTGCCTACATGACCTTTGACTCTTGACCAGTTGAGAGATAGACATGAGCATAATAGTGGCATGATGGAGATTGTTGCTGCTCTAACAGATGCCAAATTTGAAGATGTCAAGGATTGCTTTACTTCAAAGGAAATGTGGGACAAGCTTGCTCTAGTTTACAGTGGTGATGTAAATTTCCAAAGAGCCAGAGCTAAAATTTTAAGAGGAAGATTTAATGATATGAAAATGAAAGAAGGAGAAAACATAGTGCAGTACACCCACAAAATAAAGGAAGTAGTTAATGCTATCAGAGGATCTGGTGGTGTCATTTCTAAAGAAATAGTAGTGAGTAAAATCTTGAGAACCCTATTGCCAGTTTATGCAATCAGAATATCTGCAATATATGAAATGAGGTCTGCACCCAACAATACTCTCACTCTTGATAGTTTGATCAGTAAGCTAAATTTTGAACTAGATAACTTTGATAATAGTGTTGTACCATTTGTTGAGTCTACTTTCATGACTTCTCTGAAGATCGGTAAATCTAGTAGTAGAAGTAATAATGATGATAATGACAGTAATACTGATGATGAAATTGATGAGCTTGAAGCTCTTATGGCTAGAAGGTTAGCTAAAGGTAAAGGTAGATATAGAGGTAAATTACCTTTAGCATGTTTTAATTGAAAAGAAGTTAGTCATATTGCTGCTAGATGCCCAAATAGGAAAGAAGATGATAGAAACAAGGATTGATCTGGTGAAGGAAGCTATTGGAGAAGAAACAACATGAGTTACCAACACTACAATAGAGACAATCGAGACAACAATGATAAAGGCAAGAAGGTATGTTACATTGCTGAAGAGAATGATACCGAGACCGATACAGATGATGATGTTGAAGTAGTGTTTGTTGCAATGAAGGATGAATCTAAAGAAGAAGAAAGGTATGTAGAGACATAATTATCTATAAAGTTAATAAAAATGATACATGGATCATAGATAGTGGCTGTACCCATCACATGACTACTGATGAAGAAAAATTTGATCATCTTGAGCAATATAATGAAGGATCTATAAAAAAGGGCAATGGTACACCTTGTATGGTTAGAGGAAAGGGATCCTTACTAATAAATGATAAAATTAGATGTGATAATGCCTATTGGGTAGAAGGACTAAATTAAAATCTACTAAGTGTGGCACAACTTAACAATTTAGGTCACCGTGTAGCTTTTGAGAGAAAGAAAGTGAAGATATTTGATGGAGGAAAACTTGTTGGAACAAGAGCACAAATGAAAGGTAACTTGTTTTATCTTGATAATGATTAGTCTTCTTGTTTGATGATGAAATACGAGGATGCATGGCTGTGGCATAAAAGATTATGTCATGTGAATTTTGATAACATGATCAAGATCAATAAAAAGGAAAATGTTAGAGGTTTGCCTAGCCTAACAAAGCTGGATCATGTAATGTATCATCAATGTCAAAAAGGTAAGATGACGAGATCTAGTTTTAAGAGAAAAGATTATCCAAAAAAGAAAATTCTAGAGGTAGTTCACACTGACCTATGTGGTCCCATGAGAACATAGAGATATTATGCAGATAGGTATTTCATTTTGTTTGTTGATGATTATACTAGATTGATGACTATGATGTTCTTAAAAAAAAATCAGAAGCATTTAAAATGTTTAAGTGGTATAAAGAAAAAGTAGAGAAAGAAACTGGGAAGGAATTGAAATGCTTAAGATCTGATAGAGGTGGTGAATTTATTTATGATGAATTTACTAACTATTGTAATGAGCATGGTATAAAAAGATAGGTTTCTACACCAAGAACACCTCAATAAAATGACAGTGCTGAAAGAAGAAATAGATCAATTATTGATTGTGTAAGGACACTCATGATAGAGAAGAATGTTGCTCAAACATACTGGAGAGAGGTGGTGAATTCATTTCTGATGAATTTACTAACTATTGCAATGAGCATGGTATAAAAAGATAGGTTTCTGCACCAAGAACACCTTAGCAGAATGACATTATTGAAAGGAGGAATAGATCAATTATTGATTGTGTAAGGACACTCATGATAGAGAAGAATGTTTCTCAGACATACTGGAGAGAAGCAATTAGCATAGCTATTTATGTTCTGAACTGAGTACAACTGAATAAGGACACTCACAAAACACCCTATGAGTTATGGTTTGGTCACAAACCAACTGTAAGTTACTTCAAAATATTTGGTAGTAAATGTTTTATTTTGAAAGATGATAGAAATGGAAAGTTTGACTCAAAAGGTGATGAAGGGATATTTCTTTGATATTCCACTAAAAGAAAAGCATATAAGTGTCTAAATAAAGTTACTAATAAAATAATTGAAAGTACTAATGTCAGGGTTGATGAGTTTGATGATAAGAATAGTGAAGAGAGCATCATGGAACTGAAAGATTATAGTAGATTCACATACATTGAACATCCAGAGCACCTATCAAAGTCGTAGACTGTGGTAATCGGTCAATAGGAAAATAACACCGAGAATCAAGAAAATAACACCGACAATTAGGAAGAGGCTACCAAGCAAGTAAATGAACCTGAATAGGACGAATAACAAAGAAGAGATCATGTACTAGCAAGATTTTTTAGGAGACATCAACCTGAGAACCAAATCATTGGCAACAAGCAAGTTGGCATGCAAACAAGAAGTAAGTCAAGATAAGGTACATGCTTAGTTTGTGAGTTAGAACCAAAGAATGTTAAGGCTGCATTGGAAAATAATGAATGGATAAATGCAATGACTGAAGAGATTGAACATATAGATAAAAATAAGACATGGACCTTAGTACCTAGACCTAAAGACAAGAATGTTATTGGTACTAAGTGGATATTTAGAAATAAGTTGAATGAAAATGGAGAGGTTACAAGGAATAAAGCCAGACTAGTTTGCAAGGGGTATGCTCAGGAGGAAGGAATTGATTATGGTGAAACCTTTGCACCTATTGCTAGACTAGAAGGAGTTTGAATGTTACTGGCTTATGCAACACATAAGAAGTTTAAAGTCTATCAAATGGATGCTAAGTCTACATTTCTAAATTGGATCCTTGAAGAGGAAGTCTACATAGAACAACCATAAGGGTTTGTTGATCCAGAAAAGAAAGATATGGTATGTAGATTACAAAAAGCATTATATGGTTTAAAGAAAGTACCGAGAGCTTGGTATGAAAGGCTGCATACTTATTTGTTAAGTATTGGATTTGTTAGAACTAGTGAGAATAATAATTTGTATTTGAAAGGTGAGTCCGATGACACTAAATTAATTGATGAAATATTTGTGGATGACATTATTTTTGGAGGAGAAGATCACATATGTAAATCATTTGCTAATGAGATGAGAAAGTAATTTGAAATGTCCATGTTTAGAGAGATTAAGTTCTTTCTAGGACTGTAGGTTATTTAGTAGAATGATGGAATATTCATCACACAATCCAAGTATATGAAAGAAGTACTGAGAACATTTGGCATGGAAGATGCTAAACCAGCCAGAACACCAATGGTCACGGGCTACAAACTAACTAAAGATGATGAAACTACAGAGGTGAACCAAACACTATACTGATCTATGATTAGTAAGTTGATGTATGTAGTGCATAGTAAACCAAATATTGCACATGTTGTGGGGATAGTTGCAAGATTTTATGAAAATCCTAAGGAGTCACACATGGTTGCAACAAAGAGAATCTTAAGATACTTGAAGAAAATAGAGGACTATAGATTATGGTATCCTAAGGATGGAAAATTTGAACTTAGAGTTTACATTGACATTGATTGGGCTAGAAATGTAGATGACAGAAAAAGTACCACCGAAGGAGCATTTTTCTTTCGTGAAAGACTTGTTACATGGACAAGTAAGAAGCAGTCATGTATTTCACAGTCTATAGTCAAAGTAGAGTATGTTGCTGCTACTACAAACTATTCAAATATTGCATATATTAAGCAAGTGTTGGAAGGGATGAATGAGATAATCACTGGGCTGATGATTATATACTGTGACAACACAAGTGCCATAAACATTTCAAAGAATCCACTGATGCATTAAAAAACAAAGCACATATCTATCAAGTATCACTACTTAAGGGAATAAGTATAAGAGAAGCAAGTAAAGTTGGAATATGTTACAACTAAGGAGCAACTTGTAGACATATTTACCAAGCCTCTATCGAAGGATATATTTGAATACTTGAGGACTAGACTTGGGGTCCGTTCCCTATCTACCGATCACTAATGTGATCTAGAGATTGCATCAGCCTAATCTTATCAGAAGATCATTCATGTTGATGTAGTGGAGTTCACACTTTGGATTCTATGTAAGGTTGTGAAAGATTTGAGGAGTCAGAATACAGATTGGCATAATCAGTATACATAGATACAATGTATGCACTGAATAATAGAGAGTCACATGGCTACTACAGAGATTTTTGTTTATATTTTTCTTTGGCATGGTTTTCAAAGGGAGAGATAAACAATATGATAACCAAGGAGATTACTAGAACATCTATCTAAGGGAGAGACATTCTGAGAACTGGAAAGATCATATTTGTAGAAGAAGGTCTGCACTTGCAATGCTGTCATGTAATGTAGTGATTAAACATATTAAGCTAGGGGGAGCTACAACATTTTCTTACAAAGTTGTAGAGTACATGTTTGGTATGTGTATGGTACACTTCATATTGCTTGAGTTTCCATCAATGCCAAGGGGAGAGATTGATGAACTACAACTGATTGAAAACATGATTGAAGAACTACAAGTGATTAGAGATCACTGAACACTAAATTGTTAGGTAAGATAATTGAATCAATTTTATGTTGTCATTGATCTCAACTAGTTTTGGCAATACTTATCATGGTAGTTGCAAATATCTACACATATGTAAAGAGGAGAGAAAAGATGAAGAACCAAGATATCTACATTGAGGAAGATGGATATGATAGATGAGGAGAAGGAATACTCTTGGTAACAAATTGATGAGTCTATGACTTCATATTGTTGGATTGATTATGTTTCATTAATCTGTGATGGAGATAGAAGTAAAATATTGCAAAGTAGTGTGGTCATTTAATGAAGCAATCCCGTATACACCGAGACAGTGTAGTGTATACTGAGTGATAGTATCAATCGAGCTTGTGTTCACCGATGCATTTCTTTGTTAATTGAGTATGGACAAAAGAACAAAATGATTAGTTTAGCCAATAATTGATGAGCTGGAAAGTACCTCATAATCATGGAGGAAAGATAAAGTTTGTTCTGAGATCAATGGCTAGCAAAATTCAAGGAGGATCTTAAGGACATAATTGAAACACATCTGCCGAGGAAGGTTTAAGTGGTAAAATCAACAAAGGAGATTAAGCAGAAAAATCTGATGGATGAAAAGAAAATGGTTTACTTATCTATTTAAGAGACTAGGGTTTCATAGTGATACTTATGCCAGAGGAAGGAAACTGTAGAGATAATACGTGAAAAAGCTTCATGCATGCCTGATCAAACTGGTTAAAGGAGAACCAAACTACAAAGTTAACCGAGTGTCAGAGAGTTTTTACCGAGGGATAGTAAGTTATTGAATGTTAATGAACTGAATAAGAAATATTGATCAAAGATTTTTATGAGCTTAACAATAGATCTGCACATTTGCAAATCAAGTTGTATTGTATTCAGATCACCTGCTGGTACAGTTTAACCATTGTAATCAGATAAAATCTCTTAACTGAGTAGAATTGAAAGTCTTATATGTCATTCATAGAATGTACATTATTATCCTGTCAACCCCATAGTGAATGCTAGTTGGAAGATAATTGTTAGTGTTAAATTCTCTAACAAGGTCACACCTTACAGTGTGTTTTGTAACCTTTAACAGGGTTGGATCTTCACTGAGCTCACTTCAGAAGAGTGAAAATATTTTGGGTTACCGGTCCGAGGTGGTTTTTCCCTTAACAGGGTTTCCACGTTAAATCTCTTGTGTTATGTGTTTATTGTGGTGATTATTTGATTGTCATACTTTACATATTGCATATTTGATTTGGTTGGTAATCACTATGAGCTATTAACTGATAAATGATAAAAGCACATAAAGTTTAGTATTATTATTTACTAAGATGCAGATTAAGCTGAGTTTGTTTTGAAGTTTTACATTTTGTATTTGGGACTATGGATAACTGATTCACCCCCCTCTCAATTATTCTAACAAGATTATGGAAGTGCAGAATTGGAATTAGGATGGTCTAGAAGAACAAGGTAAACCTATGAAAAATGAGGAGGATGTTGATACTGTAAGTTCTATTAAAAATCCTACTCCAAAGAATCCATGATATGTAAGAATTACTCATTCTAAAGATGCTATTATTGGTGATAAGAATATAGGTTCTCAAACTAGAAGAATAATTGTTAGAGAATAAACATGTTTGATATTTGAGTTTGAGTCTAAAGTTGTGAATGAATCATGTAATGATGAAAGTTGGATAAAAGTGATGAAAGAAGAGCTTGATCAATTTGAGAAAAATAGGACCTATATTATTTTTCCTAGACCTATGAACAAGAATGCAATCCGAACTAAATGGGTATTCAAAAACAAGTTGAATGAAGATGGTAAGGTGATTCAGAAAAAAGAAAGATTGGTTTGCAAAGGGTATTACCAAATTGAAGGTCTTAATTTAAGAGAGACCTTTTCCCTTGTATCTAGACTTGAAGCTATTAGATTACTTCTTGCATATACATCTTACAAAAAATTTAAAGTATATCAGATGGATATTAATTCTACATTCTGGAATGGAAAGTTAGAAGAAGATGTTTACATTGAGCAGCCTAATCGATTTACACTAATCAAGGAAGGAGATATGGTCTACAAACTATAGAAAGAATTGTATGGATTGGATAAATCTCCTAGAGCTTGATATACTAGATTGGACATATATCTAACAAAGATTGGATTTAGTAAAGGTACTACTGATAGTAACTTATATTTCAAAATAGTTGATGATAATATCTTGATTGCTGAAGTCTTTGTTGATGATATCATTTTTGGTGGCAATGATGAATTGAGTAGAGGTTTTGCTAATATATTTTCAAAGCCTTTTCCAAAGTATACATTTGAGAATCTTAGAGATAAGATTGGGGTTTTGGCCCCTCCTAATCAGATCTAATGATTCTAGGGATGACACTAGTCCAAAAATTTATTAGAATATTATTCTCTAGATTGATGAGTTCGGAGACTTCTCCTCAAGGAGAGTAGTCTTACGATAGGATGATGTGAAACAATTGTCTATTATGACTCTTGAAGTTATTTCATCTCTTTTATCTATTATGAATTTTGAAGTGATTTCATCACTTTTTGATTTCTTTGGTTCTTTTCCATTGATGTCAAAGAGATATAAATTGTGTGAAAAATAGAGAAAAATCAAGAAATATTGTATTTGGGAGAGATTGTGTTGAGAGGTTTGAAGCTAGATATTCAGAGTGATTAGGTGGATATATTTTCAGAGTGATCAAGTGGATATATTGATGTCTTTGTGCATTGATTAATTTTTCACTTCACATGTTTCCATTAATTCCAAAGGGGGAGATTGTTGGGGAATTATTGAGTATGTAATATATTTTTTTTAGACCTTGTTTATGTTTTCTGACATTAATGTTTTGTCATTGATGTAAACATACTATTGTTTTTGCAACCAGTGTATTTAGAGTGTTCAGAGATTATGGTTTCAATTAATCATGTGATATATTGAAGATTCTTTGTTGCGATTATAGATGATATCTCATTTATACCTATAGTTGGTTTTGGTCAACTTACAAAGGTTCACATAACAGTTTGAGTGAGATATGATTTATTTATCTAGTGCTATTATTTCAATATTTATATGTCATAGGTTGAGTTACTACTTTGATGAGGATAGGAGTGGTTGATTTAGTTGTTGCAAAGATGGTGGTAATGTTGGGATTCATTTTTTTTTAGTCAACTAGTGTTGTTCATGATTAAGAGTTCAACAAGATATACTTCTAGTGTGTGACATAGTTCTATATTTAGTATTGTTGGTATTCAGTATAAAGATGAGTTTGGATTTTGAAATCAAGTTGATGTGAAGGTTCAGGAAGCTATTATTTATTCTTTCTAGTATTCTTGGTTCATGTTATGACCATTTTTATGGCTTGCATTGGTCATGGTGATCACATTTGGTGAATTTTTAGGCTGTTGGTATTTCTTCATTTAGGTCCTAGTTGTCTTGGTGAAGTAATGTGTTGTGAATCTTGGTGTAGATTTGGTGAAGCTATTGCATGTTTGATGATGATATTTTGGATCATATCTAAGTATTGGATGACTTGATTTGGATCATATCATTTATTCTTATAGGTCTCAACTGACCTTGTTGTTTATTCATTGGAATATGTATAAGTGGGTAATAATTTTTTGATTGCATAAAGTGAGTGTGTGATACATAGATGAGGAAGAGGATGTTTGTATTATACAAATAAGGTAGAAATTATACTTCATTTGAATTGTATTGTCATAGAAGATGTTGTAATTTAGTTCACTTGTACTCGATAGTTTGTCCACCCTTGTGAATTGTAATAAGAGATTGATGAGTGAACCTGACTGAGGGCCAGATCAATGTATTGTGAATAGTGAGCTCTGATAATGGGCCTATGAATGTATGTGAATTCCCCTTTTGTTTTAATTTTCTCTTAACTGGGTATTAATTTTAACATATTATATCTTGTATTGTCAAAAAATGGAAGCACTTCCATTTAGGACTAGTTTAGCCCTCCGAGTAAGTGGTCTAGGGTCATGTCAAGTGCCTTGAATGGGTCTTTGACTAGATCTATATTTTTCCCCCTATTCTGCTTCTCTCTCCACATATTTTTGGAGCCTATTTCTGGCACCTGGTCTTGAGAAACTGAGATCTGTGACTTTAGGGTCAAGGTTAACCTTCTAGGTCAAGGTTGACCTCAACTCTGACCTAGGTCAAAGTTAACCTCAACTCTAACCTAGGTCACAGTCGACCTTGATCCTGACCCTAGGTCCAAATTTCAAATTTTAGAGGTTTCAGGATGTCAAAATTTGGAAAGTTTTATTTCCCACTTCCGAGTCGACTATTTTGGATTTCAGAACTGTAAACTCTTAAATTATATTTAATCTAGGTCCATTTCTAAGGGTTAAGGCCTAATGAGGATCTAATTCCTCTATGTTTGCCCCTCTAGAAGTTTGTGCCCTAGATCACTATAAAGGGAGGCCTTCCTCTCTCATTTTTGAAATGAACTCATAGTCATCAATTCACATCCATGAATATCAATCAATCAAGTGTGAATTCCATAACCTCTCAAGTGAAATCAAATGGTAAAGCAAGAAAGAAGGAAAATGAAAGAATTCAAGCATTCATTCATCCTCAAGCATTCAAGCATTCAAGCATTCATGATCCAATTCATCAAGGAGATCCATTGATAGCCATTGAAGGATTCAATCTCTTTGGAGCCCTCTTGTTGAAGATTTCTCCATCCACATTCATTCAAGATTCTTCCTATTCCAAGATCCATTCAAGATTGGTGTTGAATATCTAATATCATTGATTTGAGACATCCTACATACAGTTCTACATTCATTTGGAGCACCCATACTTGTGGATTCAAGGATTTGAATCCTCCAAAAGGATTTCAAGGTTGATTCCAAACTATGGTTTGACCAAGGCAAAACCCTCATCTAAACAATAAAAACCCTTTTTCTTCTAGGTGTAGGTGTAGGTGTAGGACGATGAATATTAGTGTAGATCTAGATACCCTTTTCAGTGAACTTTTGAGATCCGCAAATAAAATTTACATCAGAGCTATTTCAGGTTAAGGACAACTTTCAGTGGGGCTCAAGATTGTACCCCAATGTTATATCTTACCTTGATCCTAAGGTCAAGGATGACCTTGCTCTGAAAGACATAAGGTTTTTGGGTTTTCTCTGTCTCTACATTTTTAGGCCAGATCAAGTTGCACAATCTCCCAAAACTGAACAAAGACATCAAAAAATAGTCTTTTCCAGATTTACCCTATTTTGAGGTTAGTATTTGTCTTCAATTCAAGTAATTTTTCAAATGCGCATTTTCTATAATGAACTATAAGGTTTTCTCCTTTCTTTATATTCTCCATAGATTGATTCATTTGTGCATTGATCACTTCCTTATGAGTAATCTATTTGGATCTTTCCTTTGGGAATTTGGATTAAGAAGTAGACCCTATATTTCCCTATACATTCAAGGCACATGCATATTACTACATTACATTTTTGTGAAAACACTTTTCAACCCTACATTTTTGGTGAACTCGACAAGCTTACCCCCTCTCTTTTGTGGAATTAGATGCCCTATCGTATTTATGGTTAAACTATTTCTTTTATGGTGTTAGATCTGGAATGTATTAGATTTCTTTTATGTGTTTGCATGTCATATAAAATAAAAATATTTTGTGTTCATTTGCATTGCATTAGTATATGAGCTTTACTACCTCTAGTCCTGCTTATAATAAAATTCCAGTTAGACGAAGTCATAGACTTATGGGTGCCTTTGATCCTGAGTCTTCTTCTCCTTTCCTTAGGATCTTGGATGACAATCTGATTATTCATGATTTTAATCCTACTATGGAGAAAAACTCTTCTCACTCATCTCATGATGAAGATGATGCTTTAAGAGTTCCTCCCAAACAAGTCCAAAAACTTTCAATTGAACTTGATAAAATGTGTAATTGACTTATTCAAGAAAACCATAATCAAGATTCTATTCAAGATATAGAGGCTCTTAAGAAATTCCTTCATGATAGTGATTAAGGTGTTAATATATTGTGTGGTATTACTCATCTTGTGCATTCAAATATTAAACCTTTAGCTCAAGAAGCCCAAGATTTAGGATTTACTCCTCATGTTACTATTGTGAAACCCTCTTCTGTTCCTTTACCTAGTATTCCTACCTATACTCTTCCCTTGGTGACTGTGATGGTTCCCTCTATTCCTATGAGTGTTCCTCCTATGTCCCTTCCTACATCAAAACCTTCTTACCATAATGTTCCTTTTACTTATTCCAAACCTCTTCCAACTATAGTTCCATGTGTTCCTCCAGTTGTGTCTTCCATTCCTGCTATTTCATACACTTTACCTAGTGTTTCTAATGTTTCTATACCTCCTATTTCCTCTAATGATTCAACAATCATCAGTTTGGCTCAAACTATGTCACCTTTACAACAACAACTTGCATCCTTGATGCAAAACAAGTTTAGCATTCCTACATGTGACATGGGAAGTCCTTTATCCCTAGACATCATTCGTGCTTATGTTCCTCAGGAAGTTGATATGCCTCATCTTGAGAATTACAATGGTAAGGGAGACCCTGTTACTCATGTTAAACATTTCAAATTCTTTGTAGTGATTATGCTCATGATGATAGGATTTTAGCCAAGTTTTTTTCTAGAACATTTCATGACAAGGCCTTACAATGGTACTGTTCCTTGCCTCCTTATTCTATTGACTCTTTTCCAAAACTTGCTAATGGTTTTATTCAATGATTTCAAGATAACATTGGTCTGCAAGTGTCTTTGACTGATTTGATGCATTTTAAACAAAACACTAAGGAAAATTTGATTGAATTCATTGGTAGATTTAAGAATTTGCATGCTTAGATTTCTTGTCATGTTCCTGGTATGGATATTCAATTTATGTTTATTTCAAATTTGCAAAAGGATATTAGTGATAAGATTATGCTTACTGAATTTACCTCTTTTCAACAACTTTGTGCAACACTTCATCATTATCAATTACAAGTGATTCAATTTGAGAGAAACACTCCAATGGCTCCTATTCTAGTTAATAAGAGTGATGCTACTCCTAATCCAAATAAATTTAAAAAATTCAACAACTATGTCAAAATAAACAAACAAGCGAATGCAGTTGTTGATCAAGTTGTCGTTGTATCTCATAATGCCACTTCTGCATCCACTTATTTTCATCTGAATCATACATTTAATCCTCCCTCTAAATCTTTACATTCTATTATGAATAGGTTGTTAACTGCTAATATGATTACTTTACCTCCTATTCAACCTCTTTTACCTACTATAGTAGCATCCAAATCCTTTGATCCTAAAGCTATTTTTCAATATCATCATCATAATGGTCATGATACTGAGAAGTGTTATTCTTTAAAACATAAGGTTCAAGACTTAATCGATTCTAATGCCTTATCTACTGATAATCTTGATGGTAGCGGGAACAAATATGTCTCTCCTCCTAATCAAAATCTTAAAATCTATAATAATCTTTTACCTACACATGATACTAATACCATTTCTCAGCCATCTTCTATGGATATTGTTTACGATTCAAAGATGGATGATCTTAATGACATTTTTAACTATGTGGAGCATGTTGATCAATCTGTATCTCCACTTTAGCTTCAAGCTCAACCTCAAGTTACACCTCAACCTAAACCACAACCGTAGCCTAAACTGAAATCTCAACCTAAACCACAAAAATAACCTAAGAATAAAAGACCTTGGGAATTCTTGATTACCTTTGATGATTCTAGGACTATTAAAGCTCCTGATGGTCCCCTTTACATTTATGCTAGGATTTCTCAAATACCTACACGTGGTTGTCTTGTCGATCCTACATCCTTAGTCAATGTTATTACTGAAGAAAATATTTTTATGAAAAATTTGCAACATGATTCTTATGATACATTTGATGTGTGGATTCAAACTTGTAATGGTTTTCTGTATCCACCATTTGGTTCTATTAACTTTCTGATTGAACTCTGTGGTAAAATTGTGAGCACTACCTTTTTTATTGTTCCTACTTCTGATCAATTTCAAGTTAAGCTTGGTTTTCCTTGGTTGAATTCCATGCATTCTGTTGCTTCTCCTATCCATAAGTGTCTTAAATTTGTTCATGATGAAGAAGTGAAGATGATCAATTATAGTTTATATCAACCTTCTAGGTCTAGGGATTATGCTACCCTTGACTTCTTTTGGACTTCATTGCCTAATTCATGTCATTCTCAATCTGATAATCTTTTTGGCTCATATCAAGAATATAAGCATCGCAAGATTCTCGAGTTAAGCATGCCACCGATGGATCTTAATCATGGTCTTTTTCCTACACCTTCCATAACTCATTTATCTATGGCTTCTAGTTTTGTTAATCAAGATCCTACTGTTGCTTGTTAGTCTGCTGAGAATCCTAATAATCTTCCTATAGAACCTGTGAAGGATCGTGTAGTTGTTCCTCATTCTCAACATATTTCAAACAAGATGAAATGTACTTAATCTACTAATGAATGTCATAAGAAGCATCATGCTTAGGTGAAGGCTCATAATTCTATTCTTCAAAGTTCTTTACCTTCTTTTGACAAGCCTATGCATAGCGTGTTAGAAGAAGTTACTGCTAATAATGATGTTAAAATCCAAGATTATGATGATTCTATTCATATCTTAGATCCTACTTTGATTAATCTAGATGAAGAAGATACTCTTGATGATACTAATGATGTTAATGATGAATATGAGACTATTAACATTGACATTGATTTACCTAAAATGCTTTCATCACAATTATCACTTACACCTAGTATTGAACATTATGATTCTCAAGAGGATCCTTGTTTGGAACTGGCTATCATTCCTACTATGTTGGATATAGTCCCTCTTGCGAGTTACCCACCTTCCCTAAATGATATAGATCAAGATGGGAAGAGTAAGTGGAATGCTTGATTGGCTTGTCTGTTATGGTAGCTTTGTTGTGTGTTTGCCTATTGTACTATGCTTCTCCTGCAATGTATTTGCTATATGTTGTTAGATTCTTTTATATGACCCTTGTTGATTTGTTGGAACAAGATGATAAAGGAATTAAACCTATTGTAAAATTACTCTATATGTATCTCTATTCTTCTATATGTTGTTTCATGTTATGTTGTACTTGTGCTATTGTTCGTAAATATTTCCTTGCATAGTCTGCTTGGATTTATGACTTGGTAGCACTGAATCTTTTTGGTCTCCAGGTTGTAGTCTAAAAAGATTCTTATTTGTATCTTGTATTCAAATTAGATCTCTAACTACTCTAAATGATAAATTAACTATTCTAAGATTAATAAATCAAACTAATTAGAAAACAACAATGAAGAATACATTAAAAATGAAGCTAAAACAAGGTTTTACCTTCACCTACTATGTAGCTTGTCTCCATTACCCTCCTAGCTTTGATTTCTTGGATGTGTTGAGCTCTCATATTTCCAATTTGAAGCTCTTTGCCCAAGATGACACCAAAGTGTGGAGATTGATGATGAATGTATGCAAAACTAAAGCTTAATTATGCAAATATGGTGGATGAGATGCAAGTGATATGAAAATGGCTTGATTATGCTTGAATGCTCTTGAAATGTTTGATTGCTTGATTGATTGAATCCTTGAGTTCTTGATTGCCTATTCACTATTAGCTCACAAAGGGAAAATGAGGCTCCTTTTATAGAGTTTTGGAGGATCTATTCCTAGGTGGCACAATCATACGGTGGAGAATGAAAGGTGGAAGATCCTAGGGCTAGGATTGACTTGGTTGAAGGAGTTGAGAGAAAAGGGGATGTAGTTGGGATGTGAGAGAAAGAATAAGGATGATGTTCCTCTCACATTGACATGGAAGAGAAGAAGGTGGAAGGGAAAGACACATGTCAAGTGTCTCACAAAGACCAAAGAGAGAAAGAGGGAAATACTTCTTCCTCACAAGGACTCTTTGTACAAGTGTCCTATGAGTCATTTTTTACCCTTAGAGGTGGGTTAAGAAGCCCCTTAGGAATAGGGATTGTCCCTTGACTTAGTTTGAGAGAAGACATGTGGTCATGAGACCAAGTCTTATGAGGCCACATAGCCCTTAAGATAGGACATGTGTGGGTGAGGATAATGATTAATAAATAATTAATAATAATTATTTATTTTAGCCAAAGTGATGTGTCAGGTGACTAGGTAGGTGAGGTGGACTAGGGGACTTAGTCATATTTAGTGAGTGTGTATTTAATTAAATCACTTTAATAGACTATTTAGAAGACTTAGGATAGAAGAATAAACTATAGTGAATTTACTAAATAAATTGAATAATTTATCTAATAAATAGAGGAATAAATATTAATTAAATAATAAATATTTAATTAATTCATCAAGTCAATATCAACTAAATAATAAATATTTAATTAATTAATGAAGCCATTTTTAAGTGTATAAATTTTGCCCCTCTTTGAAATAATGTGCTAGTCACATTGTTTCGAAGAAAATTCAAGCATTTTTGCCCCTGCCCCAGACAACGTCTAGATGACCTATGCATGTGTCCCCTCAAGAGATTGATTGACAAAAAATATTATTATTATTATTATTTTCAGGGTTGACAATCAATCTCATGAAATAAATGGTAGAAAAGATGGATAAGAGCGGGGTGAAATGGAAGAATAACGGGAGGTAAGGTCCACACACCAAGAACATCGGGTCCATATGCTATAAATAGAGCAAAGGGGTCCACAATAGGCTCATTGTGCACACTTGTCATTTGGAGATTAGAGCTTGAGAGAGAGAAGAGCAGAGCCACCAGGATGTCATTCCCGTTGTTAGATCATCACTTTGAGAGAGTCAGACGCTTCCAGAGATGACCCGATTCGGGAGAGCCGGTAGGTGACTCGATCCTCTTTGTCAATTTGATGATTTTGAATGATTTGTAGTAGAATTATAGCATGTTATATTAGATTGAATCATAGGTTTAGGTTAGAATTTTTTTTGTTCTTGGTTGGTAAACAAATGCGCAGTTGCGGTGCATGAATGCGTAGCAACAAGCCATGTTTGCACAACAAACTCCCTTTTCTGCGCATTCATTTAGGGCATCTACGCATTTGTGGTTTAGGATAGTTTGTACTATGCAAATGTCAAATAAAAGTGTGCATATGTGGATTCTGCGCATTTGTCAAGGAATGCTGCACAAATGTGAAATAAAACTATGCAAACGTTTAAATCTACACAAACAATAGGGGATGCTACGCATGCATGTTTCTATGCTATGCTTTTGTTTTGGATGGTAGAATTTGGTCAAATTAGGTAGTCAATTAGGTCAAACTTGATGTTGATAGTCTGATGTAATCTATCGGTGGTTGATTTTGATCGATTTGGTCACGATAGGCAACGTCGTAGCATGGTCGCTAGTTAACTAGTCTTGATGTTAGATAATTGATAGAATCATCTGTTGAAACACATGATAAACATGTTTGTAATTGATATGATAGGATAGATAGATAGATAAATTAGTTGACCAAAATTTGATAATTTGATTGTGTTGACTTGGATAGGAGGATATTTTTGATGTTCTGATGTCACAGGAGAGATATCCCATTACTCAGAACCTTAGGCTGGTGCTGTTACAGATGGACAAGTTATTGATTGGTGTGACTAGATTATATCATGTTATCTATATGCCTGAGATTTGGGAAAATTTGAGCATGATGATAGTGTTAGCAGAGAGGTGGCACTTAGAGATGAGTACCTTTCATCTCCCTATAGGAGAGATGACAGTGACACTTGAGGATGTTTATCACATCCTCCATCTTCCTATCACAGGTGAGCTGGTGCATTATGATTGGCATGATGGGGTGACAAAGTGTAGATCCTGTACACTAGGGAAAGTGCCTTCATAGAATTAAGGTTAGTCAATAAATGAAAATAGAAACTAAATACAACCACAAGGCAAATAGATCAACTATTTAGCAAAATAAAGACTAATTGAGCATCCTATGGCTCTCTAACTACAATGAATAATGAATAGCTCTCAGCAAGCTTCCATTACTGATAGTCCTAGAATACGAATGATAAAGATAATAATGCTTGATAACAATTAGATCAAAAGAAATGCTAAAATGCTTCTCAAATGCCTTTCTAAACTCAAATTGCAAGAGGTTCAATGCAATTCTCAGATGTGTGGAGGATGAATTTTGAAGGAATTAGGCCTTCCTTTTATAGATTTTCCAATGGTGCAGGATGTAGTTGTATTTGATCATGGTTGAGCCTTGGTTGAGTCCTTGGTTCCACCCTTTGAAGACAAAGAAAAGTTTGTGTCCTCAAAGCTTGGGACAAGTAGACAAGATCAATGGTCAAGATTCCTTTTCATTTTGAGTGATTGAGATTCAATTTGGCTTAATCTATGTGAATGCCTTTCCTTAAATCCTATTGGTTGATTGATTTTCCTCCCTTTGTGGTTGTTGAGAGTAATTGAGATTTATTAATTGATTTAATTGAATTTGTTTAGCCATGTACCCCTTGAATGGGTTGAATTTAATTTAATCCAAGACTATACAATTAAATGATTTTAATTGTATTTTGATTTGACTGCACTTGATTAAAATTCTCTCAATTTTGATTTTGATTGAATTAAGACTTGATTTTCATTTTGATTGGCTAATTATGCACTATGATTCAATTGATTCAATTATTTCCTTGATTTTCATTGACTTGGATTTGATTTTATTTGAATTATCGTTAAATTTCCTTTGTCCATTTTCAGGTGATTATAAATGCCCCTCTTTGAGTTGACATGTGAAGCATGTTGATTCAAAGAATACTCTGATCTTGCTTGATGATAGGTCCTGATTCAATCGATGGTCAATCTCTGATGTCATTTGATGTCTTTTGATGGTCGATCCTGATTTCTTGATATGAAATTTGATGCAGATAATTATTGATATGAAGCTCTCAATTGATATGATGTTTGATTTGATGAAAGATCTTGATATGATGGTCATTCTGATGATGGTTCTTGATATGATTTTTGACAACTGATTTGATATGATACTTGCTATGATGATTGATTTCAATGTGATGCCCCATTCGTTTGAATATGAATTTTTTTTTGATAAAAGTTTCCACTTTGATTTGATGATCAGAGTTTTTATATTTGATATTTTGTTGCTGAATATCCAATGGTATGCCCCCTTGGAAATGAAATAAAATTCATGTTTGATTTTCACCTTTGATTGGTTCATAATAATGTTGTTGATTTGTTTTTTTGATATCATTTTAAGTTGCGATGAATTTTATTTGAATTTTTGATATCAATGACGAATTCACTCATTTTGAAATGCCTCAGTGTCAATGATTCTGGTGATAACAACACTTGAATAGGTTAATTATGATAAAAATGTGCTTGCACAGGTCAAATTACCTCTTTTTAGGTCAAAAACCTATATAAAGGGGTCAAAATCCCTTTTTACTATTCATTTACTATTCACCTTTTTGACTTTTGCTCTCCTTTGTCTCTATCACGTGCCACGATGTCTATCCCTATCTACGAGTATCAGTTTGAGAAATGTTAGAGATATTAGCGACTGCCTGGCTCAGGACCTCCAGTGAGTACTCGTACCTTGCCCATTTTCCATTTAATACACGTGCTTTAATTTTTTTCAATTTTTCCTGGTAGATAGATGGTTTTTTTAATATTTTTGTCATGAATGGGTGCTTTTCCTGAATTTAAGGGCACTTTCACCTCTATTTGTGTGCTTCTACATTTTTAAAGAGAACTTTCATGTTCCGATTGGGCACTTTCACTCACCAAATTAAAGCCCTTCTGTGCTTTTACCACTTATTTGCGCACTTTTGCATAGGTGTAGCACTTTTACTATTTTAACCAGCACTTTTGCTTCTTTTTTGTGCTTTTACCTTGTTAAGTAGCACTTTCAAGGTGCCTTTGGGCACTTTTACATTTTTTGCCACTTTCACCATTTATGAATGCGCTTTTACCACTTTAATCAACACTTTTACTGTTTGCCACTTTCACTTCATAAAATAATGCTTTTACTTTGCAAAATTTCAATTTTTTTAATTTCTAACTGAATTTACAATGTGTCGATGTTGTTAATCAATTGTCAGGCTGACATGTCCATTTTTTTGTTTGTTTGAGATTGTGGAATAATTTGTAAGAGGTCAGTTAGGATCCAATTATAGTTAGGATATCCATCGTCAATCTAGATTCTGATGATGGGTGGGGATAAAATTCCTATTCTATCTGAGTGGAAACATGAAATTTGATTGTGGATTTGATAGGTATTGGTGAATGTTTGATTGACTTAGAATGATCTTGATAATTTTTGATGTCCTTTCTGATATGTTTGAACTTGCTTGTGTTTTTGTAGGTGGATCTCAGCTCATTGTGTATTCGTTGTTCGTATTCATTGTCTTGGGACATGATTCCTACTTTGAGTGCTGCCGACAGGTGACATATTGCATGGTGTGGTCTGTCATTCCTTCTGTATCTTCCTCAATTCTAAGTGAATCAAGGTCTTCTTACTACTATGGCTGAGCGTTGGCACTCATACCATAACACATTCCATCTTCCTATGGGTGAGATGACTATCACCCCTGAGGATGTGTATCATCTTCTCCGGTTGCCGACTCAAGGAGAGCTAGTTTACTATGACACTATGTATGATGGATCAGCATGCCACTGAGTATTTGGTGATCAGTACATTGGTGATTAGTGTTAGAGATTAATCTTGTATGGTCAAACTTAGCAAAGTATGGACTTGATTTTACATTAAAAAGAACCCTAAGTTTGCAAGATAATCCTAATTAATGAGGATTGGATAAGATCCTCCTTCTTCTTTGAGCTCCACAGTACTCAGGCAGGTATTGCCTATAAATGAGTTACTATATTTCAAGTAAGCTTGTGATATGTGGATTATGTCTTCACTGCTATGCTTCTAATCCAATGAATTGATTCAATAATTCATTAACATTCTACATACAGTCCATAATATCCTAAGGAAAAGTATGATAATGAAAACTATGAATCTGCAAGCATAATACAATGGTGTTATGATATTCATTCTTCTTTTTGTGAGTAAACCTCAAGGAAGAATAACCTCTTGATTCTCTCTTCAAGGAATCAAAAATCTTGAATTATATCACTTGGATACAATCCCTACATAATATGCATGAACTAAAACTTAAAAGACTAGTAATGATTTGAATGATTTGGGATTGCAAAGTTTGAGTCACTTCTTTCAACATGAAGATAAGAACATATAGGCCAGTGCCTTGATCATTAGGCAATAGAGTCAGAGAATAAAATGAATACAATGGTGTTTTTTATTGGTCTTTAGACATAAACACAAATATTAGAACTCTTTACTACTTATGGTAATCCTTCATATGAATCCCATGAACACATGTCCCACTTTGAGCAATATTTAATGTAACCCTAGGTTGGAACTCAAAGAAACAACACATACACATAAACCTTATGGAAAGATTTATAAATTCATAGCATAAAAAAAAGGAGAGATAAAAGATTTGAAGTTTATATTAAGTATAACCTTTCGCCATGTGTGTTTAGTACACCTAAAAACAAAGCTTGCATGATAAATGGCAGCACACTTTATATCTTCTCTATTGTTTGATCAAATTGATACAAAGCTTACAATCCTTGATAGAGTGCTAGGGTTTTAGAAATTCTATCTTGTCAACACCTAAACTCTCTATCTCCTTTTTTAGAATGATCATAAAAATCCCTTTATACTAGAAATTGCAACAAGCATCGGATCACTCTAGGGTTTCACAAAAAATATCTTACAACTACCCCTAAGGGTCTATAATATAAATGCTACTGAAACAGATCAGATCTTTGCATGAATTGCCTTGATTTTTTAATCTTGTACACTATCCTCAACTCTTCTTTTTAACAAATTTATTCTAAAAATCTCACTGTTCAACTGATATTTCTAATCCTGATATCTTCCTGGTAAGAGAAACTATAAACAAATCAAAATGCAGCACTTCATGCTATTCAAATTCCTTTTCCAACTGCAAATCATCCTGGATCAATAAATTCTTTGGCCACCTTTTCACTTTACGCAACTGACTAGTTCAAACCCCAGCGCAAAACCACACCTCTTTAGGTACAAAAACATTGCAACAATTGATCATGGCAACCTGGACCACACTGCAACCACTGGCACCACCAAACCAGTCTAATCAGGCCACTAAAACCATAAATTTTGGTACTTCTTGTCGCTGAGAAACCCTCTACAGAGATATTTGAATTTGAAAAAGAGCGGCCCGCATTAAATCTCTAAAAATGTCAAAGAGCCTCAAAAAAGTCCTAGCCCCACCTTTAACTCCGCAATGATGACATTCTTGGTGGTTGTCGCATGATCACATAGTTAGGAAAGGGCTATACAAACATGTGACACACCTTCCATACAACCGCCACTACCGCTTAGAGCTTAACGCAGAGGGTTTTGTTGCATGATCACATAGCTAGAAAATGGCTCATGTGAACATGCGACAAACCACCAACACTACAACCCTCAGCCCCACCATGAACTTCCATGTCACCGCTCCTTGACCAATCAGAAAGGAGTGTGTCAGCGCTGAATCAAAATATTGGACCCACGCCCTATAGGCCTTTGGTGAAATGATGGTCTGATAATCTCATGGTTCTGACATGCTCTATGTGAACATATGCCATCCACCTAATCTACTAGCATGTACCTTTTTAAAACCTTAGGACCCACATTACATCAATGAAGAACTAGCCCATGTTGATTTAGCGAATACGAAGAAACTCTATCGGTCCTGCCAAAATTTTTGTCTAAGCCACCAGAATTTAGAAAAATACTTTATGCCTCTTGGGCCCACATGCAAACTGCCACATGTCAACACATCATTTTTCATTTCTACCCAATCATTCTGACATAGGACCCATTTGCAAATAAGCCTTTTAATCGGATGGTTGTCGTAAAAGCGTATGTGTTAGAAAGATTTGAGGATTTGATGGCAGAGCCTTGTCATTTTGATTGGGGTTCTTGTTTATTAGCACAATTATATCATGAGCTACACACTGTCATGTATAGATGTTCTACTACTCTGACTACTGGAGCCATTCTATTACAGTTGTGGACATGGGAGCACCTTCTAGTGACACATCCTATGACTGTGCAAGATCATCCTTCTGGTTGGCTATTTGCATGGATGTACAGTGGTATTATTAGGCAGACCCACCTGGGTAAGCTTGATTATTGGCACCGTCAGATTGATGATATGGATATTATGATTTGGCGACCTTATCTTGGATGCATGGCATGGCCCAAGGATGATGGTGAGCTTTCATATATGTTCTATCCTCATTGGATGATTGGTCATTCTACCTTTTTGATTGAGAGATTCTACTTCTATCTTGTGTTTTGGTAGTATGGATGCATTCAGGATATGCCATAGGGTGTGGCGATGTATGCTCATGTGCAGGCAAAGAGATCATTATGGGTCCCTATGTTGATTATGGCACAACTATTCAGGAGATTCAGGAGCTGGGGTATCATCCCTGGAACCCTAGGTCATAGGTTATGGATGCTAGCATTATAGATGAGTATGGGGCTTGGCTATACAGGTATCCGTTTCCTAGATTCACTGATCCTATTGAGAGGATTCTGAGCATTGAGGATTTATCTAATGGGGATGATGGAGCTAATGATGATGATGATGAGGATGATGATGGTGGAGGTTGGGGCAAGATCAGAGGTTGACATGGATGATGAGGTCATCATAGAGCTAGAGAAAGTCAGGTACAGATGCCAATTTTAGTGACTGCTCCTATTCTAGGAGATCAGGGTAGAGGTGGACAGGTGGATAGGCTATTGCATCAGGTGGCTAGGGGTGGTATTCAGAGGCCTCATACTAGAGTACAGAGAGTGGTTGATGCAGAGGTTGCATAGGTGTTACTTGATCAGGCGTAGGGCCCTCTTGTTATTCATCCCATTGTTCCTCTTGTTGTCCCTCCTATTGCTCTGATAGTGTAGGCATATGCTTTCACTTCAATGCCTTCATCTTCATCACATCTGTCTTCTTCTTAGTTTTTTCCTATGTTAGGTGATCCAACCTCATCTGCTCCTTCTTCTTATACTCCACTACCCTAGTCGTTGGCAGCTCATGGTGTTCCTCCAGCATTAGCATCAGATGTTGCTTCCCTGTAGACTTAGATATCTTTGATTCAGCAACAAGTGTCACGGATGAGTACTATGATGTAGGCTTTTATGACAGCCATGAGTCAGCATGGAGTACAGGCTAGTTCAAGCCATCCACTAGATAGTGCACTTGGTCCTCAAAATGCTGATGATGATGGTGATTCTCCTGCTTGAGTGTTGATATGTCTGAGCTTTCTTTCTGTTGTCATTATCAAGATATTGGATTTGTATCATTTTTGATCAATTGATGTTTGATACTTTGATATTTGATAGACATTGATACTACTTTTTATGATCATATTATAGACCTTTGATTTGATGTTCATTTATGGCAGTGGTTCTATGGACTTTTGATGCATACTTTGATTGATTTGACTATACAGGATGTCATCATGTGTTGGATTTCTTTTCAGATGTTTGACATGATATGTAGCTATATGATTCTATATGATTTGTTTGATTTTTGCATAATATAACTTTCTCATGTATGCATATGTCCTAAATATGGTTAAATGATTATCTTATATATGACATAGAATAGATGAATGCCATGATGTTTACTTTAGGTTATTGATGGATATTAGATGGATAATGAATCTATTGAATGCTTCTCCTTTGATATGTAAATGTGATGCAATGATGGTCTCTTAAAGATATATGTATGAATGAGCCTATAATGAATGAGATGTTGAATACAAGATGACTTTAATGGATGAAAATGATTTCTAACTAATGCAATGTACTTATATGAATGCAATGTTCTTTGATGGATGCAATTTTAATGCTTCTAATGAGCTTTTGAATGTATGCATGGTAATGATAATGATGAACTTAATAATGTATGATCCTAATAATTTACATGTTGGACACATCTAAATCAATGCAAGACTTAATGATAATGGTGTAATCAATGCAAGTAACCAAATGCAATGCACTTTGTTTTTGAATTCCAACACACTCGATCCTATATAATTGATTTTCAATGACCTCCTTATTATTTGATTTGCATACACCCCCCTTTTTGATTTAATTTCCCCTCTTGCAACTTAAGTTCAGTAAGGAAAAACAATATATACAATGCACTTAATCTAAAATGAATGCAGCTAACTATCATTATTCAAAATTTGGAGCTTATAATCATCATTGAGCGTTCCGAAATCCCATTTTGAGTACAACCATCACTAGTTCAATCATGATGATATGAATACTTTTTTCCTCTTTGTTTGCTTTCCCATCTATCTCTTCAGTATGACTATCATTGATTGAAGCCAATCATGAGAGTGCGAGTACCGAGTTTGTGAGATTCTATGTTGCAAGTGGATGTTGGTATTATGATATTGAAGATCAAAATAGCCAAGGTATCTGATTGCGTAAACAAGCAGAAATCATTGTTTTATCCAATGTACAAGTCCTTGATGATTCTTTGATGATCATGCCCTTAGACAACATACATGTTTTAAAACTTTGATTTTAAGATAGTTATTCAGAAATCAAGAAAAATATCATCCTTTCATCATAGCTCATCTAGTGTAAAACTTTCATTGATTTGCTAGAAAGAAACGATTTCATCAATTGAGTTAACACTTAGAAAATTTTTGGCCATGTTTTTCAAATCCATAGTTCAAGTGTAGTTCCATCCATTTCATAATTTTAATCCTGATAAAGATAAAATCATTGAAGTGCTTGGATCAAATGTGCATTTTAGGCTCAAATTGGATTAGGATGTAGATTTGAATGTGTTCCTCTTTTGAGTGTGATGAATTGATTTTCTAATTGAATAAAGCTTGTTGATGAATCCTTTCTCCTTGAGAGTAGATTGCCCCCAGTTTGATATTGATTTCATTTGTGGGACTTAGGACAATTTTGATTAGGTGACCAAAACCGTAAGGTACTTGCAAATGCAACTATGGAGTTTTATTATGCAATATATACAAATGCTGACGAATGCAATATTTACAGGGTGACCTTCTAAGCATGCCACTAACTTGGACTTTCAATGGTGCATGTTTACTAGGTTTTCACCGATTGAATGGATCAATCTTTATTTTTCTATTTTTAAGCTTTTCCTCTTTTTTTGCTACCAAGGTGCCTATTTGCTAGGTTTTCACTGAGGCACTTTTCTTCTTTTTTTTTATTTTTTTTTTGTATTTTGTATTTTTCAATTTTTTTCTTTTCATATCATCAAGGCACCTATTTGCTAGGTTTTCACCATGACAACATCTTTTTCAATGATCATAGTTGAATGTTTTTTCTTTCTTCATGCTCAATTTTCCATTATTTTTTTTTTTTCAAATGGTTTTGGTATTTTCAACTTTTCCAATGTTTTTGATATTTTCAAGATCTCTTTTGAACTATGTAGAATAAATATGATGCTTGCCATCTGATTATACTCTTTCGTCTACCTCATGTATAGAACCTCTTAAGATGTATGCTATTTATCGGTTCTTGTAGTTCATCTCCATCACAATCTGATAGCTTGTATGTGCTGGTCACAAAATCTGCAATAATGAGAAATGGTCCTAACCAGTTGGCTTCCCACTTTCCTTTCTTCTCCCTTTCTACTTGGTTCTTAGGATTTTCTCTCAACACTAGATCCCGTATTTGGAATGTCCTTGGCTTGACGTGTTTATTGTAAGATCTTGACATTCTATTCTGGTATACCTTTAAGTGATCAAAGGCCTCTTTCTATTTTTCATCCAAAAGTTCTAGTTCTTGTAGTCTAGCAAGCCTATAGTCTTCTTCATTTATCAAACCATGCATAGATATCCTCAAGGATGGAAGTTCTACCTCTAAAGGCAAAACTACTTATGCTCCAAAGACTAAGGAGAAGGGTGTAGCCCCTGTTGGTGTCCTTATGCTTTTCCTATAAGCCCACAAAGTAGGGTTTATCTTGATATGCCAATCTCTACCAGAATTATCCACCGTTCTCTTCAATATTTTCAATATGTTTTTCTTTGTTGCTTCAGCTTGTCCGTTACCTTGAGGGTAATAGATTGAAGATGAATGGTGTATCATGTGGAATTTGGTGCACAATTCCATTATGTCCTTGTTCTTGAAATGCCTTACATTATCCATTATGATGGCATGAGGTACACCATATCTACAAATTATATGATTTAGGATAAACAAGGATATCTATTTTCCTGTTGAAGTTGACAAGGGTACAACTTCCACCCACTTAGTAAAGTATTCCGTGGCCGTTATGATGAATTTACACCCATTTGAAGATGGTGGATGAATCATCCCTATTAGATCTAGAACCCACTGATAGAATGGCCAAGGTGTGATCATTGGGTGAAGTTCTTGTGCTGGCGCATGTATCAAATTTTTGTGAAATTGACATTTCTTACAAGTTTTTGCAAAATTACAAGAATCTTTTTCCATGGTAGGCCAAAAATATCCTATCCTAAGAAGTTTCTTAGCTAAAGATAATCCATTTGAGTGTGACCCAAAAATTCCTTCATGAATTTCTTGTAAGGCTAAGTCTGATTCTTCCTCTTCTAAACACCTAAGGAGCATTCTGTCAAGACTTTTCTGATACAATGTTTTAGAAATTATAGTGTATTTTGAGGCTTGTCGAATGAAGCTTTTCTTTTGGTTTCTTGTTTGGTTAATAGGAAGGGTTTGGTCTTTCAAATAGGTGTAAATTGGTCCATACCATAGTGATTTAGTTTTAGTAAGAAGGCAAGTAGTATAAGGATGGGTGGGATCATATGCCGGTTGAGTTGCTTCTTCTACCAGGAACTCATATCGAGCACTCTGATCAGGCATTTGTAAAAGTGAGGCCAAAGTTGCATTTGCATCTGCTGCTTTATTCTTTTCTCTTGGCACTTATTCAAATGTGATGAGGATGAAATAATTCTTGAGATTATCCACCATTGTTTTGTTAGGTACCAACTTATCATTTTTAGTCTGATATTCTTCATTGACTTGATTTATGACTAATTGTGAGTCTCCATATACCTTTAACTCTGTCACTTTCCACTCCAATGCCAACTTAATTCCAATAACCAAGGCTTCATATTCTGCTATATTGTTTGTACATGAAAATAGCAATTTGTATGATTTAGGAATGGTGGATCCTTGAGGCGTGATGAGAAGCATGTCTACTCCTGAGCCATGGTGAGTGTAAGAACCATCAAAATAAAGTTGCCATGTTTTTGCTTCAACATTCACAATCTCTGAATCTGGGAAGTCAACTTGTATAGGATGATCATCATGAAGTGGTGCTTTTGCTAATTGGTCTACGATAACTTGTCCTTTAATTTCTTTTTTGTCAACATATTCTATATCAAATTTTCTTAGGATCATCACCCACTTTGCTAATCTTCCATTTAATGTTGTTTTGCTTAGTAGATACTTTAAAGGGACAATCTTGGCAATGAGCCTTATCTTGTGGGATAACATATAATGGCATAATTTTTGTGAAGAAAAAACTACAGCCAAGCATGCCCTTTCCATAAAGGTATAATTCAGCTCATATTTGACTAAGGTTCTACTAATGTAGTAGATTGCTTTCTCTTTTCCATCTTCATCTTCTTGTGCTAGGAGTGCCCCCAATGAATTCTCTGTTGCTGAAATATACAAGATTAAAGGCTTGCCTCTGATAGGCGGCATCAATATTGGTGGATTCATGAGATATTTTTTTAATAGATTGAAATCCTCTTCACACTTGTTATCTCATTTGAAGGTTGTGTCTTTATGCAAGAGTTGATTGAAATTGTGGCATTTTTCTGCTAATTGAGAAATAAACCTTCTGATGGATTGTATCCTTCCTTGTAAAGACCTCATCTGACTAACAGTTTTAGGTGCTTCCATTTCCATTATGGCCTTTACTTTAGCAGGGTCAACCTCTATTCCTTTTGCTGACACAATGTAACCTAAGAGTTTGCTGGATTGGACTCCAAAAGCACATTTCTTTGGGTTAAGTCTTACTTTGAATTCCTCTAGCCTTTCAAAGATTTTCGCCAAAATAGGAAGATGTTCTTTTCTTGATTGTGACTTAGCTAGTATGTTGTCCACATAATCTTCCATGAACTTATGCATCATATTATGGAATATTGTAGTCTTGGCCCTTTGGTAGGTTGCTCCAGCATTTTGCAAGCCAAAAGGCATGACATTCCAACAAAATGTGCCCCATGCACATGTAAAAGAAGTTTTGTCTTGATCTTCAGGGGCTATCTTAATTTGATTATAGCCACTAAATCCATCCATAAGTGAAAACATGGAGTGTCCCACTTTTAAGTCTACAATTGCATCAATACTTGGTAGTGGGAAATCATCTTTGGGACATGCCAAGTTTAAATCCCTAAAATCAGTACAGATTCTGATGGACTTATCCGCTTTAGATACCAGCACTATATTGGAGATCCATTATGCATAATCAATGGCTCATATAAACCCCACCTTTAATAGTTTCTCTAGCTCCACTTTGACCAATAAAGCTATATGAGGATGCATTTTCCTTAGTTTCTGCTTGACTAGTTTAGCTCCTTCTTTTATATTGAGATGATGCATTATCAAATTTGGGTCTAAACCCAGCATATCATCATAAGACCATGTGAATTTAACTTTATTTTCTTTAAAGAACTTTATGAATTCTATTCTTTCTTCACTTGATAAGGATGATGCTAAGTGTATGATTTTTGGCTTTGTTTCTGATCCAATGTTTATCTTTTCTGTTGGCTCAATTAGAATTGAAGACCTTTCCTCATAGTGATCTAGTAGAACATCCAAAATCCCTTCTATAGGTGCCTTAGTTGGGTTTTCACCTTTAGAAACATCCTTTATTTCTTTGTTTTGGATCTAATATTGCCACAAAGTGGTTTTCAACATTCGATTCTTTTCCTTTTCTATTTTTTTTCATTTTTTCATTTTTTCTCGGATTAAGAGTTTGGATGCTCCATTTGATCATTTCTTCTTGATAGTCCTTGGTAGAAGAAGGATCAACTATGTTGAGGTATTGGGACAGCATGTTGTCATTCAAAAAAATTGGCAAGGTATCGGGTTCAATGGCATCCCATTCGATTGGGTCTGGCTGAATGAGAGTTAATGGGTCAACACTTGGGTTTGTCTCAATTGGGCTTAGAGTGTTTATCTCATTGTTGGAAGGTTCATACATTGTATCTTGAAGATCTTGGACATGGGCTTCCTCTAAATGTTCTAAAGAAGAAGGATCAAACTCATCCTCACTAGACTCCACTAGGGTTTTTGTTGGATAAAAATCATGCGGATTAAACCTAGTGTTTGATTCTTCCATAGTAGGTCTCCATGAAGGAACAAATGGTTCTCCTACCCATTGATTTATTTCAATTTCTATGCTTGGCACATCATTTTGAATTACTTGACTAGAACTAGATGCTTGATTTGGAGTTGATTCTACCATTAGTCCTTTATGTTTATTAGAGGCATAGGTGTGAATAACATCAATGCCTTTATCTTGGCATGACTCATCAGATAGAGTCTCCCATTCCCATTCATTATAATCCTCATCAATATGAGATTCCAATTGTAATATTTGATTATATAATTTGGGATAATGCTTTTGTGTATATCCTTCTTCAAGGTATCCTAAACCTATTTTATACTTGGAATCTCACCATGTGGATTCTAGGGGTTCAATTAGCCCTTAATTTCTTGTGCCTAAAGGTACTTGACCTTCATAACCCATCTTTTGCATGATTTCAAATCCTTTCCCATATTGATGTGTGGGAATGATTGGATTTTGAATGTGTTTAACGTGGGCACTTGATTCTTCATCTTTATATAGCCAATTCAACATTTCATTGTCTTCTTCATACATGGTAGATGATGTACTTGCTCTCACAAAGTTATCATTATACCCATGAGGCAGATTTAAAGGTTTTCCAAAGGACTTTGGTGATAAGGGTAGGTCCATCATGGATAAGGAGTATTCACCTACTCCTTGCTGTTTAATCTTGCATTGCTTATCAAAGTTTTTCATCATTTTATCCATCTTTTGATAATGAGCTTCTTTGGTATATCTTTGAACATCTTTAGTAGAGTCTTCTTTTTCTTCTTGGGTTTCTTTAAGGTATCTTGTGATGGCCTTGGTAGATTCTTCTTTTTATTCTTCACTAAAAATGTGATTCTCATTAACCTTCTCTTTTCCTTTAGTTGATGTAGTTTGGTTAATGAGTTTTGGAATTTCCTTGACAACAATTTCTTCTTCCATCTTTTGTTTTCCTTTCAGAAAAGGAGTGTCTTTAGAACTTTGACCTTGTTTCATTTGATTGGTCATAGATCCTTTGGCATTGTGTGGAACCAATGAGTCATTTATAGGTTTGACATTATTACAATATTGGAAGGGATTGAGGTCTCCACTTACCATTACCTCTTGTCCTTGATATGGGAATTTTAAGCATTGATGATAAGTTGAAGGAACAGTCTACATTTCATGTATCCATGGCCTTCCTAACAGAATATTGTAAGTCAACTTTAGGTCCAATACTTGGCATATGGTCTCTTTTTGCATAGGACCAACTCTTATGGGTAAGATTATGACTCCTCTTGATGCTCTTTCTTCATCATTGTAGGCTTTTATGGTTATCTTTCTCTTTGGGTCAATAGCCTCCTTAGAAAGTCCTAAGGCTTTTACCAAGCTAAGGGTATAGATATTTAAACTAGCACCTCCATCTATAAGGACTCTTTTCACCCTATGCTTGTGGATCAACACTTCTATATGTAAGGGCAGATTTTGAGGATGATTTAGAGACATGTCATCTTGTTCAGAGAATGATAAGAAATGAGGTGAAATTAAGTGCCCCACCATGTTTTCAAATTTTTCTACCTCCAAGTTTAGAGGTACATTTGTTTCCAACAAGGCTTTTTCCAAGATATCCTTATGAACTGGTGATAGTTTGAGCAGCTCGAGAATAGAAATTTGAGTGGGAGTTCTTTGCAATTGATCAACCAAGTTGTATTGTTTTGATGATGATGTGGAAGCTTGGTTTGATATCACCACTCTTAGAGCATTATTAGGTATGACAATTTTTGATGCTTGCCCCCTAGTGACTACATTTGTTGATTCTTCTCTTGACTTGCCTTTTATTATGATAGCATTTATGCTTTGATCTTCTTCTCTTAGAGTGTTTATCGTATTGTCATAAGTATGAGAAAAGTTTACTTTCTCATTACCCTTCTTTTGATTTTGATTTGTATTGGATGACTCACCCTTTTCATGATTCAAAAAGGGGTTTTTGTAGGTAGTGTGGTCCCCATTGTTTTGAGGTCTTTCAATTTTAATGGTGTTATTATCAATTAGACCTTGCACTAAGTGCTTTAATTGCATGCATTCATTGGTTGGATGACCTCTTTTTCGATGGTATTCACAATGATGAGATTCATTCCACCAATAGGGCTTAACTTGAGGTTCATAACTTGATATCTCAGGTAGCATGATGACTTGACCTTTCAACAAGGTTCTTAGCACATTCTCTAAAGGTTCCCCTAAGTAGGTGAATTTCATTTTATTATAATTGGAGTTTGATTTTGACTTATCCCACATCTTATTGGTGGAAGTATTGGAATTGTTGTTGTTAGAATTGTTGGAGTTATATGGAGCTTTGCTTGCTTGATTAACATTTTTTTAGGAATTTGCTCCATATGGTATAATAAAAGGGGTAGACTTCAAGTTGTGGGACTCCACAACCCCATCATTCACAAGATTTTTATTGTTATTTTTATTCCATGAATTTGATTTATCATTGTGATTATTGAAATATTTAGGGACATAATTATTGTTATTTCCATTGTTGTTGTTGTTATTATTGTTGTTGGATTTATTGTCTTTAAATAATTTAATCTCCCCTCTTTTGACCAAAACATCTTCAATATTGACTCCATTCTCAATAAGTTTCTCAAATGTTGGAGGACATTGAAGTTGTAATCAATAATTCATTTTAGCGGTCAAGTTATTAGTGAAGATCTCCATCTTCTCTTTCTCAAGAATAGTTCATGGATACCTTGCAAAAACAACCCTCCACCTTTGCAAGAATCCTAAAAAGGACTCTCCATCTTTTTGTTTAGTATCGCATAACTTGAGCATCATGATTTCATGCTCAATGTTGTAAGAGTAATAGGTTACGAATTTTGAGGCCAACTCCCCAAAAGTCTTGATTCCTAGTGGTAGTTTTGAAAACCACTCTATTGCAGGTCCTCCTAAGCTTCTAGGAAAGAGTCTCATTAGATAAGTATCATTGTGCATGAACTCTATACTTAGGGCGCAAAATTCTCTTAGGTGATCCTGTGGGTCTATTTTACCCATGTATTTATCATATTTGGGAAACACGGTATTGAAAGGAAAAGACACCATAGCTAAGCTTTTGTCGAAAGGAAAAGGACACAAAGCTTCAATGGAGAAGGCTTTAGGTTCAGCTGCCTTCTTTAAGGTATCAATTTTCTCTTGAAAGGCCTTAATTTGCCTAGTCATAGCATTCATAGGGTCATCTTGTTTTTGGTCTTTCTTAAGTTGATCTATGTCAAAATCATGAGGAAGCTTGACTCCCTTTTGGGATAAATCTAGGAAAAATTTCTCCCTATCCCTATCTATCAACTTCTCCATAACCTCTGAAAAATCTAAGTCTTGGGTAGCTCTCTCAACTTTTTCTTCCATTGTCTCCTTAGGATCGTGATTGGCATGATTAGCGTTGTGGTTTTGATAATTTGAATTTCTATCCACCATATCTTCTAGTGTTGGTTCAAATAAATTTGTAAAGATTTCCTCTTGATTTGGGTCTCAAAAATCACTTTGGTACTCAACTTCTTGTCTTTGATTTAGAAAAGGGGTGCTATCACCTAGTAATGCAGCCCTATATGTATGAGATTGCATGGAAACCGACATCCAACAAAGGTTCGCTTTTGAATTTATCCTTGATAGGAGAGTTTTTGATTTTATTATTGAAGAGATTAAAAATATAAGATGATTTCCAATGGACATCTCTCACTTGTATATGTATTTCAAACACAACAACCACACATTCACTTGTCTCTTTTAACCCCTTAACACAAACTGTTTGATTTGTAGAACATTATCACGGGTTTTTCACAAGAAGACACTTCAAGCACCTACCTTAGCACAAGATTTGGTTCATAAACATGGCTCTAAAAAGGTGGTCTTTTCTAATTTATCAAGGTTTTTAATATGGATTCCATTCAAATAGACTTCAATCTCTCATCTCCTAATTAAGGGGCTTCCCACATGCACCAAAGTATGATTTTATGCAATCTGTTAGGACTATGAGAGGAAGGTTGTAAAATTAAAATCCATTTGTCACACACCCCATTAAGGATGCATGCGTTTCATTTTAGAGTGGGTTGGATTCCCACAACAAAAGTGAGTGTATCCCACTTTGGGCTATCCCTCTCACCAGCGCTTGCTAAGGCAAACTTGGGAGGTGAGCCCACTAAATCTCTAGCATGTTCATGAAAAAAGCAAGAATGAACTTAGTAGGACAAGTTTGGGAGTTTGATTCACTCAAAGAGTGAAGAGCATATCCCTATTGTCTTTCTTTGTTCCACCCAATTTAATACACATTTGTTCTTTTTCAATCTCTTGACAAGGGGATTCTTATAATTGAAGTGTGAAATTCATTTCCTATTTTATCCCAAGCTTATATCAAACGACTGCCACAATCTAAGAAAATACAAGCTTGAATAGATGAATATCTTATTCGTAGCTAGCATAAAGCTAGGGGCATTTTTGAGAGGATTTTTGCAATTTTTCAACTCACCTTGGCAATAGCTCCTTCCAATTGTATGTGTCCTCCAACAAGTTAAAGTGAGGGGAAACCAAAATCAAACTTGACAACATAATGATTTAAGCAATGAATTTGAGTACTCTAATTTGCAAATTTTCAAACAAAAATTTGAAATCAAGGACTGAAAATCCAATTTAAAGAGACAAATTTCTTCTTGTAAGCTTCAATTACAGCAAGATATTTTTGGTATACCTTAATGTATTCTTCTTGTGTTGATTCTAAAACAGCTTTGATGTGCTCTATGTTCTCCCTCTTCATCTTTTTGGCCAAAGCTTTGCCTTGCTATTTGAATCTTGTCTCTGGTCTTCTTGCTTTTTATGCCCTGTCATTTTGCAGATTAAAAAACATTTTGCCATAGTTAGATTTATTAATTCATGAAATTCTGCAAAAGTGCACTAGAATGGTGTGAAAGCGCTATTTTATTATTCAAAAGTGCTACTAATCAGATCAAAAGCGCTATTCTATGTTGTCAGGAAATTGCAAAATCGCATAAATAACTCTCAGAAGTGCTACTGAAAAAGGCAAAGGCGATAATATTAATGCAAAAAGCGCTGATAAAACAAGTGAAAGCACCTAGGGGTTAGGAGCAAAGTGCTCTTTCAAGTTGCGAAAGCGCTGAAAGATATATGGACCGAAGATAATAATCACAAAGGTGCTGCAGATCGACGCAAAGGCGCACAACTTTGCCGCAGAAGCATAGGAACAATGATTGAAAGTGTTGTTTCCTCTCTCAGAAGCGCCGTTTAATTTTTTAGAAGCACCATTTCCTGAAAAAGTTGAGGGTTAATGATATGCAAATTTAGAAATAATGAACAATTTCCATATGATTAGTAATGTAGAGCATTCTGCCCCATGGTGGGTGCCATTTTGTACACTAGGGAAAGTGCCTTCATAGAATTAAGGTTAGTCAATAAATGAAAATAGAAACTAAATACAACCACAAGGCAAATAGATCAACTATTTAGCAAAATAAAGACTAATTGAGCATCCTATGGCTCTCTAACTAGAATGAATAATGAATAGCTCTTAGCAAGCTTCCATTAATGATAGTCCTAGAATGAGAATGATAAAGATAATAATGCTTGCTAACAATTAGATCAAAAGAAATGCTAAAATGCTTCTCAAATGACTTTCTAAACTCAAATTGCAAGAGGTTCAATGCAATTCTCAGATGTGTGGAGTATGAATTTTGAAGGAATTAGGCCTTCATTTAGAGATTTTCCCATGGTAGGGGATGTAGTTGTATTTGATCATGGTTGAGCCTTGGTTGAGTCCTTGGTTCCACCCTTTGAAGACAAAGAAAATTTTGTGTCCTCAAAGCTTGGGACAAGTAGACAAGATCAATGGTCAAGATTAATTTTCATTTTGAGTGATTGAGATTCAATTTGGCTTAATCCATGTGAATGCCTTTCCTTAAATCCTATTGGTTGATTGATTTCCCTCCCTTTGTGGTTGTTGAGAGTAATTGAGATTTATTAATTGATTTAATTGAATTTGTTTAGCCATGTACCCCTTGAATGGGTTGAATTTAATTTAATCCAAGACTATACTTAAATGATTTTAATTATATTTTGATTTGATTGCACTTGATTAAAATGCTCTCAATTTTGATTTTGATTGAATTAAGACTTGATTTTAATTTTGATTGGCTAATTATGCACTGTGATTCAATTGATTCAATTGATTCAATTATTTCCTTGATTTATATTGATTTGGATTTGATTTGCTTTGAATTATCATTAAATTTCCTTTGTCCATTTTTATGTGATTACAGAGCTATCTTTGGAGATGATGAGATTAATGAGGGGGAGATTAGTTGGGAGGATATGGTCAATTTGTATGAGCCTCTACCAGTGGTATTAGGAGGAGTGATTGGGGGATTCATATTCCTTGATCATCGATCACACAGGTTTGCAGTTGGTTGGGGCCGCACATTACGGTGGATGATTGAGGATGGGACCCAATTTCCTTGGGGTGTATGTTTATTGGCTCATCTATACCACAATCTTCATCAAGTGGTCTATCATAGAAGTGCATCATTATCAGTGGGTGCCACATTGCTTCACATGTGGGCATGGGAGCATATTGCAATTACTCACCCAACAGCTATCAGATTTCATGGTGCAGGGCAGCCGTATATTCATTTGTATTCATCTATCTTGTCTCAGCCAAAGTCAGGACATCTAGAGTTCTGGCACTACACCTTTGACACCATTGATAGGGTTATATGGAAACCTTACCTAGGGTGTGAGCCTTGGGATGATGAGAGATAGCTCAGGTTCTACTTCGAGTCACGATGGTTGATAGGGAAGACACTTTACATCATCAAGAGATAGCTGGTTAGCCAGGTTCTGTGATAGTTTGTAGGATCTAGGACATACCATAGGGAGTCACTGAGTTCACACAGAAACACAAGGAGTGATGTGACTAGGGTACCATGGTCTCTTTTGAGCTGGCTAGACAAGAGTTCATTGACATGCTGTTTTAGGCATGGTTGATGAGATAGGGGGTCGTGGACCCAGGGATGACTATAGAATTAGAGAAGCATATGAGGGACTATATAGTACCACACTTGACTAATCTAGTAGTGAGGCCACCAAAGAGAGATCTGATAGAGAGACATCGAGGTAGACACCAAGGCCAAGATAGGAGAGGCTGAGGGAGAGGAGATGGAGGTGATGGTGGAGATGGTGGTGATGGAGGAGATGGTGGAGATGGGGGGAGAGGAGAGAGAGTTGGACCTTGTATGAGAGGTAGAGGTGTCTGATAGAGGGGTTTGATTCCACCTCCCAGGAGACAGGTACAATGATAGCCACCAACACAACTAGTAGCAGGAGGCCAAGCACAGATACCAATAGCTCCAAGATAGGTACTAGTAGCACAGGCACATGCACATGATGATCCTATGGGACATGCATAGGTATAGGATGAGGCAAATGTGCTATTGGGTCAGGTTGGAGTAGTATAGGGCTTATAGGTACAAGATGATGTATAGGATGTGTAGATGCTAGTGTGGAGGCACAGGATGAGTAGGTTGAGATGGATATTGGGGGACAAGATCCCTATCTATAGAGAGACACCGCAGAGGAGGAGGATGTAGATATTGATTCATTGATAGTTTGACTAGCCATGACATATGTGCAAGAAGACCATGTCCCTGGACTAGAGAGATAGATGGAAGATCTTAGACATGAGTGTGATACTACTATAGAGTGATTTGGAGAGGCAGAGATGTTACTTGATGAGCTACAATAGATAGAGGATTTAGGTCCTCATGGAGATAGTTTGTGAGCTATGATACAGGTCGGGAAGGAGATTTCCTACTAGGGTGAGGCCTACAGATAGGTGGTACCTATAGATAAGTGGATTAGGAGTTTCAAAGATAGCTCAGTCATCGTTAGGATAATCATGTATGATAGACAATGACTAGCTGGTAGTGGAGGTGTATCATCATGCCCTCCTAGAGCACCCACAATTTCAGGAGATCTGACTAGAGCCTTAGGGTTAGGTGGTTTAGTAGCACAAGGTCTCATTGCATCTCACAGAAAGTGATAGACTAAGTCTGGAGGGAGTGGATCATAGATTTTGGACATCATTGTATACACATCTTCTTGTAACATTGCATCATTGTATCATTATATTATTGACTTGATGGACATTACATTGGACACATTGTTATTTACGATATATCATTGGACAATTGGACATTTTTTTATTTTATGGACCTTTATATGATGTGTTGGATATTTTTTAGGTTTATGAGGTCTTTCGTTTCAAGTTGTGGTTTACTCCTTTTGCAAGTTTTACCTCTATGGTTTAGGTTTTCAAAATTCATCAAATTTTCCATAACCAAGTTTGAAAACCCTTTCCCTAGGTTTTGTCCTTAGGAAATCTTGTTTTTTTTGTGTAAACCCTTAAGTTGGCCCTATTTCTAATATTTCATCATTACTTTTTGGCCACTTAAGTATCTTGACCATACACATGATTATTTCCACCAGGCATTCACTGAATTGTGTAATATTGTTTCATGTCTCTAAGTTATTTAGCAACCTAGCGAATGTGTTAAACCGATGTTATATGTCATGTTAGTCGCTAAGTCTCCAAGTTTTTCAGTGGTTACCTCAACCTTTGCGCGAATCAACGAGTATGTTGTCTTCTATTCGCTTATTTTCCAGTGGTTTCCTATAAACTTTCAGCAACCTAGCATAGCGGTGATCTCTCATTCTCAGAATTGGGTGGTTAAGACTTGTATCATCTAGCGATCTAGCGAGGACCATTGATTATCAATAAGATTGATAGTCATGTTTTAATCTCAAAGTGTTTGGGTCCTACATAAAATTATTTGGTGATTTGGTGACTGGGCTATAAGTATCAATATCCTCTAAGTTTGGCGGCTCTGATAGTTTGGCTTAATAGATTTGGCAAAAATGGTTTTCTCTTTTGTTCACTTGATCTTTGAATAAAGTAGTAAAGTTCTAAGTTTTCTGGTGACTGGGTGAATGAAGTAGTCACGTGTTCTCTTATAAGGTTGGTTATGATAAAAGGCATTTAGAAAATGGGAAAATCAAATAGTCAGGAAACTTATAAACCTTTAGTCGCTTGATCTCATGATGGAATAGTCAGTGTTTAAAATATTGGGAGATTCAGCAAACACTTTGTTCACTGAGTCTCATAATCAAAAGATGATTGTCTTATTAGCTCAGTGAATTAACGATGGTCGTTGATTGATGTTGAGATCAACGGTTGAATCAAAATCTCAGTTTGAAATAGGTAGTTAGGAAAGAATTCAATGTCTCAAAGAGTAAGATTGTTTGCTAATTCTCACATTAAACATGTGGTTAAGTTTCCTTTCAGCGAATAAGTGAAGCCTTCAGTCGCCAAGTCTCAGAATAAATTAGCAGTCAACCAGAACATTAAGAGATTAAGAGATAGTCATTGTTGTTAATTCTCTAGATGGTGACCATGGTTAGTTGCTCAGGTAATGTTTCTTTGTTCGTTGGTTCACTGAATGGAGGATGAGTTAAGAGTTTGATTTCAAGAATGAGTGAGATCTTTGATAACTAATTCTCTGAATATAAGCTAGGGTTAACTTTTCATTAAGCAATCACGAGAACCTTCAGTCGCTAGATATTTGAAATAGGCTTAGTTAAGGAGAATAATAAAAGAAAGGTTAGAGGTCGTTGCTACGTGGATAAAGTACACTGTCAAGCAAGAGAAAAAGAAATTGGCCATCCAATCAGTTTTAAAGGAGGGTTTATTACATAAACAAGGTTTTAAAGTACAAAATTGTAATCAGTGCCTTTTTGCCTTGATTTTGAGTTTTTTAAATCTATCTGTCAACATCCTGAGATCGGCTAGCACTCATTTGAAAATTGGTGATATGTGAAATTGAATGCGGAAGTAATTAAGGATAGATTTGCAATGATTTTGGTAATTGTACACATATGATTTGCATTGATAAATAGGCTAAACTCATTGTTTTCTGTGTTCGAGATCACTTGAAGAGAATTGTGTTTTCTGAAGCAATCTTTGAGTGCCAAACAAATCAAGTTTGTAGAGTTGAGAACAATTGTGTAGAAAAAATGAGTCAACCAGAGCTGAGCGTGACTTCTTCCAGTGGTGAAGCCAAAGCCAAAGGTGGTGAAGATAGAAACAAGCCAAATTACTTAGATGAATTTATCAAATTGTTGCTTGGTGCCAGTTAGAACAAGAGAGCTCTTGATGATGTCTTTGATGATAATCTAGGTCAGTGTAGAGATCCTGTCACACCATCTTGCTTAGGTCATACTATTTTCAGTTATTTTGATGGAAATAGGAGTAAGCAAGTTCCTATTTGTAATGGTTGGGCTTTGGGTTTAGGGAAACTGGTTGTCCCTAATGTGATTTTAGATGTGGACTTAATTGTTGCTTTGGCTAGGTTTTATGATCCTATCTCAAAAACAATTAGGAAGGAGGACCAGTCACCTTTGATTACTCTTGAAAGGGGTTCTTTCATGAGAGATTTTAGTTTTTATACGTCTTCCTCTACTGAAATTGATTTGAGCAAAGAAAGAGAGAAGTATACAAATAATATAGGGTTAGTAAAAGACCAGATAGTGAGGCATATCCAAAAGTAAGTTAAATATATAGCTCACCTCCCCACTAGCATGAATGCCCCTTACCAGTTTAAATCTCTCCATTACTATATGAAGTACACTTTTTATGGGTTGTGTAGAGTTTTGGGAATAGACGGGGATGAAGAATTTCTGCCAGCTGATCTTTTGATGATGATCTTAGATATCTAGAAGTTTCTAGTGAACACAGATTATGATTACATCTAGTATGTAATTGATAGGATGCATGAAGTGTTAATGTCTATCAAAGAAAGTAAGAAGCCCATCAAGTTCTTGTATTATTCTATGTTGATGCACTTAATTTTTTTTTTCAACATCAATAGTTTTGATTTGAATATGCTGAAACCAAGGTTCACCTTCCAAGACCAGCATAATCCAATGCAACTATGGGTGAGGATATGGAATTCTACTTCAAATGAGGGTGTCTTTTGTGTTTTCCAGAATTTCATTATTTTTCCCATTCTGAGATTGCTAGACATCAATGTTACAAGGTTACCAACAAATATTCTTAAACTCCTTAGACCCATACAATTGGAGAGAAAATGGGAGGGAAACCATAAATGGGGTGATTTTTACTTTCGTGAAAATTCTACAATTTTAAGAGTTTATAGTTGTCCCCAACCCTGACATTTGCTACAAAAATTTGTGCCACCAAGAGTTGCCTCTTTGGAATTTATTTGGTAGTTGATGTGGATAGATAGAGAACTTTTGGCCCCTCATAGGAAAGGTACTTTCACACCTAGGTAGATCAAAATTGATGATTTCTTGATTGGTAAGAGGGCTTTTTCAAAAATCACCACCTAGCTAAATCAATTCAAGATGGTATCTGGCACTTGTAGACATGTGGACCCTGAGGATTTCATTAAGACAGCAAGATTGACACTAATTCCTAGTATTGGTGTCAATAGGGAACATGAGGGCCTTAATGAGGAGGATGTGATCAGGAATGTTGTGGAGAAGGATGAGGTCACCAAGAGATGGAACAGGTTTTTTGACTTGAAAGATTTGCAAAATTAGTTGAAAGCAGCCCAAATTCCTTTTGAGGGTTTCTTCCCTGACCTTCCCTACTTGAAAAGAATTGACAGGATGATAGAGATGTATGACCCTTTGTCAAATCAGTTAGAAAAAATGCTTGATCAGAAGAAAACCAAGAAAGGGAAGGATTACTCATCTTCTGATTATGAGGAATTCTCTGATGGATTCCAAGAAGGAAATAGCCCATAGCTATTGATCCTATTAAAGACCAGCCATAGGAAAAAAACCTTCTAGAGCCACCACTGAAGAAATGGAGGTTTGAAGAGGGAGAGCCTTCTAAGTAGGACAAATGGAAAAGGGGGATTGATAGAGCATCTGCTCTTGTACTAGGTGATAGGGCTTACCATGACCAATTGAGGAAAATAATAAGAGCCAGCAAGATGGTGGCCACAAATAAGGGAGATGAAGAACAATCCCTATGGTTAGGACATGATATTAGAGAGGTGTATTAGGAAGAGTTTTTAGGTGATGAAAAATTCACCAAGAGTGATGAATTTAAGAGTTTTCTTATCTGGAAAAAGTAGCAAGTGGCTAAGGCTATGCCTAACTTGAGGTCTCCAAAGCAGTGACCCATCTTGCTAACCTAAATGAAGCAAAGACAACTCAGTTGTTTGAAAGGTATTAAAAATTATTCAAGAGTTCAAACATAATGGCCAAAGATAGGGATTTGAAGATGATGAAGATCAAGCAGTTAGAAGATGAGTTGGTAGAATTGAGGGTTGGGCTTCAAGAAGCCTCAAAGATAGTTCTTCCCCTTCCTTTGTAGATTAAGGCCCCTCTTCAGACAGATAAAGAAGTTCCTGATAAGCCTGCTGAGGAATTAGAGAAGATAAGATTGGATGCATCTTTGGATACTGTAGCAAGGATTGTACAGTATAGGCAGGGAAAAATAAAGGAAAGGATGGAGTTAGTCCATTAATTAGTTGGTCTACTACACCAGGCCAGTGGAAAAGTGAATGAGTCTTTGATCACTTTGGAGCCACTCTACAGTGTATGGTCAAGGAGGAGCTCACTGTTTGATAAGCTTGATGGTTTGCAGGAGTATAGGTCTAATATTCCTGAGATAGTAACTAAGGTTTTTGAAAAGATTGGTTTTGTAAGTGCTATAATAAATTTTTTTAAAGGTAAGTCTAACTAGATAACAACCAAGTTGGCTATGTTTGATGGGAATTACAATAAGTACTTACCCCCAATATATGATGATGGTGGGGGTGTAATTAGTATAAATGAGTGGAAGGCATCAATGGATCAGTTGGTAATTAAACATGATGCTTTCCCAAAAGGTGACAATGCCTTAGATTTGGAAAGATGCAATAATATAATTGATGGTCTATTTAAGATTGAAAGTGATTGCATACGGTTTGTAGCAAAGGATAAAAGTATAACTGATTCCATGTGGGATCAATAGATCAAATTACTATAGGAATTTCATGCCTATAACTGGCCATCTGATGACAATGTGGCAGCATGGGACAAATTAACAAATAAGAAAAAGAAGAAGCCAACTGGCCAGATGACAAAAGAGGAAGAAGAATAGAGTACACATGGCACCTGATGTAGAATTCAAGGGAGAGCATGTTTCAAAGAAAGGATGATGTAGGTTATCCTATAATGGTGGTCATCATTGATACAACTACTTATGTAACTACTCTAAAATATCTATAGACAAAGGTGTCGTCTGTAAAACTGTTTAGTTGAGAATGACATTCTGTTGTTGTATTCGCTATCTTTTAGTTTATACTTTTTGTCTTTGGTAAAAGTTGTTTTCTCAGCCATCCGAAGCTTGTTGCATCCTTTTGAGGATTCCAAGATGGCTGTGGGTATATATAGCAAGTTTTTACTCTTTTCAAGAGGTGGTTAATACATTTGGTAAAGAAAGTTCTGAGATATAAAACCTTATTTCTCTGAAGTCATGGTGATACTGTACTGACACATTTTGAATATTAATACAAGGATACTGGAACTCTATTGTTTCTATTTATTGTCTTTGTGTATGGATGCTTTAGTTTTCTTATGCATTAAATTGTAAGGCTTTTCAATGCATTGTTCACAAGGTGAATATAGGGATTGAACTTAAGTTCTTTCAAGGAAAGAGTAAAGTCTTAAGGGGGGGTCCCTATGAATTAATTTTCCATGTATAAATTTGATAGTAGGTGTAGGAATTAAAAGATTGGGATGTCAGGCATTTCATTTGGGTTTTAGTATATCTATCTTGATAGAATTTTATTGAGGTAGGGTTTGACTCCGATGCCCAAATAAATAAGGCACTGGTTTAAGATATATTTGCATCTGTTGCCACCAGAAAATATTGATAAACTATTTCAATTTAGTTTTGTTGTATGTTTTTGAGTTCATACATTTATGAAAAGTGCATAAATGTCTATTTCAATGCTTTGAAGAAGCTTTTAAGAAGGTAAACCCGCCTGAGTTCTATACTCGAAGCGAAGAAGGTTTTACAAGCTTAATACCTTAGTGCTTGCATTTTGTTAGATACATCTATTGGGATTATTGGAGTTATGGTTTTGTTAGGATTTTATGAATCTTAAATCATCTACAGATCTGAGCACTAACAAAATTGGTGATTCTATTGGGGATCTCTAAATATGAATGCACAATAGATTTGTGCAATACTATCCATTGTGTATTTGCAAGCCAGCATAATAATTTGATTCCCACTTGTTAGTGGGTGGGGACTCTGATAATCTATGTTTACTAGTCGCTGGTATTTGTAAATTTTAATATATCTTGTTGTGACATACCATGAGTCAGCCGAGGTTCACTAGATCTTATTTCAAGGACCACCGAGAGAGTAATATGGGTGATGAGCTTCATACACCTGGTAGAAAGCAGTGGTCTAGGAGAAATCACATTACTACTAACTCCCTAGGACCTTTGAGAGATAGAGTCCCTACACCACTCCCCCATTAAGTTTCCTCCTCTTTTGATGACCCTAAACATGTTAAGAAAGTCATGCCTAGTGTACCTTTTCTCTCTCATGAAGAGGTGATCACATAAGTAGGTTATTTCCCTACGAGAGAAACCCTAGAGCAATTGGGAGAAACTTCTGCTATAGAAACTGTGTTTTATGATTCTAAAAAATTGAGGGAAGAAGTGATTTCTTTAAGGAAAAAGGAGCATGAACAACTGGAAGAGATTTCTAATAGAGTGAAGGTAAGAGAACAAAAAATTTATGACTTGCTTTTGGAAAGGTAAGAACTTATTAGAAAAACCAAGAAAAATGAGATTCAGGCTAAGGATCTAGGCAAAGATGTTTAGGGTTTAGATAGAGAATTATTCAGTGACATGAAGGTTCTTAGAAATTAGGCTGAAGGTGTTAAGCCTAACCATGGTGAGTTTGAGGGAACATTCCATGTTCTCAGGCAATTAAACCCATCTAAAATCCAGAGGAATGAGGATATTAAAAATGCCACAAAAGAAATCCTTGATAAGGGAAAACAAAAAGTAGTGGGTGTGAATATTAATGAGCCTAAGAAGATTGTTGTTATTCCTAGTATACCTTCCCAAGAAAGCCAAGATTTGGAAAAGGCTAGAAAAGCTAAGGAGGATTTGGCTCTTCAACTTGAGAAACTAGAATTGGAAGCTATTGTAGATGAGATGAAGAGAAAGATTGCTTTCTTGCATGCTAATATAAACACATCTGCTAGTAGCTCTGTCCCTATCATCTCAGGAATGATCTCACCCAATTAGCCTAGCAATTCACTTCCAAATCCTCAAGCCTTTCATCCTAGACAAAATGTACCTAGACCAAGTTTGAATACTAGTCAAGTTCCCCCTATAGTTAGTGGTACAATGGGGACTGTATCTTGTCAAAATATTGCAGCAACCCCTCTGATCCAACCAAATATCCCAAGGAGACTAGTTCATTTAGATAGGTATAGGCCTTTATTCTTTGATGGTATTCCTGGTCAGACCAATGCTGTCCCTAATGAGATTAGAAAGAAAATCCCATTATTCACTAGAAACAATGTGATTACTTGTGAAGAGAACCCAAAATTTTTCACAGATAAAGTTAATGACTATGAGGTTGAGCATGAAGATGTTATAATGAAGGTTTTTGTTCAATCATTGGTTGAAGATGCTCGGGATTGGTATAGAGGCTTGCTAGAGAATAGTATTGCATCATGAGATGAGTTTTTTAGATATTTCAAGGAACAATATGCAAAACATGTGAATTCAAGATACATGCTCAATGAGTTTAACAATATCAAAAAAAATTACAATGAGAGCATGTTAGAGTTTAATAGTAGATTCCAAAAGGCTATGTACAAACTATTTCAAGTATTGAGGTTAGATGATGTAGTCTACCTAACCACTTATTTTAATTCTATGGATGGTAAAATGTCTTATCTCCTGAGAGATAAGAATCTTCGTACCCTTAGGGATGCATTTAAATTGGCCATAAATATTGAAAGCAACCGAAAGGCATCTAGTCAAATGTATAAGAGGGATGAGGGTAGATTGTGGAAGGAAACCAAGCCACAACTTGCAAAGCCATCCAAAGAGGATGATAAAGTGGATAAAGGATTTGGTATTACCAAAGACTTCCCAACAAAGTTTGACAAGGGTGGTAGAAATTTTCAAGATACAAGACCACCTTATCAGAGGTAGGATAGAACCCCTAACTTATGAGATATGCCTTACACGACAAATTGGAAAGATGGGAGGCCTATTCTTGACAATAATGAACCCCAAAAGGGAAGAGACACACTAGATCCTTTGAAGAAAAGAACATCACATAATGTGGAAAATACCCCTTGGTGTGTGGCTTGTAACATGCCTCATTCACCATTCCAATGCGTTGTGGCTCAGGCCTTGGGAGAAGAGGCTAATAATTCATACATAGGAGATTATGAAGAATCTAAAAAGCCTGCTATTAACATGTTTAATACTAAAGTAACGGAGGATATTTTGTCTTTAGAAGATGAAGAGATTTGTCTTGACATTTATCATAAGAGGAGGATTTTCTTAGATTATGAACAACAAGTGTTTACTTACTCTGATCATGATGAGTTTGATAATGAAAATTGTAAAGCTCATATGGTAGAATTAGGATCAGATGAGAGACAATGGAGAAAGCCCAGTGAAGAAGAGATTAGAACTCTAACTATGGCTGCTATAACTCAAGCCAAGTCCTAATACAATTTGAAGAACATAAAGGTGGATACTGATCAAGGAGTCACTAGGTCAGTATTTGTTAAGGATAACCTTCAAAATAAGGACTCCCCAAAGCCTAATGTTGTAAATAATAAGGAGGAAGGGCTTGTAATTGAAAAGAAAAGGAGAGAGGAAATTATTTATGATAAGGTTAAAAGGAAAATTGGTAGGCCAAAGGATTAGCCTAATTTTTCTACTGATCCCCCTACCTTTGATATAAGACATGCTTTGTCCCAAATGAAGGTCTCCATCCCTTGCTTGAAATGTTGAAAATTGAGAAGCACAAAAAAAACAACCTTGGCTCTTATAAGTGAGCAAAGAAAAACTCCTACTTTATAAGAGGAGGGGAATGCCATAGATGGGCCTATTTCAATTAATGAAATATCTAATGTATGTGTTGGAAATATTGTGACACAAGAGCCTTCTTCTATTCATCATTTCTATGTTACATTGATATTGAATAATTTCTTGCTGAAGAATTGTATGATTGACTCTGGTGCTGCTGCAATGGTAATGCCCTATCATGTGATGAAAGAGCTTGGATTGTAAGTAGAAACATCTAATGGTAGATGCTATGCTATGGATAATAGGGTAGTGTCTGTAGTAGGGACTCTAGTTGGAATTGAGGTAATAATTGTTGCATTTCTAGAGGCCAGATACAAAATGGATGTGGTAGTTGTTGATACAAAGCCTCATTATGGCATGTTATTGTCAAGAAAGTGGGCTGCAACAGTTGGTGGAAAGTTGTAATTGGATTTGTCATATGCAACTATTCTAGTCAATGGAACTGATGTGAAATTATATAGAGAACCCCGTTCTTCAGTCATGATTGAAATGGTTGCACCAGAGGAGTTGAATTGCTTTGTTGATATTGACATGGATAATTTCATGATTGAAGAAATAGTGCCTTAGATGAAGAACATAGAGCCAATTGTGGATGAGTTGATGTTGCAACAAGATGGGCTTTGGAAAATTTTCTTTGATGGTGGATGCTCCAAGGAAGGATCAGGAGCTGGTGTTGTGTTCATTTCCCCATCAGGTATTACATTTAAGTATTCTTTCTTGTAACTTTTGAATGTACCAATAATACTGCTAAGTATGAGGCTTTAATACTGGGATTAGATGTAGCCATAAAACATGGTATCAAATATTTAAAGGTTCATGGTGACTCCTAGTTAATTATAGCCCAAGTGAGATCTAAGTATGCTACCAAGGATGAGAGATTGAAATTATACAAACATGCTATCTGGGATAGATTAGAGTTTTTTGAAGCTTTCAATTTTCTTTGGGTAGAAAGATCCAATAATATCATGGAAAATTTTCTTGCTAATGTTTCCCTTAAAAATAATGATATTACCCTCACTGGTGTGTCTATGCTAGAAATCAAAAGTAGGCCTGCAGTGCCTGACAATGTATATAATTGGCAAGTTTTTGAGGATTCTTTAGGGCCTTGATCAGTATGATGGACAAAAAATAGATTTCAGTGAAGCACAACAATATGTTGAGGGAAAAGAGTGCATCATGGGAAATGAGATAGTACAATTACCTTCAAATCACATACCAAAAGGGTTAGTGGAGCTGGACGGAATGTTCAAAATAAATGATGGTTACTTGTCTCAAAAGTCTAACACTAAAATGGAAGACTTAGAGGAAATAAATCTAGGGTTTGAAACATCCCCTCAGATGGTGTACATTGGAAAGAAATTGAGCAAAGAGGTTAGAGGAAATCTGATAAGACTCTTGAAGAGATACAAGCATGTATTTTCTTGGTCCTATGATGATTTCAAGGCATATAGGGCCGATCTATTTCAACATGAGACCCCTCTAAAAGAAGAGACTAAGCCATTCAGATAGAAACAGAGACCTATTAACCCTTTACTAGCTACAAAGATGCAGGTTGAATTGAAAAAGTTAAGAGATGCTGGTATCATTGAACCAATTAGGCATTCCACATGGGTTTCCAATCTTGGGCTAGTAAGAAAAAAGAATGGTGATATTAGACTCTGTGTTGATTTCAGGAATTTAAATGTTGCATCACTTAAGGACAATTATGGATTTCCTAACATGGAAGCCATGCTGCATAGGGTAACTAGTTGTGAGCTCTTGTCAATGATGGATAGTTTCTCAGGTTATAATCAAGTGTTGGTCAAAGAATTAGAACAATTTAAGACAACATTCACAACCCCATGGGGAACATATGTATATATTCACATGCCTTTTGGTTTAAAAAATGCTAGAGCAACTTTTCAAAGGGAAATGGATGTTGCATTCAAGGAATTGATCAATGTTTTGATGGTCATGTATCAAGATGATCTTACTGCTTATTCTAAAAATGCCGAGGACCATTGTTGTCACTTGGAAAAGGTCATTGTCAAGGCCCTAGAATTTGGCGTCTCCCTAAATCCAAAAAAATGTCAATTTTCTATGATAGAGGGGAATTTTCTCAGGCATATAGTATCAAAAGAAGGAGTCAAGATTGATCCTGATAGGGTAGAGGCAATCAAGAAGGTCCCTCCACCAAAAAGTATAAAGGGTGTGCAATCTTTCTTAGGGAAGATTAATTTTGTCAGGAGATTTATTGCTAATTTTGCAAAGTTGGTGAAGCCTATAGTCAAGTTTTTGAAAAAGAATGCAAAGTTTGATTGGAAATATGAGGCTTAGTAGGCCTTTGAGAAAATTAAACAAGAAATCTAGGAAGCCCCTATTTTGGTGTCACTTGATTATTCAAAGCCATTTTCTCTATTTTCCTTTGCATCTTTTCACACAATTGCAGCCATCCTTTTACAAAAGGATCAAGAAGGTTTTGAACATCCTATAGCCTTTTTCAGTAAGTCATTACAGTCTGCTGAACTAAATTATGAGTTGATGGAAAAATAGGCATATACACTAGTAAAGGCAATTAAAGCTTTCAGAACTTATCTTTTTTGTGCAAAGGTTAATGCATATGTACCTCATGCAGTAGTGAAAGATATTTTGGTGCAAAGTGAGGTCACAGGGAAAAGATGCAAGTGGATTAATAGGATTCAAGAGTTTGATCTTGAGCTCCACATTACCAAATTGGTAAGAGGTTTGGGACTTGCAAAATTAATGACTGAGGAAAACATGGATCTCATACAAGTGAATAGTGTTGATATCAATGAGAATACAATCATTAGTATTGGAATGCAACCATGGTACAAAGATATTATGTATTTTATCAAAAATACTAAATGTCCATAGGAACTGAATGATAATCAAAGGAGAAGTATGAGATTGCAAGCCCAAAGGTATGTACTAATCCAAGGTGATTTGTATTGGAAAGATAATGATGGAATTCTACTGTTTTGTTTAGATAAAAACCAATCAGAAAAGGTATTGAAGGAAATACACTCCGGGTTGTGTGGAGGACATCATTCTGCTTGGTCCACAGCTCATAAGATTTTGAGGGCAGGATACTATTGGCCTGTGTTATTCAAAGATACTCATTATTTTTTTAGAAAGTGTGAGCCATGTCAAAGATTTTCCAAGAAACTAAAATTCTCGAGTGCATTATTGTTGAACCCTGTTGTTGCAGAAGCTCCTTTTGCAATGTGGGGTATGGATTTTATTGGGGAATTTTCTAAAAAATCTAGTGGGGGGCATAGTTGGATTTTGCTTTCTACTGATTATTTTACTAAATGGATTAAAGAAATTCCAACTAAAAAAGAAACCAATGTTGTTGTAATTGAATTCTTGATGAATAATTTAATCACTAGATTTGGTGTTCCTATCAAATTGGTTGTAGCTAATGCCATGAGTTTTAGATCTCAAGAGATTACTAATTTTTGTTTAGAAATGGGAATAGTATTGTCTTATTCATCCCCTTATCACCCACAAGCAAATGGGTAGGCTGAATCCAATAATAAGAGTATCTTGCAAATTTTGAAGAAAACTCTGGAAAAGAATAAAAGGAGTTGGCATGTAAAATTGAAACTAGCATTGTGGGCTGATAGGATTGCTGAGAAAAGAGCTATAGGCAAATCCCCTTTTGAGATGGTGTATGGTGTAAAATCAAGATTACCAATAAACAACTTCTTACTAATATAAAAATTCATGTAGGAAGAAGGTATGGAAATCATTGATCCATTGCAAGATAGAATGATTCAGTTGGTTGAACTAGATGAGATTAGGAGGGAAGGACAAAAAGAAAATGTGAAGTTGCAACAAAAAATGAAATATCTTTTTGATAAAAGAGAAACTTTGAGAAAGTTCCAACTTGGTGAGATGGTTCTTCAATGGAATGCCAGGGCTGAAGACAAAGGAAAACCCAAAAAATTTGAGTCTTTGTGGATAGGACCTTTTATCGTTCATCAAAATCATGGCAAGGATTCATACTTTTTACAAAATTTGGATGGTGGAGAACAGGAATTGCCAGTGCATGGATAATTCCTGAAGTTTTTCTTTAGTTAGTTCTTTCTCCTTTTCCATGCACAGTAGATATGTATATATGTATAGGTGTGTTTGTTTCTGTTGAGTGTTCTTTTCCTGCTTTAGGTTAGGATTTTGTGGTTTGCCACCTAGAGATTCATAAATCCTTGCTTTGACCTTGCACTCAAGCATCCTCAGATAGAGCCACTATTGGATATTTTTCAGGTTTATGAGGTCTTCCATTCCAAGTCATGGTTTACTTCTTTTGCAAGTTTTACCTCTGTGGTTTAGGTTTTTGAAATTCATCAAATTTTCCCTAACCAAGTTTGAAAACCCTTGCCCTAGGTTTTGTCCTTAGGAAATCTTTTTTTTTTCATGTAAACCCTTAAGTTGGCCCTATTTCTTATATTTCATCATTACTTTTTGGCCACTTAAGTATCTTGACCATACACGTGATTATTTCCACCAAGCATTCACTGAATCATGTAATATTGTTTCATGTCTCTAAGTTATTCAGTGAGTTGGCAAATGTGTTAAACCCATGTTATATGTCATGTTACTCGCTAAGTCTCCAAGTTTTTCAGTAGTTACCTCAACCTTTGTGTGAATCAGTGAGTATGTTGTCTCTTATTCACTTATTTTCTAGTAGTTTCCTATAAAATTTCAACAACCTAGCATGGCGGTGATCTCTCATTCTCAGAATCAGGCGGTTAAGACTTGTATCATCTAGCGATCTAGCGAGGACCATTGATTATCTATAAGATTGACAGTCGTGTTTTAATTTCAAAGTGTTTGGGTCCTACATAAAATGATTTGGTGATTCGGTGACTGGAATGTAAGTATCTATATCCTCTAAGTTTGGCGGCTCTGACAGTTTGGCTTAATAGATTTGGCAAAAATGGTTTTCTATTTTGTTTGCTTGATCTCTGAATAAAGTAGTAAAGTTCTAAGTTTTCTGGCAACTGGGTGAATGAAGTAGTCACGTGTTCTGTTAAAAGGTTGGTTATGATAAAAGGCATTCAATGAATGGGCAAATCAAATAGTCAGGAAACTTATAAACCTTTAGTCACTTAATCTCATGATGGAATAGTTAGTGTTTAAAATATTGGGAGATTCAGTGAACACTTTGTTCACCGAGTCTCGTAATCAAAAGATAATTGTCTTATTGGCTCAGCGAATTAACGATGGCTGTCGATTGATGTTGAGATCAACATTTGAATCAAAATCTCAGTTTGAAATAGACAGTTAGGAAAGAATTCAATGACTCAGAGAGTAAGCTTGTTCGCTAATTCTCACATTAAACATGCGGTTAAGTCTCCCTTTTAGTGAATAAGCGAAGCCTTTGGTCGCTAAGTCTCAGAATAAATTAGCAGTCAACCGAAACATTAAGAGATTAAGAGATAGCCATTGTTGCTAATTCTCTGGATGGTGACTATGGTTAGCTTCTTGAGTAATGTTTTCTTTGTTCCCTAGTTTTCTAAATGGAGGATGAGTTAAGAGTTTGATTTCAAGAATGAGCGAGATCTTTGATTGCTAATTCTTTGAATATAAGCTAGGCTTAACTTTTCATTAAGTGATCATGAGAACCTTCAGTCGCTAGATCTCTAAAATGGGCTTAGTTAAGGAGAATAATAAAAGAAAGGTTAGAGGCCATTGCTACGTAGATAAAGTACACTGTCGAGCTACAGAAAAATAAATTGGCCATCCAATCAGTTTTAAAGGAGGGTTTATTACATAAATAGGGTTTTAAAGTACAAAATTTTAATTAGGGCCTTTTTGCCTTGATTTTGAGTTTTTTAAATCTATCTGTCAACATCCCGACATATTTTAGCACTGATTTGAAAAATGGTGATATGTGAAATTGAATGTGGAAGTAATTAAGGATAGATTTGCAATGATTTTGGCAATTGTACACATCTGATTTGCATCGATAAATAGGCTAAACTCATTGTTTTCTGTGTTCGAGATCACTTGAAGAGAATTGTGTTTTCTAAAGCAATCTTTGAGTGCCAAGCAAATCAAGTTTGTAGAGTTGAGAGAAATTGTGCAAAAAAAATGAGTCAACTAGAGCTAAGCATGACTTCTTCCATTGGTGAAGCCAAAGCCAAAGGTGGTGAAGATAGAAACAAGCCAAATTACTCAGATGAATTTATCAAATTGTTGCTTGGTTCAAGTCAGAACAAGAGAGCTCCTGATGATGTCTTTGATATTCTAGGTTAGTGCAGAGATCCTGTCACACCATCTTGCTCAGGTTATACTATTTTCAATTATTTTTATGGAAATAGGAGTAAGCAAGTTCCTATTTGTAACGGTTGGGCTTTGGGTTTAGGGAAACTAGTTGTCCCTAATGTGTTTTTAGATGTGGACTTAATTATTTCTTTGGATAGGTTTTATGATCCTATCTCCAAAACAATTAGGAAGGAGGACCAGTCACCTTTGATTACTCTTGACAGGGGTTTTTTCATGAGAGCTTTTAGTTTTTATACGTCTTCCTCTACTAAAATTGATTTGAGAAAAGAAAGAGAGAAGTATACAAATAATATAGGGTCAGTAAAAGACTAAATGATGAGGCATATTCCAAAGCAAGGTAAATATATAGCTCCCCTCCCTGCTAGCATGAATGCCCCTTACTAGTTTAAATCCCTCCATTACTATATGAAGCAGACTTTTTATGGGTTGTGTAGAGTTTTGGGAATAGAGGGGGATGAAGAATTTCTGCCAGCTGATCTTTTGATGATGATCTTAGATATCCAGAACTCTCTAGTGAACACAAATTATGATTAAATCTAGTATGTAATTGATAGGATGCATGAAGGGTTAATGTCTATCAAAGAAAGTAAGAAGCCCATCAAGTTCTTGCATTATTCTATGTTGATGCACTTAATTCTATTTTTCAACATCAATATTTTTGATTTGAATATGCTGAAACCAAGGTTCACCTTCCAAGACTAGCATAATCCAATGCAACTATGGGTGAGGATATGGAATTATACTTCAAATGAGGGTGACTTTTGTGTTTTCCAGAATTTCATTGTTTTTCCCATTCTGAGATTGCTAGGCATCAATGTTACAAGGTTACCAACAAAGATTCTTAAACTCCTCAGATCCATGCAATTGGAGAGAAAATGGGAGGGAAACCATAATTGGTGTGATTTTTTACTTTTGGGAAAATTCCACAATTTTAAGAGTTGACAGTTGTCCCCAACCCCCACATTTGCTACCAAAATTTGTGCCACCAAGAGTTGCCTCTTTGGAATTTATTTGGTAGTTGATGTGGATAGTTAGAGAACTTTTGGCCCCTCATAGGAAAGGTACTTTCACATGTAGGTAGTTCAAAATTGGTGATTTCTTGATTGGTAAGAGAGCTTTCCCAAAAATTACCACCTGGCTAAATCAATTCAAGATGGTATCTGGCACTTGCAGACATGTGGACCCTGAGGATTTCATTAAGACTGCAAGATTGACACTAATTCCTAGTATTGGTGTCAATAGGGAACATGAGGGCCTTGATGAGGAGGATGTGATCAGGAATGTTGTGGAGAAGGATGAGGTTACCAAGAGATGGAATAGGTTTTTTGACCTGAAAGATTTGCAAAATCAGTTGAAAGCAGCCCAAATTCCTTTTGAGGATTTCTTCCCTAACCTTCCCTACTTAAAAAGAATTGACAGGATGATAGAGATGCATGAAACTCTGTCAGATCAGTTGGAAAAAATGCTTGATTAGAAGGAAACAAAGAAAGGGAAGGATTACTCATCTTATGATTATGAGGAATTCTTTGATGGATCCCAAGAAGGAAATAGCCCACCACAAGTTGGAGATTTACCAGTTATTAATCCTATTAAAGACCAGCCAGAGGTAGAAAACCTTCTAGAGCCACCACTGAAGAAATAGAGGTTTGAAGAGAGAGAGCCTTCTAAGCAGGACAAATAGAAAAGGGGGATTGATAGAGCATCTACTCTTGTACCAGGTGATAGGGCTTACCATCACCAATTGAGGAAAATAATAAGAGCTGACAAGGTGGTGGCCACAAATGAGGGAGATGAAGAACAATCCATGTGGTTAGGACATGGTATTAGAGAGGTGTATCAGGAAGAGTTTTTAGGTGATGACCAATTCATCAAGAGTGATGAATTTAAGAGGTTTCTTATCTAGAAAAAGAAACAAGAAGTGGCTAAGGCTATGCTTGAAGGAATGGAGCCAAGTGAAGAAACTTTGAGGGCTTTAGCTTCTTATGATCTGAGCCTTGAGGCTATAACTGTAGATGAAGCTAGAGAAATGGTTAGATCAAGTGGAATGCTTTTGACTCTAGGATGGGATTTGAGCTCTGCTTTTATCATTGATCAGATAAGAAAGCAACCACAAGGTAGTCTATCCTATGAGGTTTATATTGGTGATATGATCAGAGGAAGTGGCTATGACCCTAAGTCCCAGGTAGTTGCAATGTGGTCTATTGCCCCTAAGATTCAAAAGCCATCTCTACTAAGTATAGAGGATCAGATGGAAGGAAATAAAATCATATGGACTATACAGAATACAATTGATCTTGAGGTCTCCAAAGTAGTGATCCATCTTGCTAACCTAAATGAAGCAAAGACAACTCAGTTGTCTAAAATGTATTCAAAATTATTTGAGAGTTCAAATATAATGGCCAAAGATAAGGATTTTAAAATGATGAAGATCAAGCAGTTGGAAGATGAGTTGGTAGAATTGAGGGTTAGGCTTGAAGAAGCCTCAAAGATATTTCTTTCCCCTCCTTTGCAAATGAGGCCCCTCTTCAGACAGATATAGAAGTTCCTGATAAGCCTACTGAGGAATTATAGAAGATAAGACTAGATGCATCTTTGGATACTATAGCAAGGATTGTGCAGTATAGGTAGGGAAAAATAAAGGAAAGGATGGAGTCAGTCCATCAATCAGTCGGTCTACTACACTAGGCCAGTGGAAAAGTGAATGAGTCTTTGATCACTTTGGAGCCACTCTACAATGTATGGTTAGGGAGGAGCTCACTGTTTGATAAGTTTGATGGTTTGCAGGAGTATAGGTCTGATATTCCTGAGATAGTAACTCAGGTTTTTGAAAAGATTAGTTTTGTAAGTGCTATATCAAAAATTTTTAAAGGTAAGTCTAACCAGATAATAGCCAAGTTGGCTATGTTTGATGGGAATTACAATAAGTACTTGCCCCCAATATATGATGATGGTGGGGGTGTAATTAGTATAAATGAGTGGAAAGCATCAATGGATCAGTTGGTAATTAAACATGATGCTTTCCTAAAAGGTGACAATGCCTTAGATTTGGAAAGATGCAATAATATAATTGATGGTCTGTTTAAGATTGAAAGTGATTGCATATAGTTTGTAGTAGAGGTTAAAAGTATAACTGATTCCATGTGGGATCAATAGATCAAATCACTATAGGTATTGTAGGCCTATAACTGGCCATCTGATGATGATGTGGTAGCATGGGAGAAATTGACAAAGAAGAAAAAGAAGAAGCTAGCTGTGCAGATGACAAAAGAGGAAGAAGAATAGAGTACACATGGCACCTAATCTAGAATTTGAGGGAGAGCATGTTTCAAACAAAGGATTATGTAGGTTAGCCTATAATGGTAGTCATCATTCATGAAACTACTTATGTAACTACTCTGAAATATCTATAGACAAAGGTGCCATTTATAAAACTGTTAAGTAGTTGAGAACTACATTCTATTGTTGTATTCACTATCTTTTAGTTTATACTTTTTGTCTTTGGTACAAGTTGTTTTCCCATCCATCCAAAGCTCGTTGCATCCTTTTGAGGATTCCAAGATGGCTGTGGGTATATATAGCAAGTTTTTACTCTTTTCAAGAGGTGGTTAATACATTTGGTAAAGAAAGTTCTGAGATATAAAACCTTATTTCTCTAAAGTCATGGTGATACTGTACTGACACATTTTGAATATTAATACAAAGATACTGGAACTCTATTGTTGCTATTTTTTGTCTTTGTGTATGGATACTTTAGTTTTCTTATGCATTAAATTGTAAGGCTTTTCAATGCATTGTTCACAAGGTGAATATAGGGATTTAACTTAAGTTCTTTCAAGGAAAGAGTAAAGGCTTAAGGGGGGGTTCCCTGTGAATTAATTATCCATGTATGAATTTGATAGTAGGTGTAGGAATTAAAAGAATGGGATGTCAGGCATTTCATTTGGGTTTTAGTATATCTATCTTGATAGAATTTTGTGGAGGTAGGGTTTGACTCCAATGCCCAAATAAATAAGGCACTACTTTAAGATATATTTGCATCTATTGCCACCAAAAAATATTGATAAACTATTTCAATTTAGTTTTGTTGTATGTTTTTGAGTTGATACATTTATGAAAAGTGCATAAATGTCTATTTTGATGCTTTGAAGAAGCTTTTAAGAAGGTAAACCCGCCTGAGTTCTATACTCGAAGTGAAGAAGGTTTTACAAGCTTAATACCTTAGTGCTTGCATTTTGTTAGATGCATCTATTGCGATTATTGGAGTTATGGTTTTGTTAGGATTTTATGAATCTTAAATCATCTACAGATCTGAGCACTAACATGAGGACTCTCTATATATGATGATGTAGTTCTACTATGATTTGCTTTGATTATGATATATACATGTGCGTACTAACATATGTAGGATGCAATGATTTACTTTGATATGCATAGCGTTTATGTTCTAGAATGAAAATGATTTACTTTCTGTTGAATGGTTAATGATCTAGTATATGATGATGATATAAATGTATGTCCTAATGATTTTATGTATGAAATTCTATTTGGTTACAAATGCAATAATGTAAAGAACAATGTAAAATGATGAATAATTAATGGATAATAAATGAATGGAAGAAAATGCATTTAATGGATAATAAATGAATGAGATAATGTAAATGATATGTAATGAATGAAAATGTACCTAATATGATTAAATATAACAACTTACAACATGATAAAAGATAATGGGATAAAATGATTTCTATAATGAAACATCACTATAAATGATCAATATATACAATAGATAATGTGTAATATACAAATGAACACACCTAATGAAGATAAGACATGTGCTAAATGATGAAATGAAAATGGAATATGCAAAAAGCCTTAATGTTTTTGTTGCCTAAATTTCCTCAACTTAAATAATAATGTATCCAACACCAAAAGAATGGACTAGGAGAACAGATAACCTAGTAAGAAAGACAACCTACAAATCTCTATAAAAGGAGCACTGATATGCAAGTCATGAATTGGTTAAATGCAATGCCAAATGAAATATGAAATGAGTATCTCCACAACTTCATGTAGCATCTTAGAACTTCATAATAACTAGAATTTAATTTTCATCATTGAGCTTGTTATGTTGCAAGAGAATGCAAGTATCATGGTATAATTAAACTAGGATGACCTGAGCACTTCTTGCATGGAGTTTAATGTAGAAAACTTGATAAGCATCTAGGTATAATTGAACCGAGATGACCTGAGTTTCTTTTGTAGAACAAACAAGGAATATTTGCCCCCTCCATCGGGGAACAAGTATTTGGAGTTGAGGTATGTGTTGGCGTATCACCAGTAATAGTACTTTGGAAAATAACATGATTTGGATGTTGTTAAGACTATTAAACTGATGAAGGAACTTACACACAGACACCCCAATTACTTGTTCCTTTGATTTCATCAGAAAATATCCCACAAATAGCAATGAAAGAAAATATCATGCCCCATCCTGGCTATTCTAATCAATGACATATGGGAGTTTCAAACTCATGTCAAAGATATCTCGCAATAGCATAGGAAACATGATAACAATGAAATCAAGATATGAATGCATAATCTACAACAAATCAGGCTAACATTCCTACCATGAATATACATTTCTTTTGTCAAAAGATAGTGTAAGGTACATTGATCAGTTAGATTGATGATGTATAGTCAAGATTGTATAGATAAGTGATCATGTTTCACAGAATAGATCACAAATTATGATTCATCATGAAGATATCATTGTGTAAGAATGTTTGATTGCATTTGCATGTCTGGTGAAAACACTCCATTCTGTCCTCTAAGAGTCATGACTATCATTGATCCACTTCCCAAACTAGGTCAAGGATATGCCCCTAGCTAGGTGATGGACTGACTTATTATGGATGAAGGACACAAGACTAGGATGAAGACCAAGACAAAAGATCAAGCTATGATGGGGTTTTATTATGAGTAGATACAATGGATGGTGTATGAACTGGCCATTTTATTATGATATATACATGGTGGGAATGGGGACTGACTATCCATTTTATTATGGATATATACAATGTACAGTCACACTAGAATAATCCTAATAGATAGAGGAGAAAACTTGTCACACATAGTGCCTGTTTCCAGGTTTTCACCACATGCTTTTATTGCAATTTTCTTTTGATTTTTTTAAAAAAAAATTTTGAGATATTTTTCAATTTTTTTTTCTATTTTTTCTTTTGATCTATATACATACTATATACATGCCCCTTGCATTGGGATTTCAAGGATAGAACTTCTTGAGATGTATACTATTAAGAGGCTCATCCAAAGGATCTCCCTTAGGTGGAGACAAATGATAAACCCTGAAACCATAGACTGTTGTAATTACGAAAGGACCTAACCAATTGGGTTCAAACTTGCCCTTCTTTTCATGATGCTACTGATTCTTTGGATTCTCTCAAAGGACTAGATCACCCACCTGGAAGTCTCTGATTTTCACCTTGATATTATACTAACAAGACATCTGCTACTGATAGACTTTCAAATGATCATAAGCTCTCTGACGACATTCATCCAGCATTTCTAGTTTAGTCAGTCGTGCAACTCTATACTCTTAATCTAGAATTAAATCTTTTAGAGTGACACAAAGAGAAGGCAACTCGACCTTGATGGGTAGGACAACTTTAGACCCATAAACAAGAAAATATGGGGAGGCTCCAGTGGGAATATAGATGGAGGTGTGGTAAGCCCATAAGGATGGATTCAGTTGGATATGCCAGTCATGGCCAGCATCATTGACAATCTTTTGTAGGATTTTAACAATGGTTTTGTTTGACACCTCAGCTTGGCCATTACCTTGGGGATAGTATATGGAGGAATTGTTATGGGTGATATTTAATTTGGCACACAATTCATCCATGTCCTGATTTTGGAACTATTTCCCATGATCAGTAATGAGATACATAGGTATGCCATATCCACAAATGATATAATTTAGGATAAACATGGATATTTGTTTTCCTATGCTGGTGATCAATGGAACAACCTCAATCCATTTAGTAAAATACTCTGTTGTAGTGATAATCCATTTGTGGTCATTGGAAGATGGAGGGTTAATTGTGCCCACTAGGTTGAGTCCCCACTGACTGGATGGCAAGGTAGTAGTAAAAGGATGTAACTCTTGTGCTGGTACATGAATAAGATTTTCATGTCTCTGACATTTATTGCATGCCCTAGAAAAATGAAAGGAATATGTTTCCATTGTAGGCCAATAATAACCCATACACATGAGTTTTTTAGCTAAGGAGGGACCACTCGAATGTGTCCCACATATACCCTCATGTATGTCACACAAGGCAGTTTGAGCATCATCATGCTCTAGAAATTGCAAGAGAGTATCGTCAAGACCTCACTGATAAAGTGTGTCAGATATTAGGACAAAGTGGGAGGCTTGGTGGAGAAAAGTTCATTTTTTATTCTAGGATAGGTCAGGGGGTAGGATTTCATTCTTTAGATAAGAATAGATTTTTACATAAACTGGGCAGTTGTGTCCAATAAGATGACATATAATACTCATAGCAAGATCATCATATGCAGGACAAGTCAGGGATTCCACCAAGAACTCAAAATGGGCCTTGGTATCCTCTGTATCAAACAAAGAAGTAATCATAGCCATGGCATCGACAACCTTGTTATTGTGATAGGGAATCTGCTCAAAAGTGATGACTAAGAAATATTGTTTGAAGTCATCAACCATACGTTATATGGTAATAACTTATCATCCTTAGTCTGATAGTCATCATTAACCTAGTTTATAATCAACTAAGAATCCTTGTAGACATTCAGTTCCACTACATTCCATTGTAAAGCCATCTTTATCCCAATCATCAAAGCTTCATATTCATCCACATTATTGGTGCAAGGAAAGAGTAGCTTGTAAGACTTCAGAATTGTGTATCCTTGTGGCATGAAAAAGAGAATACCATCTCCTGAACCCTATTGAGTACATGATCCATCAAAGTATAGTTTTCATGTTTGTGTAGAAATGGCCAAGATGTGTGTATCAAGAAACTCTGTGTGTATAGGTTGGTCATCCATTAATGGGGCCTTAGCTAGTTGATCTACTATCACTTGGCCTTTTATAGCCTTCTTGTCCACATACTTGATATCAAATTCACTAAGCAACATGACCCACTTAGCCAATCTACTTGTTAACATTGTGTTTCTTAATAGATACTTTAAAGAATCAATCTTTGCAATGAGCTTGATTGAATGTGACAACATGTAATGTCACCACTTTTGTGAAGCAAAGACAATGGCCAAACATGCTCTTTCTATTGGAGAATAGTTTAGCTCATATCCCACTAAGGTGCGACTGATATAGTATATGGATTTTTCTTTTCCTTCACGGTCTTGCTAAGCTAGAAGAGAACCTAATGAGACTGTCATAGCTAAAATGTAGAGAAAGAGTGGCTTGCCCAGAATTGGTGACATCAGAGTTGGAGGATTTGCTAGATACTACTTGATTTTGTTGAAGGCTTACTCACACTTGTCATCCCATTGGAATAAGATGTTTTTATGCAACAAATGCTGAAAGGGATGACTGCAATCTACTAGTTGTGAGACAAATTTGAAGATAGATTGGAGATGTCCCTACAAAGATCTTAACTGACTAATGTTAGTGGGGGAAGCCATCTCCATGATTTCTTTAACCTTTTCTGGATCAACTTCTATGCCTTTGGCTGAAACAATGTACCCCAACAATTTACCAGATGTGACCCCGAATGCACATTTCTTTGGATTGAGTCTAATCTGATACTTTTTCATTTGGGTGAATATTCTATCCAACGCTCTTAGATGACCTCTATTTTTGGATTTTGCTAAAATTTCATCAACATAATCTTCCATGATGGTATGTATGATGTCATGAAAGATCGTATTCGTGGCTCTTTGATAAGTGGCACCATCATTCTTAATCCCAAAAGGCATCACATTCTAACAATATGTACCCCAAGGATAAGTAAAAGGAGTATTTTCCTAGTCTTATGGTGCGATCTTGATCTAGTTATATCTAGAAAATCCATCCATCAAAGATAAAATCTCATGTCCAACCATCAAATCAACTATAATATCAATGTTGGGCAATGGAAAATCATCTTTTGGACAAGCCTTATTAAGATCTCTAAAGTCTATACAAATCTAGATAGACTTATCTAGTTTTGAGACTGAGACAATATTTGAAATCTAGTTAGCATAATCAATAGCATGAATGAACCCAACATCCAAAAGTTTCTTCAATTTTTCTTTAACCATTAGTGTAATGTGCGGGTGCATCTTGAGGAGCTTTTGCTTAACTGGTTTAACACCTGGTGCAATAGATAAATGATGCATAATGAGATTAGGGTCCAGCCTAGGCATATCAGCATAGGACCAAGCAAAGTTGATTTGTCTCTCTTTGAAAAACTTTTCAAAAGCTACTTTTTCTAATTCTATCAAGGATGTCGCTACTTTGAGAATGTGTGGAGACTCTTCTGTGCCAATGTTAAGAGGTACTATTGGTTCTATAAGAATGGAAGATTTCTCTTGATACATATAATCAGGAAGAGTGTCAATCCTTCCATCATTAGGTACCTCAGAGAGGTTGTCACCATCAGATGCATCTTTTCTTTCTACTATTTTTGGATCTAATACTACCACTAAGTAGTTTTTACCATTAGATCTGTTGATTATTTTTATATTTTTATGATTGAAAGGATTGGTACTCTCCCCAAAGTAGGCCATGTCATTGAGTTCTATCAGAAATCTTGACTTGTGATCCCCTACTAGTAAATGATCCTTGATTCTGAGGTAGTCAATGATTGCATCATCATTATGGAAGATATCAAGTTCTGGATGATCGGGAGAATCCCAATCGATAAGTTTAGGATGTACAAGGGGCATTGGATCATTCGGGTCAGTTTTAAAGGTAGAGATGGTATTGATGGAAAATTTTTCAAGGTTTATGATGGTATCAATGAGGTCTATCTCCATACTCTCATCTAAAATATCTATACAAGATAATGCTCACTTCCCTCATGATCGACAAGAGTAGTATTACACGGGACTAATCCTAGTAAGTCAGTCCTTGAAATTTGTCCCTCATGGTAATCGTTACTATAGTGATGAACAACATCAATGCCTATGTCTTTAGTACAATCAAATAATGAATCCCATTCATAAGCATTAGATTCAGAATCATCATTATCCCCAAGGCTATCAATGATTCCCTGTGCTATCCTTTGTTTCTTTGGATCTACATACATACCATGTTTTTGAAATTGTAAGGTAGGAGCTTGAGATGTCTCATGAAAAGGAGTGATATTTGCTTTTCCTTTTGGTTCTTTTGGTCCTTCTCCTTTATACCCTAATCATGTAGTATCTCTTTGATAGTTTGGATTTTGCAAAATTGGCTTTATGACACCCTCTCTTTGTAAGCCTATAGGTCTAGCACCTTGGTATCCCATCTTTTGTAGCAAAGCATACCCTTTACCATAGACATCAAGTGATATATATTCATGTTTGATATCCTCTTCATCATTTTGTGACTTAAGAAAAATGATTAGTATTACACTCAGTTGCTTCTTTGGATATAGTGCCAACACTTATGAATGTGTCATAGACAAGTGTGGAAGGGGGTTCTGATTTTTGTTTAGTGATCAAAGATCTACCATAAGATCTAGGAGATAAAGGTAACTCTATGATGCAAAGATCTTGACCTAAAGTGTACTCTCCCATACTTCATTCTTTTATATCTATCTTGATCCCATTAGATTTAGAAGTTGATGCTACATTACTAGGATCAATGGGTGTAGTTGCAAAAGATCCAGTATGATTATAAGGAACCAAAGAATTAAATGTCTTCACATTGCTACAATACTGGAAAGGATTAGGATCTCCTTTGATAGTGATCTCTTGACCATTATGAGGGAACTTCAAACACTGATGATAAGTTGATGGTACAACTTGCATGGAATGAATCCATGGTCTTCCAAAGAGAATGTTATAAGCAAGATCCATGTCAAGAACTTGGCAAGGTACATCTTTGACTATAGGACCTACTCTGATAGGAAGAACAACAGATCCCTTGGATGACCTCTCTTCTTCATCATAATATTTTATTGTGATTTTCTTCTTTGGATCTACAACATTTTTAGAAAATCCCAATGCAAGGACTAGTTTCAAAGTGCATATATTCAAGCCATCTCCTTCATCTATTAGTACTCTCTTGATTTTGTGACTCTGTACAAGGACCTCTATATGTAGCGGAGCATTATGAGGTTGGGTGATAGCTAAATAATCATTTTCAGTGAATGATAGATAATGTGGGGTTGTTAAATATCCCACCATAGCTTGAAATTGATCATGATCTAGATTTGTGGGGACCTGGGTTTCTAAAAGAGCTTTCTTAAGGATATCTCTATGAGATGGGGACAAATGAAAAAGCTCTAAGATGGATATCTGGGATGGTTTTTTCTTGAGTTGTTCCAAAAGATTGTATTGGTTGGAAACATTAGGGATAGACTTTGGGACATAAATAGACTTGTTTTATGAGGTGCTTGGTTTAGACTGGACACCTTGGAGAGTAACCTTGGATTGAGCACGAGTAGTAACATGGACTGGTTGACTCTCAGATTTTCCTTTTATGGTAATGACATTAGCATAGTACTCAGAAGGATGACATTTAGAAATGTTACCAATGTATTTTTAGGGAGTAGTAGTATAGTTGGCTTGGTTGTCACCCTTAGTGTTGGAAGAACCTCCTTTCTCATGTTTAGGAAGTGGATCTTTGAAAGCTATATGTGATTCATTTGAGGTATGTCCATCAACACTAATTTCACCACTCTTAATTAAGTCTTGAATTGCATTTTTAAGCCATTGGCAATCATTGGTTTTAAGCCCTTTTCCTCTATGAAATTTGCAATAGTCATTGTCATTCCACCAAGAAGGTTTCATTCTAGGTTCAAAATCTCAAGTTTCCAGAAGTGTGATGAGTTTCTTTGTGATTAACTTCCTCAATGGAGATTCAAGAGATTCCCCTAAAGGAGTAAAATTTCTTCGAGGTGACATAAAAGGCAATCTTGGTTTTGATGAATTCTCTTTGGTGTCTTGATTTTTAGATTGATTGCTGTAAGTAGCTTGAGTAGTGTTGGCCTTACTGGTGAGATTTAGAAGGGGTTGTGTTGGTTTGACATTGTGATTATCAACAATCCCATCATTGAAAACATTTTTGTTTTTATTCTAGAATTTGGATTTGTCATTGTTATAGTTGTTGGGATTTGAATTTGAAGACCCAGCATTGTCCTTGGAATAAATTTTAATCTCACCTTTGCGGACCATGGCTTCCTCAATCTTAACACCATTTTCTATGAGCTTATTAAAGTTTGGTGGACATTGCAATTGTAACCTATAGCTCATTTTTGGTGTAAGGTTATGTACAAAAATATCCATCTTTGCTTGTTAAGGAATCATTCATGGATATTTGGCAAACAATTGACGTCATCTTTGCAAAAAAGTAAGGAAGGGTTCTCCACTCTTTTGATGTGTATTGCAAAGATCAAGCATAGTGACTTCATGTTTGATATTATATGAGTAATGAGTCACAAAATTGTCAATAAGCTCATTGAAAGATTTGATGCCTAGGGGTAGTTTGGAGAACCATTCCATAGCTTGTCCTCCTAAACTTCATGTAAATAGTCACATAAGATATGTGTCATTGTGAGTGACCTAAAAGTAGCACAAACCTCATGGATGTGGTTTTGTGGATCTGAATTCCCTTTGTATTTGTCAAATTTTGGTACCTCAAAATGAGGAGGGAGTGGAATCATTGCTAAATTCTTATCAAAAGGATAAGGACATATATCATCCAAAGAATAATTCTTAGTTGATGATCCAGTTTGGATGTCATGGATTTGTTGTTGAAGCATTTGGATTTGTTGCAAAACGAGATCCAAAGATAATGTGTTTTGGGAAACATTACACTGTTGAGTATTCTAAGAAGCATTGGATTGTTGATTGTTTTGATAAGCATTGGATTGCTGATTATTTTGAAAATCATTGGATTTCTGATTGTTTTGAGAATCATTGGATTTCTGATTGTTGTGAGAAGCATTGGATTGCTGATTGGTGTCCTTTTCTCCATGAGTATCTTGAGAACCCTTAGGGATTTCTTGATTGTTTGTGTTAGATGGTTCTCTAAGATGGGAAACATCAAAATCACTTGGTAGTTTAGCTCATTGTTGAGCAAGCATGAGGAAATACATCTCTCTATCCAAGCCTAGGAGTCTTTCCATAACCTGATAAAATTTAGGATCTTGTGTAGCATCCCTAGGTTCATCATCGATAGGTTCCTCATTTGATGTAAAAAGTGAAGTCTTCTTAGGAAGTTCTTTTGACCAAGGGTTCTCTTCATTGCTGGTATTTCTTTCCATCTTGTCTAGGGATTCCAGATCAATGGTTTGTTTGAGTTTCTAAGATCAAGTTTGAACCGTAAAATTGTGAAAGTTGATTGTTGGATGGAAGATTCTTGATGAAAAGATATAGAAAGTGCTTGATGAAAAAGAGATTGAAGAGTGTTTAAAATTGATGAGACAACTTGATAAAATCTAAGTCAATAGGAGGTATGGATCTCACTATGATATGACAAAGAAAAATCAACAGATAGTAATCTAAGTAAGTTTGTTGATTAAGGATGATAGATCCTGATGTGATAAACTCACAAAGATCAAAATCTGATAGATAAGGTGATATTTCAACACTGAATTCAGAATTTTAAAGATTGGAGGAAATGATTTGATGACTCTTGATGAAGGAATGATGATGAAAATTGATGAAAATGGTCAAACTAAAGATCAAAGGTCTATGTAAATGATAAATTAACTATTCTAAGATTAATAAATCAAACTAATTAGCAAACAACAATGAAGAATACATTAAAAATGAAGCTAAAACAAGGTTTTACCTTCACCTACTATGTAGCTTGTCTCCATTTCCCTCCTAGCTTTGATTTCTTGGATGTGTTGAGCTCTCAAATTTCCAATTTGAAGCTCTTTGCCCAAGATGACACCAAAGTGTGGAGATTGATGATGAATGTATGCAAAACTAAAGCTTAACTAAGAAAATATTGTGGATGAGATGCAAGTGATATGAAAATGGCTTGATTATGCTTGAATGCTCTTGAAATGTTTGATTACTTGATTTCTTGAATGCTTGAGTGTTTGATTTCATATTCACTATTAGCTCACAAAGGGAAAATAAGGCTCCTTTTATAGAGTTTTGGAGGATCTAAGCCTAGGTGGCACAATCCTATTATGGAGAATGAACGGTGGAAGATCCTAGGGCTAGGATTGACTTGGTTGAAGGATTTGAGAGAAAAGGGGGTGTAGTTGGGATGTGAGAGAGAGAATAGGGATGATGTTCCTCTCACATTGACATGGAAGAGAAGACGGTGGAAGGGAAAGACACATGTCAAGTGTCTCATAAAGACCAAAGAGAGAAAGAGGGAAAAAATTCTTCCTCATAAGGACTCTTTGTACCAGTATCCTATGAGTCATTTTTTACCCTTAGAGGTGGCTTAAGAAGCCCCTTAGGAATAGGGATTGTCCCTTGACTTAGTTTGAGAGAAGACATGTGGTCATAAGACCAAGTCTTATGAGGCCACATAGCCCTTAAAGGTAGGACATGTGTGGGTGAGGATAATGATTAATAAATAATTAATAATAATTATTTATTTTAGCCAAAGTGACATGTCAGGTGACTAGGTAGGTGAGGTGGACTAGGGGACTTAGTCATATTTAGTGAGTGTGTATTTAATTAAATCACTTTAATAGACTATTTAGAAGACTTAGGATAGAAGAATAAACTATAGTGAATTTATCTAATAAATAGAGGAATAAATATTAATTAAATAATAAATATTTAATTAATTCATCAAGTTAATATCAATTAAATAATAAATATTTAATTAATTAATGAAGCCATTTTTAAGTGTATACATATCTCATATGTGTTCTTTCCTCCATTGTGATTATAGTTCTACTGTCTTTAGGGAATGATGTCAATTCATTTGCAATAATATCATATATATATATTATCTTATGATCATACTGACCCCATGATAGGTAGATCCCTTATGTGTTCTCTACATGTTTATGTGGTATTTCCCTTGATTTGTCTTCATTTGCGAGTATCTCATAGTGGAAACATAATCAGTGGAGTTGTTTATGTTTCCGTTAAAGCCATTGCTCCTATTAAAGTGTTAGCAATGACTTTAATGTGGGGGCATATGCTCTGCTCACCTATTTCACATATGAAATTTCAATTTACATATATTATTTTTCAAGATACTTCTCTCCCTTTATGGACTAGTGACTAATCCTTAAAGCATGGATTTTTATTTAGGATCTCTTGATCCCTCTAGTTTCAAATTTTGATCCCTTAAGGTCGAAGGTGTCCTTAAGATTGGATCTCTTTTTCTCTTGCTTTTACTCTTGTGGAATAGAATATTCCTAAGGGTGAATCCTTGATGGGTTGACTAGTGAGTAGCCACATTCACTAGGAAGTTCAATTCCATCTTTTCAGTCGTGCCATTTCCTTGTGTGGTTCACAATGGGACATAAGTTCTCATTGGGAGAGGTAATCACACTCCCTCTCTCTTTATCTTTTTCTAGAGATTTCTCTCTTATTGTAATCTTGGATTTGATGAAGACTTGAGTCCTTGGGGGCTTGAGGTTTCCTTTGTCCTTTTTATTTCAATAAGATTATCTTTTCATTATGATCTCCTTTACCAAGAGTTTTCATTGAGTCCATACTCTTGCTAAAGTGAGGGCTAAATGTATCATCAAAAAATGGAAGCACTTCCATTTAGAACTGGTTTAGCCCATTGAGTAAGTGGTCTGGGTTCATGTCAAGTTCCTTGAATGGGTCTTTGACTAGATCTAGCTTTTTCCCCTATTTTGCTTCTCTCTCCACATATTTCTAGCCTATTTCTTGCACTTGGTCCTAAGAAACTGAGATCTGTGACTTCAGGGTCAAGGTCAACCTTCAGGGTCAAGGTCAACCTCAACTCTAACCTAGGTCAAAGTTGACCTCAACCCTGACCCTAGGTCCAAATTTCAAATTCTAGAGGTTTTAGGATGTTGGTCTTCAAAAAGTTTTATTTCCCACTTCCGAGTCGACTGTTTTGGATTTCAGAATGGTAAAATCTTAAATTGTAGTTAATCTAGGTCTATTTCTAAGGGTTAAGGCCTAATAAGTATTTAATTCCCCTATGTCATCCACTCTAGAATTTTGTTCCCTAGATCACTATAAAAGGAGGCCTTCCTCTCTCATTTTTGAAATGAATTCATAGCCATCAATCCACATCCACGAATATCAATCAATCAAGTGTGAATTTCATAACCTCTCAAGTGTAATCAAGTGGTCAAGAAAGAAAGAATGAGAAGGAAATAATTCAATCATTAATTCATCCTCAAGCATTCAAGCATTCAAGAATTCTTGATCCAATTCATCAAGGAGATCCATTGATAGCCATTGAAGGATTCAATCTCTTTGGAGCCATCTTGTTGAAGATTTCTCCATCCACATTCATTCAAGCTTCTTCCTATTCCAAGATCCATTCAAGATTTGTGTTGAAGATCTAATGACATTGATTTGAGACATCCTAAATACAATTCTACATTTATTTGCAGCACCCATACTTGTGGATTCAAGGATTTGAATCCTCCACAAGGATTTCAACATAAGCAAGGTGAATAGTTCCATTTACTTTGTTTATATATTGCAATTTCAATTACATTTCAAGGTTGATTCCAAACTGGGGTTTGAGCATGGAAAACCCCTCATCCAAAAAACAAAAACCCTTTTTCTTGCAGGTGCAAGTGTGTGACAATGAATATTAGTGTAGATCTGGATACCCTTTTCGGTGAACTCCTGAGACCCGTGAACAAAATTCTAGTCGGATCTATTTAAGGTCAAGGATGAATTTTAGTGGGGGTCAAGATTGTACCCTAGGGTAAGATCTTACCCCAATCATAAGGTCAAGGATGACCTTTCTCTGAAAGACATAAGGTTTCTGGGTTTTCTCTGTCTCTACATTTCTAGGCTGAATTAGGTTACAGAATCTCGCGAAACTAAACACAGACATCATAAAATAGTCTTTTCCAGATTTACCCTAGTTTGAGGTTAGTATTTATCTTCAATTAAAATAAGTTTTCAAATGCACATTTTCTATAATGAACTATGAGGTTTTCTCCTTTCTTTATATTCTCCATAGATTGATTCATTTGTGCATTGATCACTTCCTTGCGAGTAATCTATTTGGATCTTTCCTTTGGGAATTTGGATTAAGAAGTAGACCCTATATTTCCCCTTACATTCAAGGCACATGTATATTCTACATCACATTTTGGTGAAAACACTTTTCAACCCTACATATACATCTAGTGGTTTTAATCCCACTGAGGTTTTTCCAGGTTTCCTTGATTTCTTTTTGTTCTTTATTATGTGTTGTGGATCTTGCATTATATTTTATGTTTTAGATCATTAAATGGTTTAAGTGGCTTAAATTTTTAATCACTAGTACACAATTGATTCAACCCCCCTCTCAGTTGTTATTGCCTCCTTTTGGGCCTAGAAATAACTTGTTAACATAAGAAGGACTCTCCCCTTGAAGAAAGGACTCTGCAGAATAGTCAAGACAACATGTAGTTCCTTTATGATTTGTGTCAAATTGCATCATCAAGTTGTTTATGACCTTATGCCTAGTTGTATACCTAACTCATGGTTCCTTTATCTAGATTTAGATTCTTAATGTCTCTCCTATGAGATTGAGTTGATTTGATCTTGTGATTCAATGACTATTCTTGTGTTATGATCTTATATTGGCATTGTGAGATTCACCCAGTTCAGTTTATTCTTATGTTCATTTTGAGATTACTATTGTGGTCATGATGGTATGTGTTTTATGATGTGAGTGATGGTTCTAGTAATGTATGTTCCAATGGACATTGGATAATGACTGTATCACGATGTTATTTGGTGATTATCCATGTGATATTATCAATGGTTTCACTGTGTGATGTATTTTATTGCTTTACTTTATTTCAATTGTACTACTATATCATTTTTTATTTAAATGTTAAAATATGATGGTTTTTATTATTTTGATCATATGTATTTGATATTTCCATGGAATCCTATTATATGGTTCCTTATATGTTGATGGGTATTTTTATGGAGATTTGCATTGATATATGCTCATATTACTAGAGATGAATATTTGATGTTTTATATTTAAATTAAATGTTTAATGTAAATGCAATGTTAATTTAAATGAGATAATTTTCACTACCATGTTCACATAATTTCTATGGATTATGCCTTATGTATTTGTATGAAGTTAAATGAATTCATAGCCACTAATTCATGAGATCTACACATTGTGTCATTCTCCTTCACTATTTTCTATCATGTAGGTATATGTTCTTTGACCATTTATAATTTGAATAGATACACTTGATGTTTTCTTGTTTTAGTGAGCATGTATCAAACACATGCTATCTGAGCTACAAGATTTGAGTGTGTCTATATCCCCAAAAGTGACACAAGAGATAGTTTCATCAACCCTCCATGTTTGAGCCAATATCATCCTTGTATGGATGGTATATCTATAATTGATATATTATTCCCTCTGGTATGTTTTGGTAAATATTGATTTCATATACATATTCTGCTAGACCCGTGAGAATGTCTATGCATTTAGAGGTCCCACAACTATCACAGATGATTCAAAGTTGAATGTTGAGTTTATTATGTTTAGGGAATTTAATATTTTATTTACCAACTAATTTATTTAGTTGACTTCCATTTTATTGGAATTGATTTATTTGATTTTTGGGGTAAAGCCAATGGTTCACTTAATTAATTAATTAACTTATTTTTAAAGTCATTTTTGAAAATTAACTTTATATTGTGGAAAATATTTCATTGCACACTTCATGTTTTGGAGAAATGGGGATTTTGCTCTAATTTGCAATGGAGAAAATTTATCTTTTGCTTGTTGGGTTTGATCTTCTTGTTAGATGTGTTTGTGGAACAACTCATTAGAATCATGCCAAAATTTCTCCACTTTTCCAAAAACCTCACTTACTTTTATCAAGTTTTAGATATCTTTCTTCATTTTGGTTTTTTATTCATTTGGTGTGACGTAGGACATCTCACCATTTTTAAATTAATCTATTATTTTGAATGAAATAAATTACAATAGTTTAGTGAGTTGAGAGCTACCATTCCCCCATGATTTCATGTACTCCTTTCACTCAATTGGGTTTGAATGATAAAATGAATATTTTTCATTTGGTGAAATTAAGGTTTTGAGTTGTTATGCTGCCCAAATTTTTGCCTGTGCCTAGAAATGAGATTTTATTATAGATTTGCGTTGTTGGATGGATTTAAACGAATGGGTTTTAATCAAATAGTTTTATTTGATGTTTGAATTTTGGGCATTTTCATAGTCACATTATTTTGTATGTCACCTAGATTTATGTGTCATCATGTTTTATATGATTAGGAAGTTAAATTTAGTAGTACCCCATGAATATTTGAGGATTGTGCCATCAAAATAGATAGAGGACATTCCACATATTGGTTATGGAAATTTGAACCTAGCCCTTTGATGTTAAAGTGTTGATTTTTGTATCTTGTCAGATTTTACCAAAACTTGGATATTTTGTTTCTTTTGGGTGTTTTAAGTCTTCCTCATGTTCTAATCAAGAAACTTGGTATTTGGCTTGGTCTTGTATTTATTCAATTTCTTAACTTGAGTTTTTATGAGTTGAGATATTCTCTTGTCATTCCTTCTATTTTTGTTTCTTTTTTCTTGTGTTGGCATACTACATGCTTGAGGTTGAGCTCATATGTGATATGTGGATATAGGGTGTTGAGACCACATCTAGGCATTTATTTGAGCTATAATCCTATGCAAAGATCCTAGTGACTTGTGATCTTGGTAATGAGACCAATAGAGCTTACCATGTTTTGTGGTTTATGACTTTGAGAGTCTCTTATGGCTTTTTCCTTATTGCATTATTTTCTTTGTGCCTCATCGTGAAATGAGATGAGCCTAGTGTTTGGGTAGTGGTGTGGAGTGGATTCATATGTGAAACATGTCAGCTAAAGAAGTACTTAATAAGTGATAACATAATAAACTAAATCGGGGTGAAAGACATAATAAAATGAAAAGACAGTTCATATGACTACCTCGATACCTGAGGGTGTTTCCTAGAGATGATTCTATATCTGTCAATTTGAGGACATTGACTTGAGATATATATTGATGTCTATCTATCTACTAATGTTGACCTAGTACTCAATGCCACTTGGGATACTAAGAGCAAAGTAATGACACCCCACCTTGAGTCCCCACATTGCATCCTTTATATCTCTAAGTAGAGACCTTAAGATATTTTTATTATGATTGTTGTAATACCCCAAAAATGGGCTATAGGTTCATTAACCTCCTATATCGACACATTGAATGAAATTGATACAAAATTCCTAACTTAAGGCACATCTTCACATCGAAATCCTAATTGATTATCCTAAATTCTGCATCAGAGAATATTTCCTAAATATTCCTAATTTATCTGATTATCTTTAATTAAATATTATTTGGTAATAAATGCTACTATTTATCCTAAAGTTGATTAATTTAATATGATGAATATTTAATTAATTAATTAATTTAATTCTGCCACTTAATTATTTAATTAGATTTAATTTCATTTATTCCTAATTAATATTTTTTTTATTTTGACAATAAATCAAAATTCCTACAAACAATCAATTGGATATTTACTTAATTGATTTAAAATCAAAGTTGTCAAATTTAATGATTTAATTGGAATAAAGTTTGATTTAATAATTGATTAACCCATAAATCAATTGTTTTAATTCAAAAAATCAGTTAAGTTGAGAATAAATCACTTTATTTTTAATTTATAATTAAATCATGCACAATCAGAAAAGAAGGCAACTAGAAATTAACAATCAATTATAAAATTGAAACTCAACATCTGATGATGAATTGAAAAAGAGAACTAAAGCTCTATTTTGAGATAAAAACTACCTTTGCATGATTTTATGAGTTTATTTATTCTTAATTTTCTGATAACTCAAAAATCAACCTGAGTTTATCAAGAGTGATTTATGGATTTTCTCTTGCATCCTCAAGCCCTGGATTTCTATAAAATCAAGGCTCAGCTCTTCACAAAGGCATGGCAATAAACACTCAAATTTGCATAATCATTCTGGTGAATTGGCGATTGAAGGAATGAGCACTTGCGACAGGCAATTTGTGAGATCTTTCATAGTTGATCATTAGCTTTTGCATAGTTTCATATCATAGATTTTAATATCATTCATATCATTCTTAGATTAAATCTGCATTCAATATCATTATCATTCATTTCTAGATTAGTTTCATATCAGTTTCTCATTCTAATTGCATCTAAAATCCAAAAATATAGATTAATCTACATTCATACAATTTTTCATTCTTTGCATTCAAATCCTTCATTTAGGTGTTGCATTGTCACTAATCTTGATTTCAATCTGAGAACATCATACTCACACCTAATAGAAGGGAGTAAATCACTTGGTTGGCATAGTTTCAATTACTTGCAGATTTTGGTTTTTGCTAACCTCTAATGTTTTACTGAAGTGTTTTGTCTATAGCTAGGTACAAAATTCACACACACATTTCTAGCGCCCACCGTGGGGCCCTAAAATGGGTTTCCCTTATATTCTATCAATCTTCTATCATTTCTCTATCAAAACTCCCCTGCTGCTGCCTGTTCTGGTGTTTTTGAAGAGGTTTTTGAGGTTAAGGGTTTCAAGGTTTTTTTTTAGACCTGGTATTCTCTACATGATGTTATTTTTAATTTCCTATCCATACTTCCATACATCTATGCATAGATTCTTGCGTGAGATTTTTCATCGTGCCGCGTGAAGTTTTGCTGGTTTCAACACTTCCTCGTGCAAGATTTCATCTTTTTTCATGCGAGACCATACTTCCTCATGCGGGACAACATCCTGACTCACATGAGATTCTTCTCTAGAGACACAGAATTTGCAAATCCATACTTTCAGATTATTGATTTCTAATGCTTATGATTTTCTATTGATTTGTCTTGATTTTGTACTTTTGGATGTGTGCTAAATTATGGAATGTAGACCATTGGACCTAAGGTATTCTTCTCAAACTGATAATATTTTGATTTGGATTAAAATAAACTCTCACGTGTCAAGTTTTTGGGACTTTTCTTGCTTTCATACCACAGACTTCATTTTGGGCTATAAAACGAACATAGATTTGCTTTCTGCATATCTGTTACATGTAGTAAATAGGCCCTATGAACACTATTTGTAGATGATCTTAAGAGACTAAGCTTCTTTCACTTGTTTATTCATGTGAATCTCTTCTTGATGAAGGATCCCTTTGTAGGTAGGGAGGTTACTGAGAGCATCTCACATTCTACTAGATTTGTGCATCTTCAACTATTGATTGATACATTCTCTCTCCAAAGAGGTTGATAGATCATAAGCGGTTGAAATCATAGATCTTTGTGAGATAATCATGGTCTTAGTGTGTCAAATTAATCTTTCTACTTTGTTTTGGTTGAAAGTGAAAAGGCTAGAGGACTATGCTCTACTCCCTTTTTGGGTAGTATCAGAAACTCAGATCCTTCAATCTGGAACCAGTTTCCATGTGGTATCTTTTGTGAGTCACCTTTAGAGAGGGTTAACCATAGTGGACATTCCCTTAATTGGGTCAACCACATGGATGGAACCTCAAGTAGTAATAGGCATTTTCACCATGGTATCAGCAGCCGCTATATAAATGTCCTTGTGGAAGAAATCTTCACAGGTGTGGTCTCTTGTTGGGCTGTCAAATCTCCCTAGCAGCTCTTGATTGATTAAATTCTTGGACTATGTTAAAACCCCAGTGCACCTAGATTGGAGTTCACCCTCTTGAGATCACAAAAGTTGTAGAGTCAGACCATTACTACAAACCCTAGTGAGGCCAATTTTTCATTTTCTAGGAATATGTGCATTATTGAAAAACTTTTTGGAACATACACAAGTAGTATTTCTAGGGATTAGCACAATAAGTCACTATTGCTTGTTCATGTGCAAGGTTTCATTTACCCTTGTTCATTGTTTTTAGACAATTGCTTGCTTTCCTTGCTTGCTATTTTGTGTGCTTGATATCTTCTTGGTTACTTGAAATGAACTGTTACATGAATCTTCAAAATTTGCATAACAATCTGATACTGAAACACTAAAAAATTATAAAATTTGAGTAGAAATCCTTTTCTGGTGTGAGAATTGAATATTCTATCAGAGAACAACTAGTGTTGTGTTTTGAAATCTGTGTCTCAAAATCTATGCCAAAACTATCAAACTGTGTCCTTTTATTGCATGAAATTTTAGCTTTCTGAGCATTCTCTCACATGAAACAACACATTCTTGCTCACAGCCTAGTACTTCCTCATGCAAAACAATATTTGTCCTAAAATTTTCAAAACAAAGAGCTTATAGTATAGTTGGTCAACTTTCTGTCAGATCTAATTTTTGTCTGGGGTCTGTATGCCTATTTTCCTATTGCACACTCTCTAAAACTGCATGTCTAGAGTTGAGAAACACATCCTGGAATCTGTCAAACAAATCATTGTGTTAGAAATAGAGTAGAGCCTATAACGAATCCATTCATTTTCCTAAAGTGGTCTCTTGAGTCTGATCTAGCCTTCTGATTTATCAATTTGAGTCTTTTTTATCTTATGTCAAAACCTTGTCAAAGTTATCTTCAAATTCAACCTTTTTACTAAATGACTAAGTGTTGAGAGCTCATGCTTGCCATCTGTTGGGAATCTATGCACACTACTATGGCATAGTATCCTTCATTTACATCTGATCTAATCTTCAATCACTTCAAATCTTGACAAGGTTGCTGCATTCGATCTTCTTGAATGAATTCATTCTTTAGTTGTCTTCATCTTATTCTTTTGCTTCACCCAAGGTTAATGGTGGAGACTAGAGATTCCTCACATAAGAAATCTGGAGAAGCACTCAATACTATCCCTTTGACTATTCACAAGGGTCCAACTCTTGAGCAACTCTATAATTCTGGTCTTTACGAAGACGACGGTCTTGGCAATCTTTGATTAAAAACTAGTTACACACCCCCTCCTCCATCAATCTAAGGGGTCAATAAAAAATCTCTACATCAATATATTATAGGGAGTCCTAAAACTCCTAACATGTCTCATGAAGGGACACATCACAGGTCTCAAGGACATCACTCTCAACATGGTGCAGATCAAGAACCCACACCTTCTAAAATTGCTCGATATCAAAATGATGATGACTTCAAGAAAATGATGAAGCATTTCTTGAAGGAAGATAGAGAAATATTCTTTCTAGAACTAGCTCATCAAGGGGCTAAAGTTCCTCCCAAATTTAATGTTGAAGATATCATTACGCATGAGGAAGAAACTCCAATCATAGCTATGATGAAACAAATGCATGCCATGCAAGTCAAACTTAACAAACTTGAAAAATAAAAGGAACCTAAAGATTTCTCCATGGAGGCTCTATGCCCTTTTCCATTTGATAAAGACTTTTACATGCCACCATTCCCTTAAAAAGTGGAAATGCCTAAGTATGATAAGTATGATGGAAACTATGATCATCAAGATCATGTCAGAGAATTCTGTACTCAATCCATGGAGTTTATGCATGAACCAACTTACTTAATGTGCCTTTTCCCTAGATCTCTGGGAGGAGCAACCATTCATTGGTTCTCTAGAATGCCTCCTACTATCAAAAATTTTGAGGATTTAATCAAACTGTTCTATCAACAATACTCCTAAAATATTCAACACTCAGTCACCACGATCAAAATCTACAATTTGAAACAATACTCAGGAGAACCATTCTTGACTTTTCTCAAAAGATGGAGGAACACATTTTCTCTATATGCTAGACCCATTCCAGAAACTGAGAAGCTGGAAATATTCATCAACAATCTTGTTCCAGAACTCAACTACCACTTGCAAATGCAAAATCATAATCCTTTGATAAGATGGTAGAAAATGCAATCAAAATTGAGAAAGTACTTGTGCAAAAAGGAGATATATCACTTCAAAAGGACAAGTATGAATCTAGACCTAGTTCTAAGGACAAAAACAAAAATTGGAATAAGAATAAAGGCATCGTCACATATGGCATTGTTGATAATATTCGTGCCCCACCTAAGGACCTTGATTTCAATCTCACTATTGGCACCCAAGCCATCAAAGCTGCTAAAGCTAAGAACAAAAAGTCATTTGATTATAGACCTTGGGCTATAGATCCTAATCAAAAATTCACTCATCTTGGAGAGTCCTTGGAATCTTCCATGAAAACTCTATTGGCAAACAAAATCATCTACTTGCCTGAGATGAAAGTCTTTGATCCTGAACCTAAACCAAAATGGTGGAGGGAGAATGATTTCTATGAATTCCATCATAATAAAGGTCATAAGACTAATAACTACATTCACTTGAAGCACATCATACAAGAAAAAATTGATAAAGGAGAAATCACAATTGATAACCATAAGAGTAATAATGATCATACAACATTTAAGGAACCCTTTCCTAAGCACATTCAAGGAGACTCATCTTCTCAACCTAATATGGGTGCTAAGGTCAATTATGCCTACATTAGCAACAATACTGTCATCAATATGGTAGAACCATGTCTATCTGAAAGTTGCAATGTCATCACAATTGTGCAAAGAGATAGAGAAAATAAATCAGCCAATGCAGTTACTCGATCACAACCTCAGGCACATCTACAAGGGTGAAACTCTAAATCATCAAATGTCCCTAATATGCCTTTTAATCTATCATCCACCTCCAAATAGAGGGCTGTCTCTAAATCATCAAATTCTAAAGACTCGAGACCAACGAACTACAGTATTGTCCAACAACTTCAGCATACAAATGCAAAAATCTCCATGTTTGAGTTGCTTTAGATATCTCTAGCTCATAGAGGCATTCTAGACAAAGCCTTGATTGGATCCAATGTTCCTGATGACCTTGATTTAGATAGGTTCCAGTCTATGGTGGGTAATCTTACATCTCCATAGTACATTTCCTTTTCAAAGAAAGATGATAACTCCTTGAGTCATCCACATAATCAGCCCTTGCATATTGAAGTCTTGATCCAAAACCATTGCATCAAACATATGTTGATAGATGGGGGTGCTGACTTAAACATTTGTTCTTACAACTTGATCACACAATTGGGATTTTCAGAGTTGACTATTGATCCTAGAAAGAAGATAACTATAAAAGCCTATGATGAACAAGAGAGATCTTCCAAAGGCACCATTGTCTTACCTATTAGATTAGGTCTAGTTATCAGAGATACTATATGTCAAGTTCTTGATCTACCTTTAGCTTACAACATCCTTCTAGGGAGACCCTAGATACATGAAATGAAAGCTATTCCTTCTATGTACCATCAGTGTTTGAAATTTCCTTATGAAGGAGTAGAGGTGATGATTCCAATAGATCTAAATATGACTTGCAATGCATTGAAAGAAAGTGCTAATAAAATTGTTCCTAATAATAGAGAATCTTCCATTAAGCAAACAGAAGCAACATCCACATCTAAAATGGAAGACATTGCAAAAGAGGTTAAAATCAAAGAAAATGGTATGGGAGAATATACTATAGAGCCAGTCCTATCTTTTACATCTCTCCCTATCTCTCCTAAGTCTTATGGACAAACTCTAAAATAATCTAAAATTGAGTCTAAAGAGCCTCTTGAGGCATATAAAGGAAATTTTGTTGCAGAAAAAGTATCTAAACAAGAGTTTGAAGAGGATGAAGCTATGCTTGCATGGCTATACAAAGATGAACCTGAATCTCAAGTTGTCCAAAAATGTGATGCTAAAACACCTAAGATCCCTTCTAAATCATATGGCCCAGGGGATAAATTGATAGCTAAGATGGGATATCTAGGTAAAGGACCTCTAGGAGTTAGAGGAAAAGGTCTCATGGAACCTATCTCGCATACTAGTAGGTCAAACAAGGATACTACTGGATTAGGCTTTAAAAAGAAACCCTTTTACCTCATGGGTAACTGTTCTCATGTCATAGAGAAAATTGCACCAGGAGAAGCCCCTCTTAAGAAGGAAGAAATTGAACCATCAGATAGTGATTCAGACAACTCAGAACTCATTCCTTATGAGTGTTTCCCTAAGGAAATCAAAGACCTTCTTGATGAAGAAGATGATCCAATCAAAAGGATTAATGTAGTCAACACACAAGAACCTTATATGGAACAAGAGATAGTTGCAACACAAGAACTAGCTAATCTTGAAGCTAATCAAGTAGACCAAGAGGAAGGTGGTAGTTATTCTGAAATAGATTCCCATGAGTATGAATTCAAATAAAAAACTAAGGGTAACCCTTTTTGGGGTGTCCACCTTGACTTTACTCATGTTCTAAGATTTCCTAGAAGTCTCAAATCAGAAGATGAATCTAATGACTATGAATGGGGAGTCATTCCTAAGGAAGATGAGCTTATTATAGAGAAACATGTTGATGTTATTCACCAATATGTATCTAAACCCAATGTACATCTAGAGAAAAGTAATGAACTTAATGAGTCTGATCCACTGATGGCTAAAGTGGACTCCCACAATGACATTGAGCCTATTCATGAATTGAACATCTTAAGTTGTAATATCACCTTCGAACTTGATCATCAGGTTAGGACCAATGATGACAGATCCATATCCGTAAAAACTATCTCCCAATCTTTTCCCACTTAAACTATCCAACATCCTGACCTTCTTGACCAAATCTCCACAAATCCAAGCCAAGGTATTTATACCTCCCCAAATGACTATGCCCTTGCTTGAAACCTCAATGTAGTTGAGCCTATGATAACTTCCATCAGTGAACCAAGCGTTAGTATGATAGAGTCAGACATCAAGTATCTTAGTCAAAAGAATAAAAGTAAAAATAAGAAGAAAAGGAGTTCTGAGGGTGAAAACCACTTTGTGGCAGTCTCAGAACCTACAAAAGTAAAAATAAAAGATATATACGAAGGTGAAAACGTCTTTGAGGTGCCTAAAGATGAGATATTTGATGTCCTTCTGAGTCATTTACATGATAGATCTCTAGTTCTAATTGAGCCCACTCAATCTATCAACTTGGGAATAGCAAAGGAACCACAGTTGATCCATGTAGCACAATCCTTATCAGAAGAAGAAAAGAAAAAATTTACTACATTCCTAACAAAAAAGAAGATCAACTTTGCATGGAAATATTCAGATATGCCAGGGTTGGATCCTGATCTTATAATGCACCATCTATCAATTGCTCCAAGAGTTAAACTCATTAAACACAAGTTGAAAGATGCATCCTCATGTTGCACTCTTGGTTAAAGCTGAATTAGAGAAACTACTAAAGGCCAGATTCATCCATGTTATTGACTATGCTGAATGGATCTCAAATATTGTACCTATTTCTAAACCAAATAAATCAATCAAAGTGTGCACAGACTTTAGAGATGTGAACAAAGCATGCCCTACGGATGATTTTCCACTACCTAACATTGATATGATAGTGGACATGACTGGAGGTTTTGAGATGTATTCTTTAATGGACAGTTTCTTCAAATATAATCAAATAAAAATTTCTCCAGAGGATCAAGAGAAAAATGCTTTCACATGTGCATGGGGTACCTTCTGCTAGAATGTCATGCCATTTGGGCTCAAGAATGCTGATGCTACATATTAGAGAGCTATGAAATCTATTTTTCATGAAATGATGCATCGAACTATGGAGGATTATGTTGATGATACTTTAGCAAAATCTATGATTAGAGCTAAACATCTAAATGACTTGAGGAAGATACTAGACATAATGGAAAAATTTAGTCTTAGACTAAATCCTAAGAAATGTGCTTTTGGTGTCACTTCTAGAAAGCTCTTAGGATACATATTTTCAAAGAAGGGCATTGAAGTTGATCTTGCTAAAGTAAAGGCTATAATGGAGATGCAACCCATGAAGAACATTAGTCAAATGAGAAAATTACAAGGGAGAGCACAATCTATCAGGTGTTTCATATCAAAGTTAGCTGACATATCATGGCCTTTTACAAAAACATTACATAAAGGTGTGACTTTTGCATGGAATGAAGATTGTGAGAAAAAAATTAACCATATCAAGAAATATCTTTCAAATCCTCCTATCTTGATGCCTCCTATACAAGGGAAGCCATTGATCTTATATGTCTCCACAACAGATACATCACTGGGGGCATTGTTAGCACAACATGATGAGAATAAAAAGGAACAAGCTATCTATTATATCAATAGAACTTTGGTTGCATATGAGAAGAACTATTCAATGATTGAGAAGCTTGTCTAGCTGTGATCTTTGCATCACAAAAACTGAGACATTATATGTTAGCTCATACTACACATTTGGTAGCTAAAATTGATCCACTAAAGTACCTACTAAGCAAGGCTTCCCTCACGGGTAGATTAGCTAAATGGGTCATGCTGTTAAGTGAATTTGACATTGAATACACTCAAAGAAAAGCTATTAAAGGCTAAGTTATTGCTGATTAGTTAGCAGATGCACCCATGTTTGATGATACACCAATGCAAATGGAATTTCCAGATTCCTCTATCATGAATCTTTCTTCTAGACAATGGAAATTATTCTTTGATGGCTCCTATACATAGAATGGATCCGGAGTAGGCATCTTGTTTATCACGCCTCAAGGATACTCCATACCTAAAGCATTTAGATTAAAGTTTCCTTGCACAAACAATATTTCTGAATATGAAGCCCTTCTTAATGGTATGAAAATAGCAATTGAGTGGAGAGTAACAGAGACACAATCATGGAGACTCATGACTTGTTATCCATAAAGTCAATGACGTGTACCAAACTAAAGATGAAAATCTCATTCCATACAAAAGAATGGTAGATGATCTAAAGAAATATTTCATATCTATCACATTTGAGCAAATTCCTAGAGCTAAGAACAAGGCTGCCAATGCAATGGCAATGCTATCTACTCTATTATAGAAGCCTAAACATGAACTATTCTACGAGTTCCTAGTGGAAGCACTATCTTATCCTCCATATGATTCCCCTGAAACCTGCATGATCTACACTATTGTTGGTCATGATTCATCTCGATACAAAAACCTTTTCTCCTATCTCCAAGACCAAATCATTCCAGATACATTCAATCACCATGAGAAATGATACCTTATCCATAATGCATCCCGGTATGTCATCATTGGTAATGATCTATACAAATGAGGTCTAGATGGTATGCTACTTAGATGTTTAGAATAGGAAGAGTCTCAACATGCACTAGAGGAAGTCCATGAGGGTATATGTGGGTCACACTTGAACGGTTTAACGCTAGCTTGAAAGCTTATTAGGGTTGGGTACTATTGGCCTGAAATGGAAAAAGAGGCTATCAAGCATGCAAAGAACTGTCAAAAGTGTGATGTATATGGTAACTTAATTTATGCACCAAGGAGAGATCTAATTCCCTTTACTACACAATGGCCTTTTCACCAATGGGCATTTGATCTTATAGGATCCATACATCCTCATTCTTCTAATGGACATACCCATATCATAACAGTTGCAGACTATTTTACAAAATGGGTAGAAGCAGTTCATCTAACTCAAGCAACCGGAAAGCAAATTTCTATGTTCATTTTGAACTACATCATATGTCGGTATGGTATTCCACATTCTATAATCATAGGTAATGGAGGACAATTCAAGAATAAAGACTTAGATGATCTATGTGTCAAATTCAAGATTACACAACATTTTTCATCTATCTACTATCCTCAAGGGAATGGACAAGCAGAGGCTTCTAATAAGAATCTATTAAAAATCTTGCACCATACAGTTAATAAAATAGGAAGAGACTGGCATCTCATGATCAATCTAGCTCTTTGGGCCTATAGAACAAGTATCAAAATGCCCACTGGGGCTACACCTTTCGCTTTAGTTTATGGGTCTGAAGTGGTATTGTCTATTGAGGTTGAAATCCCATCACTAAGAATTAGAATGCATGGTCTAGTAACTAATGATGACTACAAAGTGTCTAGGTTGCAAGAACTTGAACTACTAGATGAGCGTACACAAGTAGTGTATGATCATCTCAAAGTGTATCAGAAAAGAATATCTAGAGGCTACAACAAGAAAGTAAGACACAGAGAATTTCAGGTTGGCGATCTAGTCTTGAGAGAGAATCCTAAAAATCAATCACATAGAGAGCAGAAGGGGAAGTTTGAACCCAACTGGCTGGGTCCCTTTTTTATCACTGCTACTTTTGGCTTTGGAGCCTATGAACTCTCAATAACTGAAGGAGAACAACTCTAAGAAACAATCAACGTTCTCCATCTAAAGAAATTCTACGCCTGAGGCATTCAGTATATGGTAAAATGTCCTGAAAAAATTATAAAAATTGGAAAAAATCCTTAAAAAATGAACATCTTGGTGAAAACATAGCAATGGATGCCTTGATGATTCACAAAAAAATCAAAATATCAAAAGTACAAAAAAATTGAAAAAATGAAAAATAAAAAAAATGAGAAAAAGAAAAAGTGCCTTGGTAGAAAAAATAGAATCTTTGCCAAGATGGTGAAAACCCGGCAAATAGGTGCCACTTGTTTTGAAACGCTCCATCTATCAGCACAATCTTGGTCTGTCCTAGCTTTCAGTTTACTTTAGTCTGTATATATCCTTGTTTCAATAAAGTTAGTTTGTACACCAATTTGTAAAAGCATCGGTATCCTATCAATATTTCAAACTTGGGGGAAATCAATGTCATATCCTATGGCCTCTAGTACATCTTAGACAAGTCATGTCCAATTAGAGTCCTTTGAAGCTTCATCTGAGTCAGTCAATCAGTCTCCTCTCTAGAAAGGATTTTGCATCTACAACAATGCAATCAAACACAAATTGAAAACAATCTATGTTTCACATGCTTTTATCTCCTTGTATGCTTACTAATTCACATTGAGATTTTTGCATATTGTGTCCTTTGAGATCTTTGATGATGTCCTTTATAGGATTTAGAGAGTGATGACTGGGGGCATAATATTTTCTGTCTTCTTCTTGTATGTGAAAATCTAACAACTTTGGAAATTCTGGATTGAAATGGTGTCCGTCTGTTAGAGCCTCTATCTCGAATTTGATGGCCATGCATACCTCGACCATTGATACCCAAAAAATTCAAAGAAGTCTGATCTAATATTTTCTTTTTGAGTGAGTTCTTTCTCCTACTGTGAAACGCAATCTTGCCTAAGGATGTGAACGATAAAGGGTCACTACGGGTAATTCACACTGGATTTAGAATGATCTCTTGACTGTTTGATGTTTTTGAATGCAAGGCATATTTAGATCATCATGACATTTATGTTCTGATGCTTATACAAATTGCTATATGAAAATGGACATGATATTTAGGTCATCCTGGTGTTTGTGCCTTGGTGCTTATATCTAATTTGACATTCTGAAAATAAAATCAATATTCATATGTCCATGGTTTCCTAACTAGTGGGTGTTGTATCAATTCTTGCACATACAAATCAATATTCATATGTCTATGGTTTCATAACTAGTGGGCATTGTATTGATTTATCCGGTTACCTAAAAATTCAATGATGACAACAAATCAACACATGATCAATGACTAGGTCCTAGGTCCTAGGTTTGCATTTCATTCTACATTTCATTTTGCACTTTGCATGATCTCACAAATTGTTTGAGCACTTAAATGATTCTTCAAAACCAAAATGCTAAACATGACTACAAGAGATGAATCTTACACGAAGGTCCATCCAAGGAAATAGCAAGTAGAATCCTTTTTCGGGATCAAAATCAAAATTTGAGATCATTTATATTGTCAATTGCTTGCATAATTGACCTTTAATCATCACATAAATCTACAATTCAACTTAACTGATTATCTTACATCAAACTATCAAAATTTCAACTTGGTCAACTATGGTCAACTCATGGTTTAACCTAGTCAAACTTGGTCTCCAGGACCTCTAAATGATGCAGAACACATTCTTGAATGTGTATAACCACTTCTCAAATCAATTAACATGCTTCTAAACTATAATGCTGACTTTTCTTGTCAGATTTCAATTTTAATCTCGAAGGGGGCATGGTATTGCACATCATTCAAGTCTATAAATCTAAATCTGTAATCAATCTTTCCTCAGTAATCAAGACAACAACCACGTCTAGTTGCTGACTCATCAAAATTTCTCATCACTTGGGGAAAATCTATCATCGCTTGGGGCATATCAGATTCATCGAGATCCATATCAATCTAGTATCCTAATCTATCTTGTAAACTGTATCATCTTTTCATAACCATCAGTTCATTAGTGTTATTTCCTTGGTTCTTCATAACTGATGGGTTCAGGATGTGATGCCAATATGATTCATACAAGGACATTTAGGTTTGGAATCAGTCACTCACTTCTTCGCAATCATAAGGTTCAAAATTAGGTGTTTTGACACTTTCATAATCATTGGTTCATTGTTTCTATAGTTGACATTATCTTTGGTCAATCAAGACCTAAATCTCAAATCTTGAATCTTTACATCATTTAATCAATTTCTATCTTAGAATTGGTTAATCTTTCAAACAAATCAGTTTCATACATCTTTATCATACACAGACTATCTTTGAACCACTGCGCTTCGCATAGTAATTCAAAGAGGGGCAAAATGTAATACCCCAAAAATGGGCTATAGGTTCATTAACCTCCTATATCGACACATAGAATGAAATTGATACAAAATTCCTAACCTAAGGCACATCTTCACATCGAAATCCTAATTGATTATCCTAAATTCTACATCAGGGAATATTTCCTAAATATTCCTAATTTATCTGATAATCTTAAATTAAATATTATTTGGTGATAAATGTTACTATTTATCCTAAAGTTGATTAATTGAATATGATGAATATTTAATTAATTAATTTAATTTTGCCACTTAATTATTTAATTAGATTTAATTGCATTTATTCCTAATTAATATTGTTTTTATTTTGACAATAAATCAAAATTCCTACAAACAATCAATTGGATATTTATTTAATTGATTTAAAATCAAAGTCATCAAATTTAATGATTTAATTGGAATAAAGTTTGATTTAATAATTGATTATTTTAATTCAAAAAATCAGTTAAGTTGAGAATAAATCACTTTATTTTTAATTTATAATTAAATCATGCACAATCAGAAAAGCAGGCAACTAGAAATTAACAATCAATTTTAAAATTGAAACTCAACATCTGATGATGAGTTGAAAAAGAGAACTAAAGCTCTATTTTGAGATAAAAACTACATTTGCATGATTTTATGAGTTTATTTATTCTTAATTTTCAGATAACTCAAAAATCAACCTGAGTTTATCAAGAGTGATTTATGGCTTTTCTCTTGCATCCTCAAGCCCTGGATTTCTATAAAATCAAGGCTCGACTCTTCACAAAGGCATGGCAATCAACACTAGAATTTGCATAATCATTCTGGCAAATTGGCGATTGAAGGATTGAGCACTTGCGACAGGCAATTTGTGAGATCTTTCATAGTTGATCATTAGCTTTTGCATAGTTTCATATTATAGATTTTCATATCATTCATAGCATTCTTAGATTAAATCTACATTCAATATCATTATCTTTCATTTCTATATTAGTTTCATATCAGTCTCTCATTCTAGTTGCATCTACAATCCAAAAATATAGATTAATCTACATTCATACAACTTTTCATTCTTTGCATTAAATCCTTCATTTAGGTGTTGCATTGTCACTGATCTCAATTTCACTCTGAGAACATCATACTCGCACCTACTAGAAGGCAGTAAATCACCTGGTTAGCATAGTTTCAATTACTTGTAGATTTCGGTTTTTGCTAACCTCTAATTTTTTACTGAAGTCTTGTATCTACAACTAGGTACAAAATTCACACACACAATTGTATCATCCTTGAGTAATATATTCTATTTGGTGTAAGTGTAGCCTTCTTGGTGTGTGTAGTTACGTTATGTGTGTGGTTGGGTTACTATCTCTGTAAACACAGTGGGGTGGGCCTAAGGGTTCCACATGGTAGGGTGGTGTTTCACTTTACCACTATTACGGACTAGTGTATAGGTGACGAGCTTCCTCCAAATGTAGAGACATTGACAATTGAGTTCTCCATGGTATCTTAACCTTTTGTTATGGTACATCATTTATATTCATGTTTTGTTATTTATGGTGGTAGAGTATTTTCTCTATGTTTATTTCTTTTGACATTTTGATTGACTTTTTCTTCGATAGGTGTTTATTTGGTATTCTCTGGTGTGGCTCAGAAGACTTTTATTTTATCCATACATTAGTATCATCAATAATTCTCATTATTAGAGCTTAGATTGACCTCTTATTTTAACCTCAAAGATGACTTTGCCTCTTTTCAAATTATTTTATCATATTTTATAGATTCTGCATCTTATTTGACTGTTCCCGTATCATATTTTCCTTATTTCACATCAAATTTTCCTCATAAAGTGTCACATTTTATTAGTATATGATTCTAATAGTTGGATTAAAAGAATGTTTAATTTTTTTCTTATTTAGTAGCATTCACTTTGTTGCATCCAAAATAGTGAGCACTTGTTGAGGGTTGGTCAAAAATGTAATTGGAGATTTGGATACTTTTTTTTCCAAGGATGTCTTCCATCTCTTCATAGTCCAATTTATTCCTCAGGGAAGTATATAAAATGAAAAATTTTAGTATAAGTTACATATTCTTCCTTTCTTATAGTTTAAGTTATATTTTATGTAATCCTATCAGGATGTTTGAGAGTGGTTTCAACTTCATAGGATTTGTAATAAATATTATAGATTTTTAGTTATTGTTTTATAAAAATTTAGACTGATCAATATGTTTTATTTGTTGGAATAATATGCAAAAATGTGCTTGGGAGTTGTGTTGTTAGATATTTGAGAGATGTGTTTCCATTGATTTCAACATATTTCTCTCTCTCTGAAAATGAAGCAATGAATTTTAGTGAGTTTATTTGTCCAATATAGCCAGTATGTTGATGATTAGAGTTTTCAAATGTGTGTGTGTTGGTTAGAGGATTATGTGTAGTTGATTTAGTTCAAGATTTAGAGGTTCACATGAAGATTTGAGTGAGTTATAGGTATCTGTGTTGTGACTACTTTTCTAGTTGTTCATTAGTGATAAAGTGACAATATTTTGGTTGGTATTTCTTTTTATTGCAATAGTTTGATCTATGGATCTATGTATCATGCTTGGGACAATTATATATGTTTTCAATCCATGTAATTCATGATTTGGAGGTCTACAAGTAATTTTTCAAGGCTGACAATTATTCCTATTAGTGTTCTTGAGTTTCGGTATGATGATGTGATGATACTAGGAAATTGAGTTGTGGATGTTTCTATGATATCTCAAGATACTTGTGGAAATTTCTAGATCATGAGTTTCTTGTATTGATGGTATGAATTGATCGATGTTCTAGAAATTAATGATTTTAGTTGGGGTGTTGGTGTTTGTCATATTCTTGTTTGACCTAATAATTGTAACATGTTGCAGATGATCGAGGCATAATTCTTGGAGGTGTTTCATGTTTGAGGATACATATTTTGGCATGCACTATCTTATCAAATATTTCTTGGTCTTCTTTAAATATTGTATTAAGTACAGTTGTATTTTTTTACTTAGGTGATGAGTGTTGGATAGACCTTTTTGATATTTCCATGATTGATGACTTGTATAAAAAAAATAACAATCATTGTATTCATGTGTATGGAAGTGTGTAGATGAGAAATATGTTAATATGTATGTGAGATGAATGTATAAATCTTTAGAAGATAGAGATCAATTTTGGAAAAGAAAGTTGTATAGTGTGCTTCAATGGAACTGATCCATGCATGATAAAGATGTCATTGTATAGTTCATGATCTGTAGATGTAATAAAAATTTTGTGTAAGGTAGTAAGCCTTCCCTTTCTTATTTTGAGTATTGATCTCTAGGAATTGTGTCTAAAATTCTCATTGTAACACTCCTAATAGGGTATAATACTTCTATTAGAGTATATCATATTGTGGGTTCATCACCACCATAGCTTTTCCCTTGATCTAGTTTCCACATACAAGAATCTTGGTGGTATGTGTGTTCTTGATATCTTCATGATTTATTCTTTCATGGTTAATTATCAGATCTAAAAATAATGTTAATGTTTTGTAATCTTTTGAGATAACTATCTCAACTGCCCCTCTCATTTGTTCTCTATATTTCAATCAATTGGTATCAAATACTAGTTCCTTCAAGGGAAGATTAACCACTTGAGGTGATCCATGATGACACCTTACAAGAAGGAAAGTCCAAGATTTGATGGTACAAATTACTCTCTTTTGAAAAATCTCATGGAATGTCATTTGAGATGTATTGGTGAATATTTTTTGGGGATTACTAGCACCTAGTATAGTCCTCCTTCAAATCCTACAACTCCCAATGAACTCAAGAAGGCTGAATATAATATCAGAGATAAGAAAATATGTTTGAGTACTTTTACTAATAATGAGATGAAAATTTTCATGGAATCAAATACTTCTTATGAGATTTGGAAGAAGTTAGAAACATTATATAAAGGTGAAAGTTATGTGAAGCTTGAGAATCCTAAAAGGAAAATATGAGATGTTAAGGATGAGTGAAGATGAAAACATTAATTCCTATATGTAGAAGGTGAATGAGCTTATATGAAATATCTGATGTTCTAGTGGATAGTTAGATGAATTAGAAATTGTTGCTAAAGTGATCAGATCTTTACCTACTTGTGACAAACATAAAGTTGATGCTATTGAGGATATCAGAAAAATTACAAATGTAACACAAGATATGTTGAGTGGATGCCTTACAAATTTTGAGATGAGTGATTTTGGTGATTAGCTTCCTAAGGAATCATCTATATTAAAGGATAATATTTCTATAAAAGATAAGTAGAGATACTATCCAAGAGAGATTTCTTCAAGAAGTATATCTAAATATGCAAAGGAGATGAAAGAGATTGAAGATGAAGATCAAGAGCTTAAGGATCTTGAAGTGCTCATTCTCCAAGAGACTTCCCAAAGGAGCTAGTAAGTATGAAGGAAAGTTGCCTCTTAAATATTTTTATTGCAATAATATTGGTCATTTTGCTTCAAGATGTCATAAAATAATTCAAAAGGCTAAACCTAGGAAACCTAGATTTCAAAAGAGGTGTTACTTTGTTGTTGATGAAGGTGTGTTAGATGATGAATCTAAGAAAGGTGGTTCAAGTTATATTGAATGGGTATTTATTGCTATCAAAGAAGATGATCCAATTCCTACTGACTTTACTAGATAGATGAATGAGGAAAGAGCTTTGGTTGCACAAATTGAAGAGAAATATGAATGTTAATTGACAATAGTTTCTCTCGTCATATGACTAGTGATAAGAGAAATTTTATGAGTTTGGAAAAGTATGATGGTGGTATTATGATATTTAGTGATGATACACCATATCTAATTCATAATAGAGGGTCCATTTATGTTGATGGTATGACTAATACTAATGACGTCTTATATGTAGAAGGTCTAAAGAATAATATTTTGAGTTTTGGATAGTTAGTTGACAAGGGACATGATATGAAATTCAAGAATGGAAAGTGTATAATTTTGGGAATTTTAGGAAATAAAATTGTACCAGGTACAAAGACCAAAGGTAATGTTTTTATTTAAATAGTTATGACATAATATGCTTGATTTATTAGATTGATCAAAGTTGGTTTTGGCATAAAAGGATGTTTCATGTCAATTGTGATAATATTGTGAAGATAAGTTCTACTTAGGTTATGAAAGATATTCCGAGATTGATGGAACATTCTAATGCTATGTGCAAGGAATGTCAGATGGGTAAGAAAACTAGATCTACTTTCAAAGTAAGAATTATGTTTTGAGTGGATTGTTAGATCTTGTGAATACTTATTTATGTTGTCCTTCTAGAATTAGAAGTTTTTAAGGAGATGAATACTTCATGTTGTTGATTGATGTTTCTTCAAGGATGATGTGGGTTACCTTTTTGAGGGTGAAATCTAAATCTCTAAACAAATTCAAGGTCTTTAAAGCTATGGATGAGAAAAAGACAGGGTTGAAGTTGAAGTGTCTAAGATATGATAGAGGTGGTGAATTCACTTATGGTGAGCTCAATAAATTTTGTGAAAAAATGGGACAAAGAGACAATTGTCTAATCCGCAGAACCCTCAAAAAAATAGAGTGATAGAAAGGAAGAACATAACTAATCTAGATACTATTGGAAAAACCATGGTTAAAGGAAATGTTTTTCAATTCTATTGGAGAGAAGTAGTGAATACTACATGTTATACACTCAACCAAGTACAAATCAAAAGTAATATTGATAAGAATCCTTATGAATTATGGTACTACTAATTATTACATAATTTTTGGAAGTTAATGATATTATCAAAAGAGATGAAGATTTAGGAAAGTTCAATTCTATATGTGATGAAGGATTTTTTCTTGGTTTTTCAACCAAAATAAATGCATACATATGTTACAATAACAGAGTGAGAAAAATAGTTGAGAGTGCAAATGTCAAGGTTGATAAATGAAATAAAAGATAGTCTAAATCTTGCAGATATGGTTTAGATGATCAAGATGAAAATGAAAATAAAGGAAAGAAAATTCAAACTTAGAATCAATTTTAGATTATTCTAGGAAATCAAGATGAAGAAACTAGTGTGGTACAAGGAACCCAAGGCATCATCCATGATGTTTCTCATGATTTTGGTTGTTTTGACTTTGCAATAAGTTGGATGGATCCTAGAGATCATCCCTTACATGTTTGAATCCATTTGTGTGGTCAAGGATTCCATAGCATGCCTATAAGTCTTGGGATTCCTTAGTCCACTTGGCTTATAAGTTTCTTAGGGATAAATGAGATAGGGTTTTTAAGTGTTTTGGATGTTTTTAACATGTTTTGATATTTTTCAATAATTTTGGGCCCTTTTGGCTTGGATCATTATCTCTAATCTTGTTTCAAGTCATTTGGGGGAAACAAATTACCAACTTTGCAAAAGTTGCAAAACTTTCTCAAGAAGTTCAAAAGAGGTTACTAATAGTTCTAACTGCTTAAGGACCAGTTGGAAACTATTTTTCAATGTATTTTACCTTGGTCAAAACCTTTGACAAGGGGGATGTTGAAAACAAACTTTTGGATACAAATTGAATAAAAATATACCATTTTCCTATGATAAATGGTTGTGTATGACCATGTATGGAAGATTTGGTAATAGTAACTTACAGTGTTGTAAAAATTTTTGAATCTATATTTTTATGCAAGTGGTTTTATTTTATTTGGGTTTATTAAGGTAGAGTTATCACCCAATTTGTTGAGATAGTTAGAAAAGAGGGTTTCACCAAGCCTTTCTAACAAATGGGGGTCTAACTTGCAATTCCTATGGTGGAATCCCTTAATTATTTGGGGAATAAAAGCTAGATGTATATTATTTATGATTCCAAGAGAACTCAATAGGAAGTGGTCAGCAAGGGGGTCTTTCACCAAGCCCTAGACTAAACATCTCAATTTGTTTAGTCAGACAGTTAGAAGAAAGGATGTGTAGTCTGATGAATTGAATGAAGTATTTGTTTGAGAGTGGATTTGGAGTGTATAAGGGGTATTGGAGGTTCTTGCAACACTTTATTTTTCTTATGCACCCATCTTTAACCACCTCTAGTGTAAATCAAGGCTAATTTGGCTAATTATGCCTGTGCACCTAGTGTGGATTAAGTGTTTCCAGAGTAAGATCAAGGCTTGTGGACTTGGGGAACTTTGAAACACTCAAAAGGGTATCTAAATCTAGTCTTAGTTTTTCTAGAATCTTCAGGGGTCAAGGATTGCATACCCGGAACCAATTTTGAAGACTTACTAGGATTTTTAGGCAAAGTTGAGTTTGTTGGAAAGTGGTGTTGTGGAGAACTAGGGATCATTTGATGGTTTTCATTCATGGAAACACTTATGCTAGAGTGATCACATGAAGACATTCTTTCTACTAGAGTCACAATCATGAAAATGACTAAGTCCAAAATCAGGGTAACACGGTACAATGTTACAATTTTGGTTAGCGATGGAAATGTATGAGGTATTATGGATTGAAAAGTTAGTATAAGGTATTTTGAGATATGTATATGCTTTAGTTAAGAGAGCATGATTTTTGGTGATCAGATCAGTGAGATTTAATGATCTGAAGGTATGTGAAGACAAAGAATCAGTATAACACGACATATGAGTAGTTGCAAAGATTAAGGAAAGGTTAGTGGATATGGTAATGTGCTAAGTCAGGTGAATGGAGTATATTGATGACACTTGGGTAATATAATATTTTCGACATCATACTTATCTTTTACATAATTAATTATTATGTTTCGTATGATATTTGTGAAGCTGACTAGATGGAAGATTTTGTAAAGTATAGAATGATTTTGTGAAAATGAAGATGTATTGTGGTTGTGATGATGAATCAAGGTTGTGAATCTAAGAGAAGAGAAAAAATGTGAGATCAATAATAGACAGAGCCATAACTGGAACTATCTAAGGAAGATAAGTGCTTATATTCTTCACATTTTGGAGAACTCTTTGTGAAAGTTTTTGATTGTAAGAGTAGTTTTCTCACCACCTTTAACTAGGTGTTTTGTATACCCCTAATAGGGTTTTGTATTCCTCTAACAAGGAAATTTACTTTGTAACAATCAGCTCCTAACAGGGATAGATCTCCTAATAAGTATATAATATTTTAGTACATAGTTATGGGTACCATTCCCACCGGGGTTTTCCCTTGGCCAGGATTTCCTTGAGAAAAAATCATGGTGTCATGAATTATGTGTTGTGTTTTAATGTTCTTTTCATTTCAGAATTATTATGGTTTATTTATAATTGGTTGAAGTTTAAATCAAAGTTCAGTAATACTGATTCACACCCCCTCTCAGTGTTACCTAATCCTAACAATTGGTATCAGAGCTATTGGTTCTTGGAGAGAAAGTCTAACAGCTTATGGGAGATCAGAATGGATTTGGAAAGTTTGCAAGAGAACTTTGATGAAAAAATTGAAGATCTAGACAAAGAGTGATGCAGGTCAGGTAAGGAGGATCCAATTAAGGACAATCCAAACAAGCAGCAGAACACCACAATGTAGAATTACACAATAAGAATATGTTTTCAACTGAATTTTCATTAACATGCCTGGCTATAAGGCCTTCCGGGTCAGGGCCAAATAAAATTAGAGTATTTATTCTATCCCTTAGCTAGTTTAGTTCTGAAAAAAATCAGCAACTGATGGAAACACTAAGGCAGATCTAAACTTGAGCTTGCAAGCCTCCAAGCAATCTCCTTGTCTCCAAGTATGCAAACCACTAGCTCTGTTGTTACAATATCATATAAAAAATATGATCTACAAGATCTCATAGGATCCAATTATGCCTCTAATTCCTACTTCCTCTTCTTCCTTCTAAGCTACCTCTAAGCTACCTTCACAACAATCCAAGCTCCAAATATATAGCTAGCAAAGCCACAAGTCGGTCAGTCATGCATTTAATACATTATAGGTCCAGCCTAACGAGAGATACCCAAACTAAAGACAAAAATAACAAAAAATGATGCAAAGATATATTTTAGGTCCACACATGACCCAAGAACATGTCCCTAACTTGGAAAGATCCAATTCCATCATATGGAACTGCACAAGATGAAAAACTCCATGTTTCGCACATAAACTATCTGAAAATAGGTACTCGAGAAAAACTATCATAACTTTCAACTCATAATGAATTAGGATTTTTAGTCTTGGAAAAATATATTAATTTAGGTCCTCTTTAATTACATAAGAGAAAAAATGCTGATTGATTAAGGATCAATGGCTACATGACACACAATCAGGACGTAGAATGCATGAAAATATGGCTTTGACATCAAGTAAAACAACTCCAACTTTGAAACGATCCATCCATTCCTTATGTGATCATAGGAGAAGGCTCAAAAATAGGTCCTCAAAATCATGAAGGCTTAGCACAACATGAAACCAATAAATGAAATAATTATAATGAAAACAACAGAAAACAAGATATGTTTTTGGTGATGCAAGATTGCTCAAAGCCTGAGATGCTCCTACATCAAACACCCCAAGTTTGAAAAGATGTTCTCAATGGCTGGAAGGACATCTTCTAGGATTCAGCACATAAACCCCAAAATAGTTCTTCACATACATGTCCTCCAAGTCTTCACTTTTCATACTCTTCCACTTCATCTTCACACAAGGTTTTCCAATCCATGAAACTAGGAAAATGAACAAGTCCATCAGCCAAGTCCTCCTCAACTGATCTACAACCAACCAATCAACATGCTCAAGAATAAGAAAAAACTGAACCTTCAAATTATCATTGAGTATCGAATAAGAACAAGACTCACTACTACCAACCAGTAACTCAAGTCCAAAACCAACAAACAATATCAGCACCTCAACACCAAAATATAATAATTTGGTAACACCATCATCACAAAGGTGTTCAACAATAGATAACTCTTCACCAATAGTAGCCTAATCACACCCAAATAGATGCTCTACAATATCCATTTCAGACACAAATGGCTGAACATGAAAAATAATCTTCTCACCAGCATCAACAAGGTCAACCACAGTGTCAGTAAACACAAGTATTTCAGTAACAGTCACAAGTTTCTATGTAGGTTTCATGCTAGAGTCCACCAACTAATCACACAAAACAATATCACATACCTCTATAATATCACAAGAAACCTTGTCAAGCTGTCTTATCTCTTAGACCATTCTTCTAATAGACCAGACAACTTTCTTCTAAACTGGCATGTTCCAACTCTGGTAAGCTCTACAAAGCTCAATGACATTTTCCTTCACAAGGTCATCAACCTAGTTCAATAAATCAATTTCCCACCAAAAAAACCTCTCATAAATCTTCTCTTCCACCACATCACAAAGATCTACAGTTTCTCTAGGATTCAATCTTCTTGGAGGCATCCTCAAAGATTCAAATCCAAAGCAATAAGTCACCAACAAGGTCCTAGTGCAAACAACCTCAACTAGTTTACACACTCAAGATCTTCAAGCTTTAATACAACTTGATGTAGGTTAGGTAAGGAGGATCCAATTAAGGATAGTCCAAACAAGCAGTAGAAAACCACAATGCATAATTAAACAACAAGAATATGATTTCAACTAAATTTTCATTAACATGCCCAACTGTAAGGCCTTTTGGGTTATGGCCAAATAAAATCATATTATTTATGCTATCCCTTAGCAAGTTCAGTTCTGAAACAAATCAACAACTAGTGAAAACACTAAGGCAGATCTAAACTTGAGCTCGCAACCCTCCAAGCAATCTCCTTGTCTCCAAGTATGCACACCACTAGCTCTGCTGTTATAATATCAGATAAAACATCTGATCTACAAGATCTTGAAGGATCCAATTATGCCTCTAATTTCTAATTCTTCTTCTTCCTTCTAAGCTACCTCTAAGATACCTTCTACAACAATCCAAGCTCCAAATATATAGCTAGCAAAGCCACAAGTTGGCTAGTTAGGCATTTAATACATTATAGGTCTAGCCTAAGGAGAGATACCAAAACTAAAGATAGAAATAACAAAACATGATGTGAAGATATATTTAGGTCCACACATGACCCAAGAACATGTACCTAACTTGGAAAGATCCAATTCCATCATACGGAACCACACAAGATGAAAAACTCCATGTTTTACGTGTAAATTGGCTGAAAATAGGTACCCGAGAAAAACTATCATAACTTTCAACTCATAATGAATTAGGATTTGTGGTCTTGGGAAAATATAGTAATTTAGGTCATATTGAACTTTATAAGAGTGTAAAGGCTGATTCATTAAGGATCAATAGCTACACAATGTGCAATCAACACACAAAATGCAGGAAAATATGGTTCTGACGGCAAGTAAAATAGCTCCAACTTTGAAATGGTTCATCCAATCCTTTTGCGATCATAGGAGAAGGTTCTAAAATAGACCCTCAACATCATCAAGGCTTAGCACAAAATGAAACCAATAAATGCAATAATTATAATGCAAACAACAAAAAACATGAAATGTTTTTGGTAATGCAAGATTGCTCAAAGCCCGAGATGCTCCTGCATCAAAGAGATGGCTGAGAATGGTATATTGAAATTCAAATTGATAAGAGTAGAAGGTTTCATCAGGAAAGAAAAGGACCATCTTGAAACTTCAAGATGTCAAAAACAAGACCTTATGGACAAAATCAATGAAGAATCAGTCAATGATACATCAGATCAAGTGAAGAGGTTAGAGCAAGAAAAAGAGAAAATCAATATTTTGATGATAAAATAAATTCAACATGAAAAAGATTCAAGGAAAAAAGTTGAAGAGTCACTAAAAGAAGAAAATGAGTAGATAGGACAAATGAAGAATGAACTTGACCATTACAAAGATAAATATTAGGAATTGGAGAAATATAATCAGATCATTAAAAGTGAACTCACTCAAGACAAATTACACATTGAGAAGTTGCACATGAGTAGTGAAAAAATTGATGAGCAAAGAGAAAGACATAAACATAAAGGAGACATGACTAGATTTGGATTCAATGAAGAATAATGTTCTAAAACTCAAGAAGAAACACATGAAGAAATTCCTATTCTTGAAGAAAGACCTACTCTTGAAGAACCTAAAGAACATATTAGACCTTTCAGAGGTAGATGCTTTGGATGCAACAAAGTTGGACATATGAAAAGAGATTGTAGAAGTAAAGGTACCTCTAAACCCTTTACCAGCTATTGTTTTAACTATTATGATCATGGACACAAGAAAGAAGATTGCAGAAAACCATATCAGTCTTGGTATAAGAAAGATTATGTTAGAGAAGAAACAATATCCAAGATCACATGTCAAAAATGCAACAACTTTTGACACACTACAAGGTACTGTAAACTACAAGTAAAACAGGATAGAAGGAGACCTCCTACATGTTACATATGCAACAACCTTGGACACATTGTGAAGTTTTTCAGATAAAATGGAGAGGACAACAAATGAGGACCAAGAAGATCAAGTGAACTGAGAGGACCACCTCCTGTAGTTATAAGAAAGAATGTTGGTGACAGTGGTAAGAGTTTTAATGAGTACATGAATGATTTTGTGAATCATTTCAAGAATTCAAAGAGAAAGGAGGATGACAATATATGGAAGATTAAATTCTTAAACAAGGCATTGGTTTAGGGAGAGACAATAGATGATATTGTATCTTCGCATGATGAGTTCTTTGAGACATCGACCTAGAAGGCCACATGGAATTAAAGGGAGCTTTGGATACAGTTAAAAAAATATATCCATCTCCTATATATGTGGAGTAATCTCATATGAGCTTAGGTATGGTATATACATACACTATGGAGTCTGTGGATGAGAGCTCATCACTTGGAGATTCATTTTCCATGTTCACAATTTTTATGTTGACTGAACAGGATATGAAGTTGAGCTACTTGTGTTTAATGAAATCACTCAACTTGCAAAGGAAAAAATGGTTTGGAATATATCATTTGTACACCATTTATTGATCAACAACTAAGGGGAGAATAATTGTGGAGCATTTCAATTCATCTAGCAGAGAGATTGTGTGATCGCGTTAAGCAGAGATCTGAATTTTAGTGCGTTAAAGGTATTTAGACCTATACTCATTGAGAAGTTATGGATGCACCAGTCGTTTATGATGTCATGGATAGACCTAGGTATAAGTTCAAGAGACATCCATTTAAGTCTCATGAGGATGATCCCGAAGGAGAATTTTTACAAACCCCTGTTGATGTGTTGCACATTGAAGACATTCGGGCATACATACATTGCAAATATGAAATCATTGGAGATGTAAACATTTATAGTGAATTGGATAGTATGATATAAGTAGATGGATCTATGGTAGAAGAGTTTAAACACCTACATGACCAATCTACCATTAAACTAATCCTACTCATGGAATTCACATAAACATAATGGTTCAAGATTATCCTCAGTAGGATACATGATCAATTTGTTTGGATTGGAGAACAACCAGTAAAAATATGTGCACAAATTATCCATGATATAATAGGTCTATACAATGAAGGAGCCTTTCCTATTGCACAAAATAACCTAATGAAATAGGAAGAACCCATAACCCATTCCAAGTGGGATAAGAGGGCGATGAAAATCAATGACATCTTTTAGCAAGATGTTAGGTTGGTGGCAATATTATTGGGGTAAATTTATTTTTTTATAGTAGGAGACCAAACTTTGTATCATTTGGAGTCATCATGATGGCATATAAAATGGTAAAGGAAAGTAAGAATTATAACCTTTGTGAAGTACTTTCATAGAAGTTCCTTGCAAATATAAAGGTGATAAAGAAAGATAGGACTAAATGATTTAGGTTTGGGTCCTTGTTGGTCCATATCTAAATTCATATCATTCGCAAGTTTCTTGGCATGCACCCTAGGGCATGGAGGGATAATGTACCCATTGGGATTTAGCTTTTAGAGAGTTACAAAAGGCAAGATAAGAATTGGGTTGATGGTGAACTATTTGCTATGGCCAAAATATTACAAAGGCAAATGAAGGAAAGGTATAGAATACCTGAAAACATTGTTGAGAAGTATGAGGACACTATCTATTTCATGGTTGAAACTGATTATGTTTTCTTTGAGGATGTGGAACCAAGAATGAAATGGTGTTACCCTATGGGGTATGAAGTCAGTGCTGAAATATTGACTATGCAGGTGGAGCATGTACTTGCAAAAAAAAAAGACCCTACTTAAGAAAGATGGGGAACTTATAGCGAGAAGTCAAGGAAGATCAGAGAAGAATAGGAGAAGGTAACAAGGAAGAGAAAGATCAGTAAAATTATGGAAGATATCACTATGAAGGTAGGAATCACTAAGGAATGGTTGATAAACATAAGAAATAAGATGGAAGCATCTTCAATCATGTCCATTGATGCTTCTATTCCTTCAGAGACAGAAAATAAAGTAAGTCCTACTATTGATATTGTTGAGTTAAATGTTTTACAAGAGGAGGTAGTACAAGAATTTGTACCTACTATCATTCCCAGAAGATCTACAAGATCTAGTAAGTAGGATAGACCTCAGGAAAAATAGGCATAAGTAAAAAGGAAGAAGAAAGAAGAAAATGTTGTTGAGAAAGAAGAAGAAAAAGTAGCACAAAAGGATCCACAAACCTTGTGGAAACTAGACCTCAAATCATTATAGAAAAGAGTGATTAAAGATGGAAACTTGAAGATAGTGGATAGGTATTATGAGAGGTATGATTGTGAGAATTAGTCACTCATAGAAGATACTATCATTGAATATTTGTTAATCTTTAAGAAAAATCTCTTAGAGATTGAAGGAAGGATTCTAAAGGAGCTATACAACAAGTTAGAGATCAGAAAGAAGTTGGCACAATAAAAAGATGAGGATATAAGAAACAAAGCTATAGAAGACATGATACCTATTGTCTCTATACAAGAAAGGGAGAGGATAATAAATGCTTTGAAACCCTTGCTAAGGACAAAGGCCAGGCTAGTGAAAATAATGGATAGAAAATATGATGAGGTAATTGAGGACACTCAAAAGGAATTAGATCATATCCTAATGAGTGATATGCCAAAGAAAACATCACATCCTAATGTTGCCAAGCCTACATCTCTGGGATTAGGATAAATTTCTAAGGTAGTAGAAGGAAGTGAGAAAACTAGCACGCAACCAAACTTCTTTGTCTTTGGTGTGCCTGTGACCCTGGATACTTCGCATGAAGTAAATGATCCATTTTTGGATAATTTGGACAATGTGATGCAAGTTGAAGACCAAGGATAGGTATAGGAAGAGAAAACAAAGGAGAAACAAGAAGATAAATCACATGAAAGGAAGGAAGAAGAGACTAAAACAAAGAGGGTAGATGAGGTCAGAAGAGAGAAAAACACTGGATCCTGACACCTCTTCTACTTTATTGTTGGAAAGCATGGCCAAACCAGTGAGTGCTGATGTAGATAGCATGGATGAGGATGAGCTTATGAGTCTATCCTTCATGGAATTTTACAAGGCTAAAGAAAGGTCAGTAGAGAAAGGGGATAAAAGAATAAAGGTATTGGCTAGGGCTGTAGAGACAAAAAATAAACTACTTCCCACACCAGGTATCTTTCAAGAAAAGGATGAAGCTTAGAATCTATGTATGGTACTGGATAGTTTTGACAGCCACTTTGGCTCACTACTAAAGAATTTAGAAGATAAGGCAGAGAAGAAGTTGAGAGAAGTCTGTCAGTCCATCTTATGGGACTTAGACATTCTCAAGGCTATTACTCTTAAGGATAAGAATTGCATAGAACAAGGTAGAAAGATCTACAGTTACTGCATAAGTCCTTGCAATCATATTAAGAATATTGATAACATTATAGACAAGGATATGGCTACTCTTGATAGTCTGATGGACAGTTGTGAATCATCTTCACTAACTATGGCTGAATTGGATAAAGAGACATCTAGATATCTAGATAAAAATAGTGTTTTGGAAACAGACAAAGGGAGAGATGTAGATATATTTGGCTTGTTGAAGAGCCTTATAATCCCTAATCTTTTGATGCTGGAGATACATGTATCAGAGATGGAAAAGGTTGAAGGGTCAATGTCTATATCTATATCTCCCAAGCTTAAGGCAAGAGAGACAACATCATATGCACTGAATGGATTGATCCATGTCAGTGAGCTCTTAATCAAATCATGGGCTAAGGAAGTGAATACCTTGGAAAACTCTTTCCAAGATGTCTTAAAATAGGTAAGTAAGCACTAAGTCTTTCTATGCTTAAGTTTTGGAATTTTGAATGCACCTTTGCCATTGATGTCAAATGGAGAGAAAGAGAAAGAGAAAAATGAGGAGAGTACATTAAAGAGAGGAACATAAGATAATGAAATAGTAAGAATAAGAAAAAGATCTTAATTAAAAAAAAAGAAAAAGAAAAGAGAAAAGAAAAGAATAAGTAGAGGGAAGTGCTTTCAACACTTAGTCATTTTTCTAATTATTTCCATTAATGCCAAAGGTAGAGATTTTTGGCAAGTGGTGTTGTGGAGTACTAGGGATCACTTGAGGGTTTTCATTCATGGAAACACTTATGCTAGAGTGATCGCATGTAGACAATTTTGCTACTAGAGTCATAGTCATGAAAATGACTAAGTCCAAAATCAGGGTAATAGGATACAGTGTTACAGTTGTGGTTAGCGATGGAAATGTATGAGGTATTATGGCTTGAAAAGTTACTAAAAGGTATTTTGAGATATTTATATGATTTAGTTAAGAGCACATGAGTTTTTGTGATCAGATCAGTGAGATTCAGTTATCTGAAGGTATGCAAAGACAAAGAATCTGTATAACAGGGCATATGAGCACTTGTAAAGATTAAGGAAAGGTTAGTGGATATGGTAACATGCTAAGTTAGGTGAATGGAGTGTATTGATGACACTTGGGTAATATAAGATCAACGACATCATATTTATCTTTTACAAAATTAATTATTATGTTTTGTATGATATTTGTGAAGCTGACTGGATGGTAGATTTTGTATAAATATAGAATGATTTTGAGAAAGCAAAGATGAAGAAAGATTGTGAATCTGAGAGAAGAGAATAGATGCAAGATTAGTAATAGATAGAGCCATATCTGGAACTATCTAAGCAAGATAAGTGCTTGTATTTTTCACATTTTGGGGAACTCTTTGTCAAAGTGTTTGATTGTAAGAGCAGTTTTCTCACCACCTTTAACCAGGTGTTTTGCATTCATCTAACAAGTAAATGTACTATGTAAAAATCATCTCCTAACAGGGCTAGATCTCCTAACAGGGGTATAATATTTTAGTACATAGTTGTGGGTACCATCCCCACTAAGGTTTTCCCTTGGCCAGGGTTTCCTCAAGAAAAAATCTTGGTGTCATGAGTTATGTGTTGTGTTTTAATGTTATTTTAATTCTAGCATTATTATGGTTTATTTACAATTGGTTTAAGTTTAAATCAAAGTTCAGTAATACTGATTCAACCCCCCTCTCATTATTACCTAATCCTAATAGAGTTGGGAGACTTTTGAAAATTAGGAGATCACTTAGGAAGTGGATTCTCTATGTTTGGGTGTTAAATAATTTGTTCCAATCCTTAGATGGGGTAAGATACATCTCTAGTGAAGACTTCTCTAATTTGTCCTTAAATAGGGAAAGTGACCCTAAGGCCTCAAGAAGGTGATGTAGTGTGGGAGATAGGTTATCATTTTGACCTCTGCATCAAGTGGTATCAGAGACATAAAGAATTTGTTTGGGGAAGAAAGGAAGAATACAAAATGTATGATGGAGAAGAGATTCCTTTGAGGATAACCAATGTAGAGTTACCTAAAATAGTGAAGGAGCAGATGAGTGAAAGTAGGGTAGTTAGAGAGGAGAATAGAGTTATGAAGAGGGAATTAGAAAAATTGAAAGGGAACATGAGAAGGATAGAGAATGAGGAGTTAGAAGAAGAAGTTGAGGAGGATGAGAGATGTACTAGACAAGATATCCTATTGGAAGATCAGAAGGCTATGCTTGTAGCCCTAGAGAGTGTAGGAAAAAAAGATAGAATGGAATTATCTATGTTCAATGGTAAGTTGGAATTGAAAGAGTGTATGGACTGGCTAGAGGGCCTTGAAAATAACTTTGAGTGTGAGGAAGTGCTTGCAAAATAGAGGGTTAAAATTTCTAAAAGACAAATTGAAGGGACCAGATTTGAGTTGGTGGAATTTCCTCCAAAATAAGAGGATAGAAGAAGGAAAAAGAACCACCACCACATGGATTAGGATAAAGGTAGAAGTCAAGAAGAAGTTTTTACTTGAGGATTATGAGGTAATGCTCCATAAGAAGTTACAAAACTTAAAACAAAAGGACCTTGATGTAAGTTCCTATACCCAAGAGTTTCATAGCTTAACTCTCAAGGCTAAAATTTATGAAACTAAAAAATAAAAGCTAGCAAGGTACATTAACGACCTTAAATACAGTATACAAGATGAACTTACCTTTGTCACCTTGGAGATTGTACACAATTTTTTTCAATTATCCCTCAAGATTGAGGAAAAATAGAAAAGAAACAGGGAGCAGAATAGTAGAGGAAGGGGAAACACATTTAGAGGAAGAGGGAGGTTCAATGGAAGAGAAGCCTTTCCTAGAAGTCTAGGAGAATCTAGAAATTAGTTGATAGAGACTGATTCAAGTAGAAAAGGTTCTTTTAGAGGCAAGAGACCAAATAAAAGACATAGATCTAGAGGAAGAGGTCATAGTGTATTCACTGGCAAATGTTTTTCTTGCAACCAAGTGGGTCACCAGTCATTTAGGTGTGGAGAGAAGAATGATACAAACAATCAAGGGGGTAGAAGGGTACAATTGACCCAAGAAGAGGATTTTCAAAGCACTACCTCTTATGTAATGCCCCGCTAGAGAACCCAAAAGAAACTAACCTAGAACATGATACTAAGTTTGGTGAATAATTTTTTTTTCTAAAGTTTACATATAAGATAAACATTCACATGAAAGCATTAACCATTAACTCACATAACACACATCGTAAACATAGGTTACAAATCCAGTGGGTCCCATGATGTAGTATTACTTTCTAACATAACTCATTAAATAACATCAACAAAAGATTCCATAAATTAAATACAACAATTACATCATAATTATTACATTCCATGAACATCCATCAATCCTAACAAACATACATCCACTGCACATGTCACAGGGTATGCAACAATCACTCTAACAACTAATTTACAAATTTGGATTAGGTATCACATGCGATACTCTAATACAAGATTTACAATAAGAGAATATAAGTAAAGAACATCAATGATGAAGTAACATAAGGAATCCAACTGCAAAGACACCATCAAGCATCGGCACAAGGACATCAAATCTTGAATGGTAAAGAATCACTACCACCCATTCGTGTAGAACCACAAAGGTCTACCCCACCGTGCTGAGGAGATAACATAGGACCCCAAATGGATAATCAAGTCAAATCAGGAAATACCACTAGGAAAGGAATCCTGATAGCTTACTAAATCAAGGTCAACAAGTATAGTGAAAGGTATGACTCACTAATACAGAGGCAACCAACACATGTAGGATAACTAGACTATGTGTAGGAAGGTGTCATCATGTACGTATAACCATTGAATCTCTTTGGATCCTGGCACTCAAGTGACCATACAAGGTATCAATTACTTCTCTTACTGATGAAGCCACTAACTATGCCAGAACACACACCTCAATAGGTAGCAAGCATCATCTCATCCTATCTTAGTCTGTACTAGAACTCAAGCATGGGAGAGGAAACTTATCTTGTTAGGTTCATTTTAATATCTCTCAATGTTATTTTAGGTTTTCATTTGATTATAATAACTTACAATAAGTGATCATGGAAACCACTTGTGGGCCCTGACACTTATTGCAAGCCACCTCCTAACACATATCTAGGGTAGTTTAACACATATCTAGGTAAACTACCCTAGGCTCATAGATCTCTCCTAGATCAAACATAGATAAAATTAGATAGTCACACATCCAGAGTCATCACATAAATGAGGATGGACCACATAAACATAATCACTGAATCACATAGTACAACATGATCCTATAAGGTCAACTGGAATATAAACAATACACACTCATGCCAAACATAAGAAATAGCATGCACAAGAAGATAATTCCCAAGCCTCTATCTCTCCTAGGTCATCTAGTACCCATAGAACTGATAATTACAAGAAGCATGAAAGATAGAATCATTTTGAATTAAACAACCAATTTCAATGTAAAATGATGCATTTACAAATATAAAATGACTTATATGGATCATCACTAAAATTAACATCCAATAGAACATAAAAACTGCATCTCAATTCACACTTCATACCCAAGTTTAATTATAGGATTATATCTAAATCAGTTAATTCGCCTAAACCAAAATTATTGGTCATATGAACTAAATTATCATATTAACTTATGCTTGCTAAAATGGTTAGCGACAAGACTTGTAGGCTCATAAAAAGATACAATAGAAAATTCTATTCAAGACCTATTTATCTCTAAGCAACGTTTCTTAATCAATATAAAACATTAGTCATAACAGGTACTATTAATAATGTCTATCAATATTAATTAAAATGATCTACTATAATAAATCCATTATTTAAATAAAAATAATAATAAAATCATTGCCTAATATTATTATTATTATACAAAACCTATTTAGCAAAGTTTGATTGCTCATTATAATAATTAACAATAAAATTCCATTAATAAAATCAACTTTGTTAATAAATTATTATTAATATAAAATAATAATCATTTAAAAAAAAAAAAGCTATTAACAAAATTAATAAAGTTACTAATAAACTAAATTTATTAATAAAATCATTATTAATATCAACAAACAACAAAAGAAAAAGCAATTTCGAAATTAAAAAAAAATTCTCGACACTTTACAAGTGTCGCATGGGGGGCCCTTCACGGTACCCACACCTGCACCCACACCCGCCGGCCTTTGCCCTGCATGACCTGCAGGCCGTGCACTGCACACGCATGGTAAGGGGAGTGGGCTTGGGGTTTTGGTGGCCCTGCCCCCCCCCCCCCCCCCACATTAAATTTGCTCAACTTTTTTTTTTAAAAATAAAAACTTTCCTTTTTAAATATCTCATTTACATTCCCTTGTAAATAATTTAACATATTTTTTATATATACAAATATATAAAACTAACACATTTTCTTGTTTTATTTCTTTTTTGACAGGACTGACATATTTTCAAAAACGGAAATAAAGTCCTCTACTTTTTTTTTCTAGAAATGGAAATATTTGGTCTTTTTACAAAACCATGCCAAGATTTTGTCTTTTCTCTAATTTGTCTTTTCCTTATTTATTTGTATATTCATTCCAGATTTACTATTGTAATTCTTGTGTTTGTAAACCAATAATTTTCCTACTATGGTAATTTTTTTTTACTGTGTTCTTTTAATAGAGGATTATATTTTTTTCTAGAAAGGTGAATTTTCACTCAAATTGGGTTTTTGCCAACAACCCAATAATTTAATTTAACCACACTATAGTACAAACTATATCAAGATTAATTTTTCATTTTTTAGGAGTTCTCAGATGTATTTTCTCTCCAAATTTGGACAGCATAACCCTACTATGCCAAGTTTACATAAAATTAAGAAATATCAAATCTATGAGTTCTATAAACCCCCAAAATTGAAAGCATAACAAAAACAAATCTATAACCATAAATCAAATCATACATAGTAAATTACTAAAAGTTCTACAGGTGAAATCACAGGAAAGTTCCTCAAACCCCTACCTCAATTCCAATGCTAGAAACTAAATTAGATTGCCTGTATAATGTTGAAAATCCTAGATCTGACAATAGAAAAGCTCAATCCTACAGATCTAAATCACAGTGCATGCAAATCCCAAATCCAGATGCAAACAATCTTCACCAAGAAATTCAAGCACACACACAAAAGCTCAAGAACACAAAGAAGTCTCAAAATCTCCAAAAGCTCTCTCCAAAAATCTCCAACAACCTGATTGAATTCAAATGAATGCTAATTCCCCCTATTAGGGATTCAACTCCACCATTCATGCAAAACCCTAGATGACTCACAAAAGGACTCCTAATCAAACTCTCCCACTTTTGTTGAGAGAAAATACCAATTAATAATTAAAAATAAATCTAATTGTTCACAACTCAACTTAGTCTCCTAAAGACAAGTTGTCACCTTTTTCAAACAAATCACTTTCAAACCTAATAAAGAACATGTTAATAATAAAATCTATTATTAAATAATTTAATATTCCAACATCATTAAATCATGCAATTTATTAATTTAAGATCTAATGGACAATATTAAATTATATTTTCACATTATTAATTAATTAAAACCAAATATCCTAATATTTGATTTTTAATTAATTAATAATCATACAATAACATAGGAAATAAATTTAATATTATTTTTCCAATATAGTATTAATCTCCATAAAACTATAGAAAAACACATATTCAAACAACAATAAATCAAGATCAACAAATAAACATATAGACTCAAAGAAGGGAACCGCGAACTTTGTCACCTTGACAAATCCGGATAGGGTAGTCAACAGATACTTATCAAACAATCAGGATAAATAGGCTTAGGTTAGGGTTTTGGGTCCAACTGTTACCTCCCCTCTTTACCATTGAGATGAGTATTTATGGGCATGCTCACTCCTGCCAATTCAGGGAAGAAGATGCCCTATACCTACAAACCTATCATCACAAAAAAATGCATGTACATACATCATATAGAAAATAATGATAGGGTACAGTCGGTCGCATGGATCTCGACCAAGTGAGTAACTACGCCTCCGCCCTCTACCATATAGACATATAAATAGATACATACATATGAACACCATACACATGCCAGTATGGGGTAAGTACATCATAATCCAATTGAAACATGAGACATATCAACATAATATATCAATATCCAAACATGACATCACATGACATAATCATAATCAAAATCTAGATCGTCAATAAGCACTAAAAAAAATAAAATCTGCACACAACAATGTGGCCTAAAAGAGTATGGCATCTGAAAAATTGAAAAAAAAATATGGAGGTACTATATCTACCCCCCCTTGTATCAGGCTTACTCCTGGAAGCCTGCAAACAAGTAGGGATAAGATCCCTGGAATCTAGCTACATCCTCCCAAGTAGCTATTGTCTCATCGTTTGGATCCCATTGGACCCTTACCTGGTCGATGGTTTGACCCATGAGGATCAAATCTCGACACTATAGGATACGTATGGGCTCTAATGCTAGCTACCCATCCTCCACTTGTAAAGCATTCCAATCAAGGAAATGTGTAACATCAGGAATATAATGTCTAAAACTGAAACATGGAATACATCATGAATGCACGATAAGTTGGGTGGCAAAGCAAGATGATATGCAACTAGACCTATCCTCTCTAAGATCTCAAAAGGACCAACAAATCAAGGCACCAACTTCAAACCCTTTCCATATCGGATCAGACTCTTTTGCATATGCACTCTCAAGAATACTCTGTCCCAAACCACAAACTACCTATCAATTCGGTGAGCATCTGCATACTTCTTTTGTCTATCCTATGCAGTAACCAAATGCTCTCAAATACAAATCACCTATTGCTCCATGTCATGAAGCATATCTAGACCAATAAGAATAAGGTCCTCCAATCTATCCTAGCTCAAAGGCGTATGGAAAGGATGACCATACAGAGCATGGAAGGGTGACATGTCAATGGAACTATGATAACCATTATTATAAGCAAACTCCACTAGGTATAAATAATCCTCCCAGTGAGTCTGTCTATCCATGACATACATCCTCAACATATCCTCTAGCACCTGATTAAATTGTTCCATATGATCATCGATCTTAGGGTGATATGCTGAACTGAAGTTCAACTGAGCTCCAAGATCATGCTGAAGAGAAGTCCAAAATGCAGATGTAAAGACAGGATCCCAATCTGAGATAATCTTAAGTGGTATACCATGAAGCCTCACAATGTCTTGCATGAAGACTTTAGCTACACAAGCTGCTATGTAAGAAGATCTCATGGGTAAAAAATGTGCTACCTTAGTCAACCAGTCAATGGTCACCATGATAGCATCATGTCTACAATAAGTCATAGTGATCAGGATTAAAGTGGGAAAATACTGAAATCTAATTTTTTTCCAAAATGTCATATGTTTTAGTAAATTTCAATTTTGAGGGTCTTCGGTGCATTTTTGGACAAACAAGCTGCCTGGAAACATGATGAGACATTGATGTTTCCAAAATTTCATTCAAGATTATTTGAATACCTTTCCAATGCATCAAACGGTTCGTAATTCGGAGCTAGGATGAGAAAGTTATGCCTTCTCCAAGTGGACCTAAATTTTATATTTAGTTTTTTGATAATTTTTGATAGTTTTAATAGTTTAATTGTAATAAACATTATGATGACTCTTCATTTCAATTCCAAGGGATTTGTGTGACCCTTGGGATCCATCTGACTTGTATAAACTCCAATTTTGAATAGAATGGAGATAGTTTTTGGTTTGCAATCTTGTTGTTCTCAATTTTCGTGTTGAATTCTACAATACTGCAGGTATCACACCAGGTATTGTAATCTAGTTTTTCATAAATCAGATCAGTGGTATCAAAGCGGGAATGCTCCTTTATGCCAATTTACACAAGGTCTTCCTACCAAAGATTAGGATTGGATACACAAGATTTGTCAAAATACCCACCTTTGAGATGCACACGATCAAAGATGTCAGATGATGATGTTAAGAAGTTGGTCGAGGAAGCTTTAAATAAGCAATGAGAGGAGATGATGAGTCAATTTTCATGCCTCCTACATAAGCAAAAACCCTCTGAATCTGAAACATCATTTCATGGAAATACCCCTTTCAAAGTGCAGGTCAATTTTGACATCCCAAATTTTGAAGGAAAGGTCGATTCTGAAGCTGTTGATAACTGGTTATCAAAGTTGGATAGGTACTTTTCTGTAAATAATTTCTCAGATGCTGAAAAGATAACATTTTCTCTCCTCAAAGCTGAAACCAATGTGAAATTAGCATGGGAAACCAGAGTAGCAAATAAAGAACAAGAATCAGTTGATGAAGATGGTTTTCTAATATCTCTTGATAAGAAGCCCACATGGGGAGAATTTGTGGAATACATAAAAGAAGCTTACCTCCCGGAGGATGTATATGAACAAAAATACATAGAATGGAAACTTCTTCAACAAAAGAGGGATCAGTCTATGCAAGATTACACTAATACATTCCATTCACTTTTAGAAAAACTCGGTATTAATGATTCAGAGAAGCATCAAATTTTGAAATATCGGAGTGGACTTCACAGGTATATTCAAACAGAGATGGAATTTTTAAATATTGAGACATTGGCAACTGCCTATAAATATGCTACAAAAATTGAAGAAAAATCCAAGAAAAAAGGGAAGAGGGACTACTTTGCAAACAACAAGCCAAGGGTTGAAGGTGGCAATAAATTTGCAGGAAAACAGGTGACCAAGGAACTTCATTCAAATTCACCCAAGAACACATGGTGGTCTACTAAAAAGATAGACACAGGCATGTGGTGTGAGATGCATAAGTCCCCAACCCATAATACAAAGGATTGTCGAAGTATTAAAAATTTGATGATAGAAATACGAGGAGAGGAAGCTGAACCTGAATCGTCACCAATAGATAATTCTGAGAAAGAGGAGAATGATTCCATCATAGAAGCAAACCCATATGCCATAGTTGGAACTGCTAAAGTATTGCCTTGTGAAGATGAAGAGAGACTTTTTCATTCATAGATGTGGGTTGATGGAAAGCCTCTGCATTTTATTGTTGACAGTGGGAGTCAAAAGAATTTGATCTCTAGGGAGACAGTCAAAAGATTAAATCTAAAAGTGACAAGACACCCACAACCATACTCTATGGGATGGGTAAATGAGGGACAAGATATTCAAATAAATCAACAATGTTGTTTGCCATATTCAATCAAGCCTTTCAAGGATGAAGTGATATGTGATGTAGCACCATTGGATGTATGTGATGTCTTGCTGGGGTAGCCATACATGTATCAGAGGCATGGGGTGTATGAGTCCAGGCCACGTAGTGTTACAATCAAGCTTGGTGGGAAGAGGTATCGAATACCAGAGGTATGTCCAACACAAACTGCTTCTTTAATTAGTGCTAAACAATGTAAACGTTTGATTGCTCAAACTGGAGCTTTTGTTGTACTCATGATTCACCCTGAACAAAAAAAGTTAGTTGTTCTTAATACACATACTAAGGTAATAGAGAATCAACAAAATCAGATGGATAAAATTTTGAAAGAATATCACAGTGTGTTTACACCACCAGTGGGAGTACCAACACACTGTCAAGTCAAGCACTCTATTGATTTAATCCCAGGCACACCGCTACCACATGAGCCAATATATAGGAGGTCAGTTTTGGAAAATGATGAGATTAAGAGACAAATTTAGGAGTTGATTCAGAAAGGACACATTCATCCAAGTGCTTCACCTTGTGGAAGTCCAATTGTCCTTGCTAAAAAGAAAGATGGGACATGGAGGCTTTGTATTGATTATAGAGCATTAAACAAAATCTCTATTAAAAATAGATATCCAATCCCTTGAATTGATGATTTGTTGGACCAACTTAGGGGGGATAAATTCTTTACAAAAGTTGACTTGAAGTCTGGATACCACCAAGTACCAATTGATCCAGCAAATGTGTGGAAGATTGCATTTAAATCTAAGGAAGGTTTTTTTGAATGGTTGGTCATGCCTTTTGGCCTAACAAATGCCCCAGCCACATTTATGAGATTGATGAATGATGTGCTTAGACCATTCATTGATTCTTTTGTAGTTGTTTATTTGGATGACATACTCATCTTTAGCAGGACTTGGTCTGAGCATTTGCAGCATGTTGAACAAGTTCTTTCAACTCTGCGAAAACACAAACTTTATGCCAACATTGAGAAGTGTTCTTTTGGTATGCAGAGTATTCAATACTTAGGGTATATCATTGACACTGAGGGTGTTCATGTTGATTTAGAAAAGATTCAAATAATCCAAGATTGGCCATCCCCTAAAAATTTCACAGAGCTTCACAGCTTCTTGGGCTTAGCCAACTTCTATCACAGATTTGTGTTTGGTTTCTCACACATATCATGGCCTCTTAATCAATCACTAAGGGGTGGAGCACAAGAAAAATTTTAGTGGACAGAGGCAAAGCAACAAGCATTTGAGGAGTTAAAGAAAAGACTATGTTCAGCACCAGTATTGGTCCTTCCAGATCTACACCAAGCATTTGAGATAGAAATAGATGCATCAAATTATGCTCTTGGTGCGGTACTCACACAACATGGGCATCCTGTTGCCTATCAGAGTGAAACTTTTTTTGATACAGTACATAGGTATCCCACCTATGATAAGGAGTTGTATGCCATTTTTTAGGCTTGCAAATAATGGAAACACTATATATTGGGAAAGGAAATTGTTATACATACAGACCATAAACCACTCCAATTCTTGCAAACACAAGGGAAGCTATAGAATGATAGACATCAACGGTGGTCAGCCTATTTACAACAATTTCACCTCAACATTCATCATAAAAAAGGAAGTAGTAACAAAGTGGCAGATTGTTTGAGTAGGCCTCCAATTGCAGGTTTGACAATAGTGTTGGATTCATGTGGTCATCAATCATCCACTTGGGAACAGCTATATAGTACTGACCCTGATTTTGCTAACATCTATAGTAATTTGGTAGAAGGAAAATCTGTCTCTGATTTTCACTTGCAGGATGGGTTTCTTTGCCATAATGGTCACATATGTGTACCCACCGAAGAACGGAAGGAAATGATATGGGAAGGTAACTATAGTCATGTTGCAGGACATTTTGGTATTGGTAAGACTACTGCTATCCTTCAAAAGTATTTCTATTGGCCAAAAATGAAGCAGGATATCATTTCACATATACAAGCTTGTGCAGCCTGTGCAATTGCAAAGCCAGCAAACCATAAGTTGGGTCTATACTTACCATTACCTATTCCTGATAAGCCATGGTAGTCTATTTCAATGGATTTTATGTCTGGGCTTCCAACTACCAGGCGGGGGCATGATTGTGTATATGTTGTGGTAGATAGGTTTTCTAAAATGGCTATCATGGTGGCATGTAAAAAGATGATTTCTACTGAAGATATTGCCAAGCTATTTTTTGAACATGTGTGGGTTCATTTTGGTTTTCCAAAAACCATTATTTCTGATAGGGATAGCAGGTTCATCAGCAAATTTTGGTCTACACTATGGGCTTAAATGGACATGAAATTGACAAAGTCCACAGCATTCCATCCCCAAACAGATGGGAGATAGAAGTGGTGAATCAAATGATTATTCATATTTTACGGATGTATCATTCAAAACATCCTTGCACATGGGATGAAAGCTTACCCTATGTGCAACACAGCTACAACCGTGCACTCCATAGTACTACAGGGCACAGTCCATTTGAGGTTTCTCTTGGGTACCAGCCATTGGCACCTATGGATGTAGCAATACCATCTCTACACTCTAGTAGTCCATTGAATGGTGACAAGGAGGTAGATAAAGTAGAAAAATTCATTGATAACATTAGACACCTACAACAACAAGTTCATGAGATATTGGAGTAGAGTAATCAGAAGTATAAGGAAAGACATGATAAACATAGAACTCCTCATCAGTTTTAGGTTGGTGACAAGGTATGGTTACATCTTCAGAAAGAGTGCCTACATGGACCAAATAGGAAGCTTCATCCTCTTCATTATGGACCATACACTATTGTGAAACAAGTTGGTGAGAATGCTTTTGAACTTAATTTGCCATCCTTTTTGGGACTGCATCCAGTTTTCAATGTGGAATTGTTGAGACCCTATTTTCCTCCTTTATTGGATATCTCCCAAGCTACTGAACACATTCAAGCTGCAGAGTTAAATCCCTCTACTACTACTCCAGTCCAGTGTGACCATGTTACTGAAGCCATTTTAAAGACTGAGAAATCAGAACATTCCTTTGTATCGGGTGGTTTGAGCTGGTCAGCATTCTCATCAAGGCAAGTGGTTTACTAAGGAACAAATTGAAGAACAATTTCCTCATCTGTTGCAGCAACTTAGTGCAATGGGGCCCATTGCCTCTTAAGGGGGGAGGAATGATCAGGATTAAAGTGGGAAAATACTAAAATCTAATTTTTTTCCAAAATGTCATATGTTTTAGTAAATTGCAATTTTGAGGGTCTTCGGTGCATTTCTAGACAAACATGCTGCCCAGAAACATGACGTAGCATCAATGTTTCCAAAATTTCATTCAAGATTATTTGAATACCTTTCCAACGCATCAAACGGTTCGTAATTCGGAGCTAGGATGAGAAAGTTATGCCTTCTCCAAGTGGACCTAAATTTTATATTTAGTTTTTTGATAATTTTTGATAGTTTTAATAATTTAATTGTAATAAACATTATGATGACTCTTCATTTCAATTCCAAGGGATTTGTGTGACCCTTGGGATCCATCCGACTTGTATAAACTCCAATTTTGAATAGAATGGAGATAGTTTTTGGTTTGCAATCTTGTTGTTCTCAATTTTCATGTTGAATTCTACAATACTGCAGGTATCACACCAGGTATTGTAATCTGGTTTTTCATAAATCAGATCACATAGGCAATCCAATAATAAAATCCATCGAGATAATATCCCACTTCCAAAATGGAATGAGATTAGGTTGTAGAAGACCTGCTGGATGTTGGTGATCTGCCTTGACCCTCTGACACTCTAGACATCTTGCCACAAAATTAGAAATGTCTTGTTTCATGCCAGACCAATAATATAGCTATCGAAGATATGCATGCATCTTCTTTAACACTTGGATGTGCTAAATAAGGTGCACGATGAGCCTCTAATAGAAGCAATGTACGCAAATCATCTAATGGTGGTACATATATCCGACCCATGTATCGTATAAGTCCATCTGACTACAAGACATATCCTAAGAACCTACCCTCCAAAGGTCTCCTTGACTCAATCTTAGATTTCACTTCACCACACCACCACTTCTTCCAAGCATGCTGACCCTGAGAATGGTGTATGTTTGATGTTCAAAAGGTTACTTTTGATGTCAGTTAGAAAGGAGCCTCCTCAAAGAAAAATATTCTTCTGGACTACATGTAAGGTCAAGGGTAAGGTATGCAAGGTAATTGTGGACTCTGGCTCTACTAAGAATTTGGCTTCAATAGAAATGGTAACTAAGATTGGATTAAAGAGAATTTCACACCCTACTCCTTATAAAGTTTCTTGGCTGAGTAAAGAACAAAAAACCTTAATCAATGAGCAATGTAAGGTTGATTTTCAAATAGGAGAATGCAAGGATAAGGTTATGTGTGATATTGTATCCATGGATGCTTGCCATCTCCTTTTAGGGAGAACTTGGCAATATGATACCAATGCCCAACATTATGGGAAAAAAAATGTGTTCACCTTAACCAAGAGTGGGAAAAATTTCACAATGACACATTTTCCAAATGAGCCTAAGGATAAGGTCTTGACTAGTAGTGTTATTATGGCAAGGGAAAAAGACTTCCTAAAAGTCCTTAAGGAAGATAAGGTTCCATGTTTTTTTTTTGTATTCAAACCTAAGGGGAGTATTTCAAGAGAAGAGAAACCATGTCAAGATACCTTGAGGAGTGTTGGTCCCAAGGAGGTAACAAAATTGTTGAACAAATACAAGGGTATTGTTGTAGATAGTAATAATGAGTCTCTTCCAGCTAAGAGGGAAATCAGTCATTGTATTGACTTAATACCAGGGGCTACCCTACCTAACAAGGCTTCCTATAAACTCACACCAGAAAAAATGTAGAAGTGGCTAGAAAAATACAAAGTCTATTGGAGAAAGGGTTCATTAGGAAAAGCATAAGCCCGTGTGCTATCCCTGTAGTCCTTGCACCTTAAAAGGAGGCTACTTTGAGATTGTGCACTGACTCTAGGGCCATAAATACAATCACTATTAGATATCAATTCCCAATGCCAAGAATGGAAGACCTTATGGATTGCTAAGGAGGGGCCAAATACTATTAAAAAATTGATCTAAAAAGTGGGTATCAACAAATAAGGATCAAAGAGGGGGATGAGTGGAATTCAACATTTAAGACTAATGAAGGCTTATTTGAATGGGTAGTCATGCCTTTTGGCTTGTCCAATGCCCCAAGTACATTTATGCACTTGATGAATGAGGTTTCAAAGCCTTTTATCCACAAATTTGTGGTAGACTATTTGGATGATATACTGATATTTATCTATAGCAAGGAAGAACATTTCTATCATGTTGATTTGGTCCTCAAGAGGCTTCATGAAGAAAGTTTGAAGGTTAACCTTGACAAGTGTTCATTCTTGCAAAAGGAACTAGTATTCTTGGGTTTTGTGTTATCAAGAGGCAGTTTGAAAATGGATCCTACAAAGGTAGAGGCTATCCTTAATTGGCCACCACCTACATCAACAACTAAGGTAAAATATTTTCATGGTTGTGTAGATTTTATAGGAAATATATCAAAAATTTAAGTAACATTTGTACTCCTATAATCAACATAATTAAAGGTGGTAGGAAGTGTGTCTTTGTGTGGACTAAGGAAGCTAATGACTCTTTTGAAGTCTTAAAAAGGAAAATTACATAATAACCAATCCTAGTTTTACTTGACTTTCACAAGGTCTTTGTGGTAGAATGTGATGCAAGTAACAAAGCTATTGGAGGTGTCCTCAACCAAGAGGGAAGACCAATTAATTTATTTAGTGAAAAACTAAATGAAACCAAATAAAAGTACTCCACCTATGACCTTGTACTTTATGCCATTGTTCAATCCTTGAGGAAATGGAGACACTACTTATTGCCTCAAGAGTTTATAGTCTTCACTGATAAGCATGCACTTAGTTTTCTCAATAGGCAAGAGAAACTTCACCATAGGAATGTTAAATGGATGGAATTATTGAAATCTTATACTTTTACTATCAAACATAAAAAGGGTGTTGTTAACAAAGTTTCATATGCTCTAAGTAGGAGGAATCTAACAATTCAAGCCATGCAATTAGAAAGTGCGGGGATATCATCTATGAAGGACATGTATGCAGATGATGAAGACTTTAAGGAAATTTATAAGGTTTGTGTAGACATGACTGAAAGGTGTAATACCCCAAAAATGGGCTTGAGTACCATTAACCTTCTACGTTACCAAACCAATCAAAATTGACCCTAAAGTCCTAACCTAAGGCACATCTGCACATCAAGTTATCAAAACTGTAATCGCTCCTATCATAAATCTGCATCAGAGTATTCTTGAATATTCCTAATCTATCATAATAATCTCTAATTAAATATTATTTGGTGATAAATGATATTATTTTATTTATCCTAAGTGCAATTGATTGAATATGATAATTATTTGATTAATTAAAATTAATTTGACCACTTAATTAATTTAATTAAATTATTCTTAATTAATATTGTTTATTTAACAATAAATTAAAAATTCTAAAAATAATTGATTGAATATTCATTTAATTGATTAAAATCAAATTGTCAGATTTAATAATATGATTTTGAATAAAAGTTGATGCAAATGGCGTAGGATAGTCAGGGATCCCAACCAAGTCCTATCTCCCTAACTTATTGGGCGTAGGATGCAAAATCCTGGGGTAAATCCTGAATGAGGCCATAATGCCTCCATACCCTAGTAATCAAAAATATCTTTAGAACACTGGTAGAGAGGCCAATCAAAATGAGGCTCTGACAAAAATAGCTGAACTATGCCCTAGCCATGGGCCATGCTTCAATCTGCAAGTATGGTTTCCAAACAACCAAAATCATATCATCGAGTACTCAGCTCTAGTACTCTATCATCCCCATCCTAACCTGTGTCACATACCCCACATACCTATATATGAGAGGCTCTTGTACTTGCCTCTCATCTCCGCATATGGGCTGATAGATAGGGATGTGCTCCCATGCCCAGATCTATAATATAATAACCCCAAAGGAAAAAGTCTTACCCTCATGGTAGACTACCTCATGCATCTCTGAAAAGATATGAGCCAGTAAGCACTGACCCAAACCAAGCTCTATAGGTTGTGCCATAAGGCATTGTACCATGAGTACCCACCCTATCAAGAAACCATTCTGCTAACCATTAGACATGATGATATCTCCATTCATACCTTTAATGACACACTCTAAATAGTGTGTTTGACCATACCGCTACACTACTGCCTCCTAGGGTATCTATTGGGCTATCTTCTCATCTACCCCAAAGATGGTCTTGAAGTCCTATAAACCTTTGTTCCTTGAACTTAGATAATTAGGGCATGGTCCATGAAATGAAATACGGAGAATGCGATAAACATCCTTAGGTGTAATGGTAATTTCCCCTATCAGGAGATGGAAAGTTTGGGTCTCTAAATGAAACCTCTCGATGAGTGCACTGTGTAGTGATAAATCCATGATTTTCCCTAATCTTAGGAAAACCAATGAGGTACTCAAAATTGTTGAATGCCAGGTGCACTCTAAGTGGAACTGGGAGAGATTGACATAACCTCTGAGTGGCTGGATGTGACACATGCATGTGAATATACCTCATTTGCAAGCACAAAAATTAATGCGACATCGGTAACTTGATCCAAATTGATAATAAATGCACATAAATCAAAAAATTAAACGTGTCAAAAGGTGCATTAAAGGCTATTAAATCTAGATGAGAAACTAAATTTTTTGAAAAAAATCATTAAGCACCCTAAAAACACTTGCTATTTTTCATACAACACTTCAAAATTTTAAAAAACTGGTGTTAAGTGTCGTATGACACTATACATTTACCCATACAACATTTGGCTTTCATATGATAATCCACCAGTTGTCGTACAACAAATGAGGGATCTGATGAAATGTCGTATGATATATGGGTATCCCCCATACGACAGACTACAACAATGTACACGACACTTGAAATGATCTTGAATTGTCATACGATACTCTACCAATTGTTGTACAACAATCCATGAGGCAAAAATTTAAAACTACGTTAAAAGCTAAAAAAATCCTAAAAATAATTAAAACATGTGATGAATTGAATTCAAGAAGAGCTCAGAGGTCCACTTACCAAGTTCCCATACTATCGTGACCACTGATACCACTAATTATGCTTAAAACAATGTGAGGAGACTAGGACCACCATTTTTTCTCTCTGAGGGCTCCACAAGGTTTCAAAAGTCAACCGGTTAAAATGATTTGAAAATGTCCCCTTTTCATCTTATATAGGTTTTGACCTAATTTTTCAAAGTGCTTCGATTTATGTGAAAACAACAACCCTAGATAATTTCGATGTCCTAAATCCATTTTCAGGATCAAAATCAAAATCTGAGATCGTTTCACCTGTCAAAAATATGATTTAAAATTTTAGACCTAGGACGACCGATTGCTTGCATAATCGACCTTCACAAAATCACAAGAATCCAAACCTCACCTATCTGATCATCCAACATTATAATTTTTAGACTTTCAAACTTGGTCAACCATGGTCAAATTTGGTCAAACTTGGTCACCAAGACCTCTAAACAATGTAGAACATGTCCCTAGACATGTCCAACAACTTCTACAATCAATCAAAAAGATTCACATCAATTCAAACTAGTTTTCTCACCAGACTTTGATTTTCATCTCGAAGGGGGCATGATATTATATATCATTAACCATTAACAAATCTGTTCTTTTCCAAATCTTCTTCAGTAATCAATATAACAACCAAGTCTAATTACTGACTTCATCAAAGTCCTCGTCGCTTGGGGTATATTTCTTGGGGCATATCAGATTCATCAAAATTTATATCAATTTAGTATTCTTTTAATCTTGTAAACCATATCACCTCTTCGTAACCATTGGTTCAGTTGTGTTATTTCCTTGATTCTTCATAACTGAAGGGTTTGGAGTTGGTATCCTTTCGAATCCTTTGGACAAGTAGGTCTATAGTCAAGATATTCAATTCCTCGCAAGCATAGGTTCAGAATCAGGCATTGTATCACTTCTTCATTATCATAGGTTCAAAGTTGTTATTGTTGACATCATCTCTATTCTTTGGTCAATCAAGACTTAAATCAACATCTTCCAATCTTCCAATTGGTTTCTATCTTAGAATCGGTCAATCAAACTAGGATCAGTTTCTCTAACACATAATTGAATTCGGATCTCAACAAATAGATTTATCTTTGAACCACTGCACTTCGGACAATAATTCAAAGAGGGGCAAAATGTAATACCCCAAAAATGGGATTAGTACCATTAACCTCCTACATCAACAAATCAATCGAAATCGACCCTAAAGTCCTAACCTAAGGCACATCTATACATCAAGTTATCAAAACCCAAATTGATCCTATCATAAATTTGCATTAGGGAATATTCCTAATCTATCCTAATTATCTCTAATTAAATATTATTTGGTGATAAATGATTTTGTTTTTTTTATCCTAAGTGTAATTAATTGAAAATGATAAATATTTAATTAATTAAACTTACTTTGGCCATTTAATTAATTTAATTAGATTTAATTAAATTATTCTTAATTAATGTTGTTAATTTGACAATAAATAAATAAAATAAAAAATAATTGATTGAATATTTATTTAATTGATTAAAATCAAATTGTCAAATTTAATAATATAATTTTGAATAAAGTTTAATTAAATAATTGATTAACCCATAAATCGGTTATTTAATTGATTAAATCAGTTAAGTTGAGAATAAAACACATAGAAATTAAATAAGCTCACAATTATCTATGCAACAATCATAAAATCAATTAAACTAAAAATCAACTCTTGGACTCAATTTGTTAACTTTCTAAACTCAACATGTGATTGTGAGTTAAAAAGCATATTGGAGTGATCTCAACTTCCAATTATGAGTTAAAAAGATGATTTGCATATTTTTTCTAGATAACTATTTCTATTTTCCTGATAACTCACCAATCTATTCGAGTTAATCAAGGAATGATTTTTGGTTTTTCCATGAGTTCTCAAACCTAGATTTCTATATAAACAACCTGTTGGTTGTCTTTCCGGTTTCTATTTTTTGTTTGTCGAAGTTTTGAAGTTTTGATCTTTGTCCCTAGTTTTTCCTAGTTTAAGTTTCTAGTTTTTCTGGCCTCAAGAGCTCCAAGTTCCTCTTATACGTGAAAACCCTAGCCTTTAGATCTTATTGCCTTAGAAAATCCAAAGAAACCCTAAAATTTCTTGCTTAAAGTCTATTTGGCCATTACCATTTTTGAATAACTTAAAGGATCCTTTAGAGCTTGTGTGTTTTTATCTCCCTGGTTAGTTGCTCAATCTTTTGAACGATTTGGCATATTCCTTTCTTATTAGCAGTTACCCAAAACCTCTTGTTGCATGATCTCCTTAGGAAGAAAGAATATTCCTTGTTTTTAAATGACCTGACGGATCCCTTTAGTCGCCAGGTCTCAAAATCATCATTGTAAGATCTAGCGACTACCATGATGAATATTTGCAGGGTAACTATAGTCTCTAGATCTCTAGATTAAAACACCGCCAGTCAGATGATCTCTAAAAGAAGTGTAAAATTGATATAGTATTCAGTGATATTTAAATCTATTATTGATCACTAAATCTCCAAATGTAAGGCAACGGTTTGTTTTCTGGTCGCTAATGTAATACCCCAAAAATGGGCTATAGGTTCATTAACCTTCTACATCGACAATTCAAATGAGATTGACATCAAAATCCTAACCTAAGGAAAATCAAACATCTGAACATCATCGAATCCTAATTGATTATCTTAAACTCTGCATCGAGGAATATTCCTAATCTATCTTAATTATCTTTAATTAAATATTATTTGGTGATAAATCCAATTTATCCTAAAGTTTGATTAAATGAATATTCTCTATATTTGATTAATTAGACTTAATCTTGCCACTTGATTATTTAATTAGATTTGATTAAATATAATCCTAAAGTGTATTATTTAAAATTGACAATAAATCAAAATATCCTATGACTAATTGATTAAATTCTTATTTAATTAATTAAAGTCAATTGTCAAAATTAATGATATAGTTTTTGAATAAAGTTTGATTTAATAATTGAATAACCCATAAATCAATTATTACAATTCAAAAATTAGTTAAGTTGAGGATAAATCACTTTATTTATTTATTAATTCATAATTAATTGTGCACATTCAAAGAGGAGTTAAACTCCAATTCAGAAAATCAATGCAAGTTGTTGACTTTTTGGAACTCAACATCCTTTTTGAGTTCAAAGTTGATCTAAAACTTTGATTTTAGTTAAAAAGTTGTTCTTGCATGATTTTTCATGATTATATGAGTTAATCATCCCTGATTTCTTGTTGACTCAGAAATCAACTTGAGTTCAACAAGAGTGATTTATGACTTTTCCCATGCATCCTCAAAGCCCTGGATCTCTATAAAAGAAAGGCTTCAGCTCCTCTAAAACAACCTCTCAGACCCCTGAATTTGCATAATCATTCTGGAAAATTGGTGATTGAAGGATCAAACACTCATAACAAGAAATTGGTCAGATCTTTCATAGTTTGGGTTATAGCTTTTGCATCCATATCAGTTTTAGCATATCAATTCTTAGATCCATTGCATATCATATCAGTTTTCATATAGATTAGATTCATATCAATTTTCTTTTATCATTCTAATTGCATAGAAAAGAACCAAAAAGATAGATTAATATGCATTCATTCCATATCTAGATTCTACATTCAAATCCTTCATTTAGGTGTCGTCAAGGTCATTGATCTCGATCCAATCTGAGAATACATACTTGCACCTACTAGAAGGAAACAAATCACCTAGTTAGTCTAATTTTTCCATTCATCTATATATTTGGATTTTGCTAACCTCTAATGTTTTACTGAAGTGTTGTGTCCTACAACTAGGTACAAAATTCACATGCACATTTCTAGCGCCCATCATGGGGCCTTGAAATGGGTTTCCATTCCATTTCTATCAATTTCTTATCATTTTTTGTTTTAAGCTATGATTTTTATCTTTTGTCCGTACAATTTTCATACGAGTTTGGTCAAAAACTCATACCAAGTAGTACCCACTATCGTACGATAGTTGAGTTGATCGAGGATCATACTATTAGAAACACATTGTCATTTGGAGGCTCTATTTTCATATGATCTGATACCCATTATCGTATGAGTTTCTAGATTGTCGTCTAGAAGGTAACCCAATGTTGTACAAGTTTCAGTGCCAGGTTTCAATTGTTGTTTCACTTTTTCAGGCAGTTTTCTAGATTTAATTTCCAAATTTGGACTGATGGCTAACCCTAACAATTGAAATTTTTGGTTTCTGATTGGTTTTTGCTGACTTTGATTGGGAAAAGCATGAGAATTGCTAAAAATAGGTAATAATATACTAAGTGCATTGTGAGGAATTCAGGTAATCTTCTTAGTTGATAACGTTTCAATTTGGATTAAAATGAACTCTCATGTGTCAAGCTTGTGTGACTTTATTGCTTTTGTATCACATAATTCATTTTGGGCTATAAAAATGAACATAAATTTTCTTTTTGCATATCTGTTACACATAGTAAATAGGCCCTATGAACACTATTTGTGGTTCTTGAGAGAGTGGGTTTCCAACGAAACTCTTCTTAATGAGACAACCCTTGTAGGTAGGGAGGATATTGAAAACATCTTGCGTTCTACTAGATTTGTAGTTTTTAGCTTTTAATTGATACATTCTCTCTTTAGAGAGGTTAATAGATCACAAGTTGTGGACATCACAGATCTTTGCGAGATTGCTTCAATCTTAGCGTGTCAGATTAATCTATCTGCTTTGTTTTGGTTAAAAGTGAAAAGGCTAGAGGACTATGCTCTACTCCGTTTTTGGGTAGTATCAGAAACTCAGATCCTTGAACCTAGAACCAGTCTCCATGTGGTATCTTTTCTGAGTCACCTTTAGAGAGGGTTAACTGTAGTGGACATTCCCTTAATTGGGTCAACCATGTTGATAGAACCTCAAGTAGTAATAGACATTTTTTCCATGGTAGTGACAACCGCTATATAATTGTCCTTGTGGAGGAAATCTTCATAGGTGTGATCTCTTGTTGGGCTGTCAGATCTCCCTAGTAGCTCCTGATGTATTAAATTCTCAGACTGTGTCAAAACCTTGGTGCACCGGGATTGGATTTTGCCCTCTTGAGATCATAAAAGTTGTAGAGTTAGACCATTAATACAAACCCTAGTGAGGCCAAATTTTCATTTTTAGGAATATGTGCATTATTGCAAAACTTTTTGGAACATACACAATTATCACTCCTAGGAATTAGCACAATTTAGTCACTTGATTGTTCATGCGTAGGGTTGCTTTGTCTCCTATTCAATGTTTTTAGATGTGCTTGAAATCACTTGCTTGCTGTTCTGCATGCTTTTTTTATCTATTTGGTTACTAAAAATGAATGATCCCAGTATGATCTTAAAATTTGGACAGTAAAATTTGCAAACAATCTGAAATGGAAAATAAAAAAATTTGCAAAATCTGAAGTAAAATTCCTTTCTGGAGTCAAAAGTCATCCCGCAAAGTCAGAGTGTCGTACGAGTTTTTGCAAGTGCTGTTTCAGAACCCTTGTATTGTCGTATGGTAGCTGGTATATTGTCGTACGAGTTTTACTACCAGTCAAGTCAAAAAAGTCAAAAACCCTGCTATCAATTGTCGTGCGAGTTTTATAATTGTCGTATGAGCTTGTCAATTATCATTTTAGACCTGACCCACTATCGTATGAGTCTGCAAAAAAGTCATTTGAGAAATTTTGAACAAATACCAGAGAGTTGTCAAAATTGCTAGATATTCAGTTTTTACAGCCTATTTCTAGAATCTGTCAAAACAAATCACTATGTCAGGAACAAAGAAAAAACTAGAGATCATTTAATCATTTTCCTAAAGTGTCTTTTTGAGTCCAATTCAGCCTTCTATTTTATCGAGTTGAGTCTCTTTTATCTTTTGTCAATACCTTGTTAGATCATCAATCTCTAATCAATCTTCAAAAAGACTAAGTGTTGTGAACTTGTGTCTGCTATCTTTTGGGGGTCTACCCATACATCTAGGGCACAATATCCTTCATCCACATCTAAGATAATCTTCAATCAATCTAATCTAGATAAGGTTGCATCATCTGATCTTCTTGAATCAATTCATTCTTCAGTAGTCTTAATCTTTCTCTTTTTCTTAACCTAAGGTTAATGGTGGAAACTAGAGATTCCTCACAAAAACTTAGAGAGAAACCCACAATCTCTTCAGAAACATCTTTTGTGATTTCTCAAACCTTTCATCAATCTTACGACACTAAAAAATTTGGTGAGGATACTCTTCACAATCTATTCTTGAAAGGTGGTTATGTTACCCCTCCTACATCAATCCACACAGTTAATCAACCAACACCTCCTGTGTCAATTCATAGAAGTTACCAGACAACCCCACGTCAATCTATCTCTAGTAACTCTCATAACAACAACATGTCTCAGGTAGGGACAAATCATGGGTCTCAAAGAGCTCATTCTCAAATAGTGAGGATCGAGAGCCTACACCTTCTAAAATTGCTAGATATCAAAATGATGATGAATTCAAAAGAATGATGAAGCATTTCTTGAAGGAAGACAGAGAGACATATTTTCTAGAGCTAGCTCACCAAGGAGCTAAACTTCCTCCTAACTTTAATGTTAAAAATATCATAACACATGAGGAAGAAACTCCTATTATGACTATGATGAAACAAATGCACACCATGCAAGTCAAACTTAACAAAATTGAAAAGGAAAAGGAACCTAAGGAATTCTCCATGGAGGCCCTATGTCCTTTTCCATTTGATAAAGACTTGTACATGCTACCATTCCCTAAGAGAGTGGAAATGCTAAAATATGATAAGTATGATGGAAACTCTGATCCTCAAGATCATGTCAGAGAATTTTTCACACAATCTATGGAGTTCATGCATGAACCAACCTATTTGATGCATCTCTTTCCTAGATCTCTAGGAGGAGCAGCCATTCACTGGTTCTCTAGAATGCCTCCTACCATCAAAACCTTTGAGGAATAGATCAAATTGTTCTATCAACAATACTCCTATAACATCCAACATCTGGTCACCATGATCAATATTTGCAATCTCAAACAGTATCCAGAAGAACCATTCCTAACATTCCTCAAGAGATGGAGGAAGAAATTCTCCCTATATGCTAGACCTATTCCAAAAATTGATAAATTGGAAATATTCATCAACAACCTTGTTCCAGAGCTTAACTATCCTCTACAAATGAAAAATCACACATCTTTTGACAAAATGGTAGATAATGCAATCAAAATAGAGAAAGTACTTGTCAAAAAGGGAGACATCTCACTTCAAAAGGACAAGTACAATTTTGGATCTAATTCTAAGGACAAGAACAAAACTGGAACAAGAACAAGGGCATCATCATAGATGGAGTTGTTGAAATTATCCGTGCCCCATCTAAGGCACCAGCTTTCAATCTAACTATTGATACCCAAACCATTAAAGCTTCAGAACAAAAGGTACCAGAATCCTCCCAAAAGAAGATAGAGTACAAACCTTGGGCTATCGATAATAAACAAAAGTTCACTCCTCTTGGAGAATCTTTGGAATCAGCCATGAAAACTCTGTTAGCTAATAATATCATATCTCTGCTTGAGATCTAACAATTTTATCTAGAACCTAAACCAAAGTGGTGGAGAGAGAATGAATTATGTGACTTCCATTGTAGTAAGGGTCATAAAACTAATAACTACTTATGCTTGAAACATACTATACAAGATAAAATTGATAATGGAGATATCCTAATTGATAATCACAAAAGTAATATGGATCATACACCTTTCACAGAACCATTTCCAAAACATGGTCAAGGAGTTTCATCTTCTCAGCCTAATATAGGGGCAAAAGTCAATTATGCTTACCCTAGAAATAATGTTGTCATCAATATGGTTGAACCCTGCCTCTCTGAGCATTGCAATGTCATTACAATTGTACGAAGAGATAGAGATCATCATTCAACTAACGCAGTTACTCAATCAAAAGCTCAGACACATCTAAAAGGACAAATCCTAGATTCTTCAAATGTCCCTAAGATGCCTTTCAATCTTTCTTTTGCTTCTAAATAGAAGGTTGCTTCTAAATCTCCCAGTCCTAAGGATACAAGGCCAACATCTTATAGCATTATTTAGTAACTCCAACACACAAATGCAAAAATTTCCATGTTTGAGTTACTTTGAATATCACTAGGTCATAGAACCATTCTTGACAAAGGTTTGTTCGGATCTAACGTTCTTGATGACCTTAATTTAGACAAATTCCAGACTATGGTTAGACATCTTACATCTCTGTAATATATCTCCTTTTTAGAGGAAGATGACAACTCCTTAAGTCACCTACATAACCAACCCTTACATATAGAAATCTTGATCCAGAACTGTCATGTCAAATGCATGTTGATAGATGGGGGTGCTGACCTAAACATTTGTTCTTACAGATTGATGACACAATTGGGATTTTCAGAGTTGGCTATTGATCCTAGAAAGAAAATAACTATCAAAGCCTATGATGAACAAGAGAGATCTTCTAAAGGCACCGTTGTCTTACCTATCAGAGTAGGTCTAGTAATCTGAGATACTATATGTCAAGTTCTTGATCTACCTTTGGCATTCAAAATCCTTCTAGGGAGACCCTGGATACATGAAATGAAAGCTATTCCTTCTACATACCATCAATGTTTGAAGTTTCCCTATGAAGGTGTAGAGGTTACTATACCAACAGATATGTCCACCACTTGTAACGCTTTAAAAGAAAGTGCAGATAAACTTGTTCTTAATAATAGAGAATCTTCCACTGAGTAAACAAAAGCAACATCTACATCTAAAATGGAAGACATAGAAAAAGAGGTCAATATCAAAGAAAATGGTATGGGAGAATATACTATAGAATCAGTCTTATCTTTGACATCTCTACCTATCTCGCCTAAGTCTTATGGACAATCTTTGAAACAGTCTAAACCAAAATCCAAAGAACCTCTTGAGGCATATAAAAGGAATTTTTTTGCAGAAAAAGTATCTAAATAGGAGTTTGAAGAAGATGAAGGTGTGCTTGCATGGCTATACAAAGATGAACCTGAATCTCAAGTTGACCAAAAATGTGACTCTAACATACCAAAAGTCCCTTTTAAGTCATATGGCCTAGGGGAAAAATTGATCACAAAAATGGGATATCTAGGTCAAGGACCTCTAGGAGTCAAAGGAAAGGGTGTCATGACCCCTATTTCACATACTGGTAGAGAAAACAAGGATACTGCTGGCTTAGGATTTAAAAAGAAGCCCTTCTACATTAAGGGTAACTGTTCTCATGTCATAGAGAAGATCGCACTAGGAGAAGCCTCTCTTAAGAAAGAAGAAATTGAAACATTAGATAGTGATTCAGACACCTCAGAACTCATTCCTTATGAGCATTTCTGTAAGGGAATCAAAGACCTCCTTGATGCAATAGATGATCTAATCAAAAGGATTAATCTAGTCAACACAAGAGAATCCACTATGGAATAAGAGATAGTTGCCACACAACAACCACCTAATCTCAAATCTAATCAAGTAGATCAAGAGGAAGGTAGTATTTATTCTAAAATAGATTCCCATGAGTATGAATTCAAATCTGAAATTGAGGGTAACCCTTTTTGGGGTATCCATCTTGACTTTACTCATGTTCTAAGATTTCCTAGAAGTCCTGAATCAGAAGATGAATCTAATGATGGTGAATGGGGAGTCATTCCTAAGGAAGATGAGCTTATTATAGAGAAACATGTTTATGTTATTCACCAATATGTATCTAAATCCAATGCGAGTCTAGAGAAAAGTAGGGAGCTTAACAAGTCTGATCCACTAATGGCTGAAGTGGACTTCCACAATGACATTGACCCTATTCATGAATTGAATATCTTAAGTTGTAATATCACCTTCAAAATCAAACATCAGGTCAGTACTAATGATGATAGATTCATATTCGTAAACACTATCTCCCAATCTTTCCCCACTTTGACTATCCAACATCCTGACCTTCTTGACCAAACTTCCACAAATCCTAACCAAGGTATTTATACCTTCCCAAGTGACTATGCCCTTACTTGCTACCTCAGTGTAGTTGAGCCTATAAGGACTTCCATTAGTGAACTAAGCATCAGCATGATAGAGTTGGACATCAAATATCTTAGTAAAAAAAATAAAAGTAAAAAGAAAAAGAAAAGGAGTTCTGAGGGTGAAAACCACTTTGTGGCAGTCTCAAAACCTACAAAAGTGAAAATAAAAGACGTATCGAAAGGTGAAAACCTCTTAGAGGCACCTAAGGATGAGATGTTTGATGTCCTTTTGATTCATTTACATGATAGATCTCCAGTTCTAGTTGAGCCCACTCAACCTATCAATTTGGGAACAACAGAAGAGCCACAACTTATCCATGTAGCTCAATCATTGTCAGAAGAAGAAAAGAAAAACTTTACAACATTCTTGATAGAGAAAAAGATTAATTTTTCATGGAAATATTTAGATATGCCAGGCTTGGATCTTGATCTCATAATGCATCATCTTTCTATCACTCCAGGTGTAAAACCTATCAAGAAACAATTGAGAAAAATGCATCCTCATGTTGCACTATTAGTCAAAGCTGAGCTAAAGAAGCTATTGAAAGCTAGATTCATCTGTGTCATTGACTATGCTGAGTGGATCTCTAACATTGTACCTATTTCAAAGCCTAACAAATCAATCAGAGTGTGTATAGACTTTAGAGATGTAAATAGAGCATGCCCAAAGGATGATTTTCCACTACCTAATATTAACATGATAGTGGACATGACTATGGGTTTTGAGATGTATTCCTTGATGGATGGTTTCTCAGGCTACAATCAAATCAAAATCACTCCTGAGGATCTAGAGAAAATAACATTCACATGTGCATGGGGAACCTTCTGTTGGACTGTCATGCCATTCGGGCTCAAGAATGCCGGTGCCACATATCAAAGAGCAATGACATCAATCTTTCATGATATGATGCATAGAACCATGGAAGACTATGTTGACAAAACATTGGCTAAATCTATGATTAGAATAGAACACCTAAGTGACCTAAGCAAGATATTGGATCGAATGGAAAAATTTAGTTTGAGGCTCAATCCTAAGAAATGTGCTTTTGGCATAACTTCTGGAAAAATCTTAGGATATATTGTATCAAAGAAAGGAATTGAGGTTGATCCTACTAATGTTAAAGCCATAATGGAAATGCAACCTCCAAAAACTATCAGTCAAATGAGGACTCTACAAGGGAGATTCCAATCTATCCGGTGCTTCATATCTCAACTAGTGGATATATCAGAACCTTTTACAAAGACATTACATAAATGTGTGACATTTGCATGGAGCAAAGAATGTGAGAAGAACTTCAGCCATATCAAGCACTACTTATCAAATCCTCCAATCTTGATGCCTCCTACTCAAGGAAGGCCACTAATCCTGTATGTATCCGCTAATGATACCTCACTGGGGGCTTTTTTATCCCAACATGATGATGAAAAGAAAGAAAGAGAAATCTACTATATCAGCTAAACACTAGTGGCCTATGAGAAAAACTAGTCAATGATTGAAAAATCTTGTCTTGCTGTGATCTTTTCATCACAAAAATTGAGACACTATATGCTAGCTCATACCACACACTTGGTAGCCAAGATTGATCCTCTAAAATACCTACTAAGCAAAGCGGCCCTCACTGGTCGCCTAGCTAAATGGGTGATGCTCTTAAGTGAATTAAACATTGAGTATATTGAAAGAAAGGCTATCAAGGGTTAATTTATTGCTGAACAATTTGTTGATACACCTATGTATGATGATACACCAATGCGAATGGAGTTCCCAAGTGCATCCATCATGAATATTTCTTCCAGAGAGTGGTAATTGTTCTTTCATGGCTCCTACACATAGAATGGATCAGGAGCAAGCATTTTGTTTATTACACCTCAAGGATATTCTATACCAAAAGTATTCAGGCTAAAGTTCCCATGTACAAACAATATTGCTAAATATGAAGCCCTTCTTAATGGCATAAAAATAGAAATTGAGTGGAGGGTGACAAAAATACATATTCATGGGGACTCACAATTTGTTATCCATCAAGTTAATGATATGTACCAAAATAAGGATGAAATGTTGATCCCATACAAGAGAATGGTAGATGATCTAAAGAAGTATTTCATATCTATCACCTTTGAGAAAATTCCTAGAATAGAGAACAAGGCTGCTGATGCAATGGCAACGGTATCTACTCTACTACAACATCCTGAACATGAGCTACACTACAAGTTCTTGGTGGAAGAACTATCTTATCCTACATATGATTCCCCTTGAACCCGAATGATCTGCACTATTGTTGGTCATAATTCATCCCACTATAAAAACATTTTCTCCTATCTCCAAGACCAAATCATTCCCGAAACCTTCAATCGCCATGAGAAATGATACCTTATCTGCAATGCATCCCAATATGTCATCATTGGTAATGATCTATACAAACAAGGTCTAGATGGTACACTACTTAGATGTTTAGAATGGGAAGAGTCTCAACATGCCTTAGAGGAAGTCCATGAGGGTATATGTGGGTCAAACTCAAATGGTTTAACACTAGGTCGAAAACTTATTAGGGCTGGGTACTATTGGCCTGAAATGGAGAAAGATGCAATGAAATTTGCTAAGAATTGTCAAAAGTGCCAGGTACATGGTAACTTAATTCATGCTCCAGGGAGAGATCTCATTCCCTTTACTACACAATGGCCTTTTCACCAATGGGCATTTGATCTTATAGGATCCATACATCCACCTTCTTCTAGCAGACATACCCATATAATCACAGCTATAGATTATTTTACAAAATGGATAGAAGCAGTTCCCTTAACACAAGCGTCTGGGCAGAAAATATCAATGTTCATCTTGAACTATATCATATGCAGATATGGGATCCCTCATTCCATAGTGATAGATAATGGAGGACAATTCAAAAATAAAGATCTAGATGATATCTATGCTAAATTCAAGATAACCCAACATTGGTCATCTATCTACTATCCTCAAGGGAATGGACAAGCTGAGGCTTCAAATAAAAATCTCTTAAAAATATTTCCTCGAACGGTTAATAAAATAGGAAGAAACTAGCATATCATGATTAATCCAACTCTCTGGACCTACAGACCAAGTATCAGAACACCCATTGGGGCTACACCCTTCGCTTTAGTTTATGGTTCTGAAG